>VZRW01002458.1:1481629-1510578 GCA_013398125.1 Aegotheles bennettii | reverse complement strand
GGCCGGCTCGGAGCCGCTTCTGCTGCGCACAGGGGGCTGAGGGGCGCGATGAAACATCAGCGCTGCGCCAATAAAAACCACATTTTCAAACGGCTGAGGAGCAGCCGGTGGGAAACGCTGCTGCCAGACTTCTTTACTTTTATTCTTTTTTTGAGGGGGGGGAGTACAGAAGAGGGGGACAGGAACACAGCCCCAAAGTTCTCATCGCCCTCTCGGTGACTCGCTGAGCACAGCTCTGCACTGACCACTGCGCCTCCCAACATGTCACTTGGTGGAGCACGAGCCAGCGCTGCTCACCTCGCCGCGCTCCCTGGGTCCCACGGTGTTCAGCACCAGCCGTTATTTGCACACTTTCTGACATCGGGAAGGCTGTTGTGCTTTTGCAGGGGGGGTTAATCTGTTCCACCTTTCTACCTATACAGCAGCTGCTGCTGTGTGAGCCCCAGCCAGGGATCAGTCCCAGCCTGGCACTGTGTGTGCCACACGAGCCCCAGTGTGGCAGTCGGATAAAATATTTTATATTAGTTCATATATAACTCTTCATGCGCAGGAGTGGGTGATTTCATAGCCTGTCTCCAGTCTTTGGACATGGTGTAAATATGTACCAGTGTAAGATGTAAATCCCGTGACCAGTTGCACTTGAATCAAGTCTGCAACCCAAGTGTCAAGGAGGAATAATTTAAGTCTGTGTATTGTCAGAGGTGTTGGGGGGAAGAAAGGAAGGTGTTACTGATGGGACAGTGCTTCAGAGCATGGTGGTGTGTGTACGTATGTGTAGGTATATACACACACCAGATACGTGTACACACATGCGTATACACATTCATCCATGTATGCATTCACTTTATTTTTCCTTTTTTCTCTCTTCCCTACAGAGTCAACATGGCTAAAGGTGATCCGAAGAAGCCCAAAGGCAAGATGTCTGCCTATGCCTTCTTTGTGCAGACGTGCCGTGAGGAACATAAGAAAAAGAACCCAGAGGTTCCAGTCAACTTTGCAGAGTTTTCTAAGAAGTGCTCAGAGAGGTGGAAGGTACCTTAATTTGTGTCTTTTTGAAGGGCTGACTTCTTACAGTGTCTGCTAGGATGACTTGCATGTGTCTGAACATGAAGGGAGCTGGTGCTGTTCTGGTCTGTGTGCCAGTCTTGGCAAGGCGTGCTGGCCATTGATCGGGTGCTGCTGACTCTTGTACTGAAGGCTTCAGCCCCGTGTCTCTGCCCATTTAGGTGCTTCTGCTGCAGCCTGGCCATTTTTCCTGTTCCCAAGCAGTTCCCTTCAGCCACCTCCCTTCAGGTCTGTGTCCTTGTGGAGGTCTCTGGCTGTGCTTGTCCATTCCTGTTGCTTCTCTCTCCCTGAGCACACCAGCTATGGCTGTGGTCTCTGGTACAGGACCTTCGTCCCCAAGGTGGTCCGGTTAGAAAACAAACAAGTTCTGAAACTCCGCTATTGAGCCGATACGTGTTGCCTTGTTTACTTAAAGTTTGCCAGCTATTGAACAGTTGGGTAATCACAGGTTCGGTGTCTTGTTTTTTGGTTTTTTAGACCATGTCAAGCAAGGAGAAGGCTAAATTTGATGAAATGGCAAAGGCTGACAAGGTACGATATGATAGAGAAATGAAGGACTACGGACCAGCTAAGGGTGGCAAGAAGAAGAAGGACCCCAATGCCCCAAAACGACCACCGTAAGTAACTTGATGTGTTAAACACACAAGTATTTTGGCCCTGTAACACAGCTGGTAGCTTTCCATAAAGGAAGAAGACAGGGAATGCTGTTGGTAGAGAAGTATTGGTAATAGTCACAGCTTACTGATACTGTCTTGTAAAGCTTCTAGGCAGCTTGTAATCTTGAGCATGTAGAGCACTGACAGAATTGTCAGTACTTGGTACCCTTAAACTCATGGTGATGAAAGACATGGGAATGACCAGGTCACAGTGAGACTTGTGTATTTAAGATGAAATTGGATGGGGGGGATAGGCAACACTTGCTTAAAAACAGCATTGAGTGAAGGCTGCAGGTAAAATCAAAAGTTTGGGGTTTGTTGTGTTTTTTTAATTATAAAAAGTGTTTCTACTCAACATGAGTGCACATGTGGGTGTTGTGTGTGAGGGATGGAGGAACGGGTGTTCCCTGGGCGCACTGCTGTGGTGCTGACTGTCCTCTGGTGCTTCTCCCCCAGGTCTGGCTTCTTCCTCTTCTGTTCAGAGTTCCGCCCCAAGATCAAGTCCACAAACCCTGGCATATCCATCGGGGATGTAGCAAAGAAACTGGGTGAAATGTGGAACAACCTCAGTGATGGTGAAAAGCAGCCTTATAATAATAAGGCGGCTAAACTGAAGGAGAAGTACGAGAAGGTAAGGCTCGTTTTACTTGTGCCTCTTCTGGACGGGCTCTGGTCAATGTGTTTCTGTAACATAGCCCCAGCTAAGGTGGCCCCAGTGTAGTGAGCATCTCCAGCTTACAGATCTGTTCTCCTTGTGCTGCGTGGCCGAGCTTTGTGTATGTTGGATGGAGCAGGCTAGAGAGCAGCGGGCGGACTCCAGCGAGGAGGGAGAGCTTCCCCCCAGTGATGTGCAGCAGCGGCTCCTCGTGTTGCTCCAGCAAAGGGTTTGCTGTGCTGTTAAAGGAGCTTGGTCCCGTTAGCAGGAAGCTTTTAAGAGAGGCTGGGTTCTGTTCTCCTCCTCAAAGAAATAACCACGAATACAGGGTTCAAGGCCTCCGTCATCCAGAGGCAGCTGAGTACTCTTAGGTGTCTGCAGACCTGTGCTGGCTGTCGCCCCTTTCAGGTGTGCAGCTGTGGAAGGCTGGTCCCTTCACGTTAATGCCCGCTGCTGTACAAATGCTGTGTGTGTTTGCTGCTTAGAGCAAATTAAGACATCCCCTTGACTTTGCAGGATGTTGCAGACTACAAGTCTAAAGGAAAGTTTGATGGCGCAAAGGGAGCAGCAACCAAAGCTGCTCGGAAAAAGGTAGAGGAAGAAGACGAAGAGGAGGAGGAGGATGAAGAAGAGGAGGATGAAGATGATGATGATGAATAAAACTGTACAATACTTGTCTCCATGTGAATACCATAGAGTAGGGGAAACACCATAAATGAAGCACCTCTTATTTGAGATGGTGTCTCTTGCCCTTATTAGGCTTAATTAAAAAAAATTTGGATTCCGATCGCGTTGTAGTTTCTAAAAGTGCTCTAGAAATTGTAACTGGTTTACATGAAGTGGCCATGGGTGTAGTGAGCACCCTGAAACTGTATCAAAGTTGTACATATTTCCAAACATTTTTAAAATGAAAAGGCGCTCTAGTGTTCTCCTAACTCTGTGCACTTTGCTGTTGGTGTAACAAAGCATTTAAAAATGTTTCAAGCATTTTTTTAATTTGTAAGGTGGTGTTACTATATGGTTATTGGCTAGAAAATCCTGGGTTATAAACTGTACATATCTATAGTTTGTAAAAACTAGACAGATTCTTGTGGTACATGCTTAGAGTTATGATGCCTTAGAGGAGCAGTGATTACTGGGAAAGGCTGTACGTTCCCCGGGGTGCCATGGCCCGAAGCATGCACTGTGAGGGTAGATCTATTTACACTACAGTGGGCGTCCATTTAGCTTAAAGTTGTCTTTCTGTATATAGTGAAATAGCATTCTGCTGCCATTCTTAGTTGTGGAAGGGGGTTCAGCTGGCATGAGAAGTGTATGGATTTTTTTAGTTAAGTGCGGTAGTTTTTAAACTGAAACTGTAGACATCTCTTCATCGTCAACTAAGTGAAGAGCCAGTGCAGCAACTGAAGTTCAAAAACACTCTGTACTTAAACGAATTTGCAACGTTCTGTTTTTTTTGTATGTTTAGAATGCTGAAATGTTTTTGAAGCAAAATAAACAGTATTACATTTTTAAAACTGTTCTTGACAACACTCTAAATTTCTGGTTTAAAAGGATCTTAACAACAGCAAGAGGTTCATTTTGAAGTCTGTGGCATCCCTCAGGGCTGGTGACTTAGGAAACATTCTGACTCAAGGATTAAAAAAAAAATAAAAATAAAAAAATAAATGGTGGCCAGCCAAAACTGGCTGAATTGAAAGAGATGGCTGCTCCAGCTAATATGCAATCGTAACTGTTTATGGCTGAGTGGCATAAGATGCTATGCAAGTTTGAACTTTATTACTTGAACTTGGGAGCCTAAATGAACATTCATGACGTAATTGTTTGTTTGTGTGTGTATATAGCAGCATTCAGAGATGCAGAGAAAGGTAGGTGGCTAGGAATGAGGCTGACACCATGGAATAAGTATAAAAGCATAGTTTGGAATTTTTTTTTCAGTTGTGTTGGGTAAATTTATAGCCCAAATGCATTGCTGTACATATTAAAATGTGCCTTTTTTGTCCTGTGTTAAACTGTTTCAGACTTGTGGTTTTTTTCTAGCATCTTAATTCGTGGCAGGAGCCAGGCGCCTAGGCTAACTCCCTGCTGATGTAGGAGCGTGGCGCAGGTACCGAGCGTGTCCTTTCTCTAGTGACACAAGGTCTGATGTGCATTGGGTGCTGTCAGGTGGGTTGGGGGAGCAATGCAGGTCTGTTTTTCCCCTCTGGTGACCAGCTGACTGTGTTGCAGTCTTGCTGTCTTTCCAAATCCAAGCTGGGGATGTTTTGCAGCCCTTGGAAGGGAGAGGTAACACCTGGTCTCTGCCTGGTGACTCTTAAATTCACTTTTCCTTAGTATGGAAACTGCACAAAGTGGGCAAACCCCTCACGACCTTTGATTTCTTTCCTTGTGCTGGCTGTACTTAGCAGTCGGTGTTTGCTTGGCAGTGAGGAGGAGATGGGAGTGTGAGGGTACTTGCATCTTTGACCTGCTGTTAGTGCAGGCTGCTCTGTGCAGTGGACTTAAGAGGACAGGGTAACTCATTAGAGCAAACTGAGGGTATGGGCTGCAGCCACTGCTTCCTTTGAGCAAAACTGCAGATTAATGAGGGCCAGGCTTATGGGCAGTGACTACTAATGTGGATGAAACGGCTTCCTTGCCTAATTGGGAAGAACATCTGGCTTCCTGTGACTTCTCAATAACCATAGTATCTTGGCAAAACAGTCTGATCTAGTGTTGAGATGGACTAGAACCTGAAAGCAAAACTTGGTATGGGATGAAGCAAGCTAATAAACTTTTATGAAATGTAGCAACATGTGGCAACTTTTTTTTAAGGCTGAGTTATGTTTGGATCACTTAAAAGTACTTCTATAATTGCTTAATTATGGCAATTCGTAGTGTCCTTCGTGCACAAAAAACCCCAAGTTCAGAATTGTCCCCCATTTTATGGGAAGTTGCATTTTAAAAGCCTCAATAAAGCTGCATCTGGAAAAGAAAAATAGCTACCTTTGTATTCACTACCCTTTCTGCACATCATCTGATGCAAGGGGGAAGACTACTGGAGATTCCAGCGTGTGGAAATTGGATGGGAAAGTGGTGGAGCAGAAGAGAAAAGCGATGGCATCATTTCAGGAGCTGTAATACTGTTTCTATTGTCTAGTTGGCAAAATCTCCCCTTAGCCACATATGGGAATTAGTGTAGATCACTGCTGTGCAAATCGAGCTTGGCTTTGAATTAACTGCTAGTGAGCTGAGCCCCTATTGATAGTATTAGCAAATAAGAACTAGAGCTGACACCTCTTTGTCTTCATTGTATTGGAAATCTATCGAGTTGCAGGGCTTGATTAAGGTCTTGGACCTTATGGTGCTCTACCTATTCCTGCTCTGCAGATTCCTAAAACATGGCATGCCTGGGGATGCTGTTCAATACAGTGCTAGTGCAGGGCTCCGGGGACTTAGATTTGGGTATTGCAGATGTAGTGGTGATGATTCTTCCCCCAGTGCTCTGCCATTGATAAATACCATAGTGTGAATGTGTATAAATAACTCATTTCTCTCCCTCCCCCACCACTGGTTTTTGTGTTTTGAGATGTCATCTCAAATATTGGGAGCTGCTTAATGTCACACAGCTCTCCTTTTTGATAGAACACCCTCCAAATGCTCCTCTCTGCTTTGAAATGCTTGTGGTGTTTCAGAGCAGACATTTCTGCTTTGGGCTGCTGTACAACTAAAACTTGTAGTTTGACTTCAGTCCCAAGCCAAGCAGAGTAAATATGTCTCTTATTAACTCCATTATATATAGAGAAGGGTAATGGTAAAACAGATTTGGGGAAAGGGAGGGGAAGGGTGAGGAGAGACTCTTCTTGCATGAATCTGACAGCTGACTGCGAGACTGGGTTTGTTCCCACAATGTGATTTGTTGCATCCCCCCATGGCTGCTGAAGTCAGGCTGGGGTGGGCTGTGAGGACGAGGGGCTCTGTTGAGAAGGGATGGTGCTAGTACTGCAGCTGTTAAAGCCTGCTTGCTTCTCTGGGGAGGCAGAGGATGGCTTGACAGGGTGCTGTGGTCCCTCCGGATGCTTTAGAACGGTGGCAGAGATGTGAGAGCTTTTGCTCAAGGGAAAAAGTCTGCTGGGGCAGGTGCTGGGATGGGCAGAGGCCGGCAGGGTGCTGCCTGGCAGTGCTGCCCCAGGGCGTGCTGGTTGTTTGGGACTGGTGCCGTTGGATTCATGCTCAGGACGTGTTGAGAACACAGTCGCTACTAAAATGCACCATATCCCTCTGAAATCAAACTGACTGGGGGGCTGTGGGATGAGTGGGGCTGCTGAGCCAGAGCCTGCCGCTGCTGAAAATGAGCACGACCTGGGGAGGCAAAGAGGTGATGCTCTCCGACTGCTCTGTCGCCTGTGCATTTCTAAATTCAGTTAAATGTGGTAAATATTTTGTGTGATCTGAAAGTGAGCCCTTAGACTAGAGAGGGGGCTCTGGGGGAGGAGCTGCCTGGGGAAAGCCCCACTGCAGGTGTGGGGTTAGCTCCCTGCCAGCAGTCACAACCAACGCCATGCGGGATGGTTTCCTACTGCTCATGTCAGTATCCTAATGCATCTGTGGGGAAGTATTGCATTAATTTTTCTGTAATAAAATTAATTAAAAATCCTAGTCCAAATGCATATTGAATCAATTAGCAGCGAATGGCTGCAGCTCTAACGAAGGTCCATAGGAAGGTGAGAGTCTGCTTTGGGGATCATACTGGGGATATGGGCAGAGTCAAAACACCTCTCTCACCTGCTCCCTTTGAACAGCTGATTTTTATATAGTTTTATTCACTCCTAATAGACCCTGCAGGAACAGCAGCGAGGTGCAAGGGCTTCTGTTGGCTCTGGCTCAGGCGGTGGCAGGTGAACGGTGTTTTGCTTCCAGCCTCCAGCACGATCCTGGCAGCTGCCTTGAGTTTGTGTTTTCCCTCTGCTCACTCAGGCTGTTGTTCCACAGGCAGGGAAACAGGTTTTGGGAAGCAGGGCTTGGACCTGGAGAGGTGGCTAGGATGGGACCTCCCCGCTGGCTTTGCTGGGTGAGAGCAGGGCACTGCATTTACAGCTGTGGGATTGCCCCGCCGCTCGCTTTCTGACAACCCCACACTCCCCTCTGTGAGTGTGAGCCCGAGCTTGCCCTGCTCTAGCAGATAACGAGGAACTGTGACAAGTGACGTGTTTATTTCTCTCCGCTAGAGCTGCACCAGATTTTAAGGCAATAAACTGAATTGCAAATTGCAGCCACGCAGCAAAACAAAGTGTGCTGGGACCCCACTGCCAAGAGGCTGCTCTCTAGGCGTGTTCCAGCTTGCAGTGGGGAAGGAACCAAGTAACTGGTGTGCCCGATGGGGGGTTGCTTGCCCTACGAGGTGTCTCTATTGCTTTTTGGCAGGCTGGGCTCCGGTGGGAGCATGGTGTGTGCCTGATGTTTGGTGACCTGTGTTCAGTGTGCTCTGCAAACATCCCATCCTGCTGGGTCTGAGATGTACAGGTGAAAATGGGGTGTGGATCAGGGGTGGCTCCTTGCCTGTGCTAATGACCTTGATTGGAGTTGTCTGTTGGTGAGAGCTCTTGCCTGAGCACCCTTCTGCACCTGGATCCCTAAATTAGGCAGGAGGAAGGAGCCACAGCCCTTCTAAAGCTGATGGCTATGTTCCTGGGAGGTGAGTACCTCCTTCTCTTGTTACTGGATGTGGCATGGCCTTCCAGAAACACCTATGAAGTAGTTACACCAGGGTTAGTCTTTCTGTTAGGTTGGGGCAGAGGTGGCAGCTGCCTGGGACTGGGGAGCCTGGGTATTGTGTGGAGCAGCAATCCCAGTGCTGTGCTGGGATAGGGACCTTTGGAGGCTGGGATGCATGACAGCAAATCCTCATCTTGTGGATGTTGAGAGATGGAACTGCGTTGACTGTGGTAAGAGGATGCCTGTCCTGTAACAGTGTCCCCTGAGATGGGTGACCTCATGTCCCTGACTGGATCCAGCAGCCAGGAGAATCACAGCTGGGAACTGAGCATTGCTGTGGGACTGCGTGGTTCTGACGGTTGGCTTTGGAGCCCCTAGAGTGCAGAGTGCTGCTGCTCTGCCCCCAGACCTGCCACCTCCTCTTGCTTCTGGCTGGGTGCTCCTCACCAGGACACCCTCGGAGCAGGAGCAGCCCCCTGTGTGGGTGTCACATGCTGTTGTAGCTGAGCTGAGTGTAAGGAGAGAGGCAGGTAGGATGCTACGAGGGATAGAGCAGCTTTTTCTTCCCAGCCCCTCTCCTTGTAAAGCTCCCTCAGACATTTTGAGTCAGAAAATGCTCTTTTAAAAAATATTAATCAAATGTGGCCTGGCTTTGTTGTTGTAAGAGCTTATTACTTGTGTTTTTTACTGCTTCTTTGTGAAGCTTAAGACTTGCTTTGTGTTAGCTTAGAAAATTAATACGTGTAGAAGGGTGAAGTGGTTTCAGCGATTGCTTGAGACAAATGTCTCTTGCCTGCTGTTAATTACTGTGTGATTGCTCTTTACTATGAATTACCTGGGATGCACCAGCAATAATTCATGGTCTTGCAAAAGAGGCTCGAGGAAGGTGGGAGCAGGGGCAATTTGGTCTCCAGTTTTCTTAAAAAATGCATTGGTCAGGTTTTGTTTTCCTCAGCTTTAGAGCTCAGGCTGGGGACCTTCCCTGAGCTTGGCTCCTGCAGTTGGTTAAGGTGTTGCTGCCTGCAGTGCCTGGTGAAGGGCGCTCCCCCAGAGCAAAAGGAAACATGCACTGGGTCTCCTATTGCTTTATTTTGTTGCTTCATATAGTAACTTAATTTTTGCAAGCTGCTGGGAGGATTTTCAAACCAAGCTTAAAGATCAAGATGTCAGTAAAAGTCTTAAAGAGAACCCTTGCTTCCAAGGGCTTGTCTGGAAGTGGGATAAAACCTGACAGAGTAGTGTCAAATTGTCTGATCCAAGTTCTCTCACTCCTCCCTGTCACTCGTGTTCCATCACTGGTGATTCCCCACCAGAGAGTATTGTCTAGCAAAAAATCAGCTAGATCAGATGTGGTATTTTGAACTTTGAGGGGCGACTTGTGAAAGACCTTTGGCGATTTTGAACGTAGGAGGACTTGGCCTTGGTTGTTTTCTCCTGTTCCCCTCTTAGTGCTTTGCATGAGGAAAAAGTGAAGGTTTCTCCCTTACAGGCTCAGCCCTTCACTTTACTTACCTTCAATTACTTACCTGTAGGAGCACCAAGAAATAGCCCTGCAGACCCAGGGAAGGTGGCCTTTGACGCTTGTTGTTTACTGGAAGGTGATGTCTTCAAAAAACAACTCTCCAATGGGGGTTCAAGCTGATCTTTCCAAGTGGAAAGAAGCCCCCAAACCCTCCCAATAAATGCCCCCACAACACTTATTTCCAGGTGTGATCTCACAGATCTCTTAGCTTTTAAAGACCCATTTCTTCACCCGTTTCGTGTCCTCCTCTCCTCCTGTTCCCTGCCCCAGCTCCTCCTATGCCCAGAGAAGTGGGGGCAGCAGGAGGAGGGGATGCCCTGGTCAGCAAATTGGCCCCATCGGCTTAGTTGAGGTGGTCTAACTTACTCCTAGATCTGGAGAGAGCAGGCTGGCCTGTGTCTGCCCACTAGTCGGATGCTTTAAGGAAGATCTTCAGCTGATGTGGGCTGTTCCTCTGTGCCAACTTGGTGCTTTTCCCTGAGATTTTGTGCTCCTGGCAGCACTGGGGCTAGGGTGGAGGCGATCATGATGCATGAGCTGCTGTTGGCTGGGAGCATGATGGACTGGCCAGTGCACAGGGAGCTGAGTGGCCACGATAGAGGTGGGAAAGGGGAGCAGGAGGTGGCTGAGGGATGCGGGTCTCTGGGTCTTGAGCAGACGGCATCCAGCCCGCAGGGGCCCTCTCTGTGTCGGGCACCATATGGTGCTGTATTTCACAGCCGTCCCTGTGTGATAAGGTTCAGCAGCTAGTAGAGATGAAAGGGAATGGGTGGTCTCAAAAATGTTTGCTGTTGCTTGTGCTTGGGCCTCTTACGGAGATGGTTATGGCTGATGAAATACATCAGGCTGTCCTGTGTCCGTGCTGGGTTTCTGTAGCGTGCTGCTGGGCTGTGCTGGGAACAGGAACAGGCTGCTGAGGGGTGAGATAAGGTGTTAATTAATGTGTGGACAGGAAACGCCTTCGTATATATTCTCATCCTGCTAAAGACGAGTTTCCTTCCCTCCAGAGGTGCTCTGGTAGGGTCTTTTCCCCATTCCCCCCCCCCAAGGCCATGCTCGGACACTGGCTCTCGCGGGAGGTGGTGGGGCTGTGCCGAGGTGTGTGGCAGAGCTGCTGGGTGACCGCCTGTCCCAAAGCAGGACAGGGAATCTCCGGGAGCTGGAGTGAGAGCCACCCTCTTGCCGTGGATGTGGGTGCTGGGGCAGTCCCAGGGGAGCAGCCCATCCTGGCCAGGACTTGGAGTACCCATGGTGGGAGAGGGGATCCTGCCAGAGGAGCCGCCGATTTGCTAGAAGCTGTCTCCTAAATATGGACGTGATTATTTTTATTTATTTGCTTGCCCTGGAATCTTTGCATTTTTCCCTTAATCCTGGAGGAAAATCGGCGGTGCCCTGGGTGCATGTGACATGGCTGCACACAAACTCCCTTTGTGACTTCTTTCTTTCATGGGGGAGAAACGCATTCAGGAAAAAGCAGGGCCCTGACAACAGGAATCAAGTGTTTCTAAATATGGACATCCCTTTTTGGACTAAAAAGTCCTTTTTGTACCATGCATATTTCCCCTGTTAATCATTTCCTTTTGTTCCTCGCAAACTTTGGTCCTCCAATGTTATAGGAGAAATTATAGCTGCTCTGTTTGTAAACTTTCCTTTATGATACATGAACTGGTTTGTACATTAGAAGAGTTTGCTGGGTTTTCTTTTTAATGCAATTGGAAACGACGGCACTGCAGTTACTCACCCTTGACTTTTCCTATCTTTTAAAAACAGTCATATTTGGCCTCAGCCCATCTTGAAATATTGGGGATTTTACAGGCCATTGAGCCTCGCGTGGTCCTATTCAATGCTTTTGTGCTACACTAATTGGCTTGATAAAGAAGGGCCCGGGCTCTGTAAAGTGCTGCTCCTCCAAGGTGAAATGTGAGGTGGAGGGGGGAAATATTCAGATGTTCACTAGCAGTTATGCCCGCTGGATAATCTGAATGCATCAGAAATCAGCTAGAGCTCAGACAAAGTAGGGGATTAGGAGTCTGAGATGGGCGAGCGGGGTGGACATCTGGGAGCCTGCTGTTGAGCTTGTCTGCTGGGGTGGGTTGCGTCTTCATTATATGGGTTATGCGCACCGAAAATGAGCAGCACGCCGGGATTGCAGTCGCTCGCTGTGGATATATTCTGAAATAACAATTTCTGTTGTTATTTACAGAGCACCCCGCCCTCCCCAGCAGAGCTCTGTGTGCTCAGTGCAGACGCGAGCAGAGCAGCAGCTCATCCTCTGAAGCTGGAGGGACACGCTCGGGTTTTGCGGCGCTGTTTGCACGCACCAGCTCTGCTGCTTTTGGCTCTTGGGGAGGAACGTTGCACGTGCCCGTGGCCGGTGTTACACAGACCATGGATGCTCCCTCCCTGGCACGGTGCTCCCTGAGTGTTTGGGCCAGCACAGCTCTGCAGAGCCCGATAGAAAGCAAACGCATTTGAGAGGAGGAGAGAAACCAAACCTGGGGCTTCTGAACCCTTCCCATGTGTGGAGTGCAGCTCTCCCAAAGTTGAGCCTGTCGTTACAGTGCTCTGCCACCACCAGCATCTGCTGTGGGCACTACCGTCCACCCAGGGTCAGCTTTGCCTGCCCTGCCCCACTGTTCCCCCACCCTGTGCCTGTGCAGGCACGAGGACACAGCTCGGGACACAGAACCGTGGGTGGGGACAGATGCGTGGGGTTTTTTCAATTTGATGATGAAATAAGAGTTGGAAAATGCTTTTGCCTTTTTGAAAACACAATATCAGAGAAGGAATTTCAAATATGTTGTGAACAGAAATAGCCGAACAGTGGTTTGTTTTGCTTTTGTTTTTCACCCCAAAGTCATTTCGTTACCAGCCTCTTGGCATGTGTTCCATTTCTCCTCCTCCATCCCCAGTGCTTTGTTTTTCTCACATTTTCTCTTTCCCGGACAACCTGCCGTGGCAGCTTCAATTTTGGCCATATCTGTAATGTGCCAAACCGTGGCTGTGCACAGCTGGAGCCTTGCAACACTCCCACCAAATATCCACTGCTGCCTGAACAGCATCCTGCCTGCTCAGGGGTGGGAAACATCACCCCGAGCAAGCTGCCCCTGAGGGGTTTGGGACAGGAGCCGTGTTCAGGTGAGCAGGGTAATTCCCACCCTGCCCTGTCTATGGCAAAGCGAAGTGGTTTAAGGGAAGAGGTAAAGAGGGGACCTCCAGGCACAAATGTGTCACCTTAGAGCAGATGCAAGAGCTTGGTGGTGCTTTGGGTCATGCTTGGGATGATAAAAGCAAGGGGATTTTTAATTAAAAAAACCCCATAATGCTGCAGAAGAGAGGCACGTACCAGGGTAGCAAGGACCTGTGCAGGGCATTAATAAAGGGTGGTGGAAGGACACGTGCCAGTCGCTGCTGGACATGATGCCCCAGGGAACTGGAGCAGGAGTGAGGAGCCAGCCCAGTGCAGCCATGTGGCAGTGTCCTCTGGAAGTGCTGATGCGGAGCAATGGGCCCGTGTTGTGTCAAAGACACACCAAATTCAGGGAGAGAAGGAAAGCACCAAGCTTCTGGGTTTTTTTGTATGTTGTGTGGGATGTTCTACCTGTCAGCTACACACGTGCTGATCTGGCCCATGGGCCTCAGTGCAGCACCGCTGGCAGCAGCTCCTGCAGTGCTGCCTCAGCTTATTGTCTGCTTTTGGCAAAAGTGGCTTTGCTTTCTGGGGAGACCTGATGGGGGAGCAGAGCTGAGTCCTAGTGGGTATTGGCAGCATTTTTCCTTTTTGGGTGCCTTTGTGTCCTCCTGGGAAGTGTGATGTGCTTATATTTTCTCCGTGTGAGCATGGGGAGCTCATGCTGGGACCGTCTGTGCGTGCTGGGTGGGGAGCGGGTGCGCAGGAAAAGCAGCTCCTGGGCTTGGTGCTGGCGGACCAGAGAGCCTGCGCCTTGGTCTGTGCTAGCAACAGGTTTGGGCTGGAGAGGAGGAGGTCTGCAGAAGTGGTACAACTCCCCTGGGGTCGCCCATTGGCCCCAGGATGCCAAACCTCTGGAAGCTGGATACAAACCCCTCTTTTTTCCCCCCAAAGTGGGAGGAGGAGTGCATTTCTCCTGAAAATGGGGGATAGAAAAGTGTTTGTGTGCTGTGGAGGGCTCAAGGTTAGAAGACTGGTGTGATTTTATGCAGACCAAGTGCAGTTAAGCATTACAGCCCCAATTCTTGCTCTGTTTTAATGTCATTTGTCAGAAACACCGGCAGTGTAATGCAGTGGAACTTCCCTGTGCTGGGGGGAGAACCCAGAGGGCTGCCCTTGAGGACGGGGGGCTTCAGGAGAGCCCATGGCAGGGATGGGATGCTGCACCTCCCTGCTGCCCTTCAGGGCTGCCAAAGCCTTTGCTGTGAGATAGAGGAGTCCAGGTTTGGGGGAGGCTGTCCCAAGCACTGGGTGGTCAGTGCTGATGGCTTTAGCAGGGAATGCTCCTGCAAACAGGAGCTGCTGAGAGTGTGTTTTCCCCTGGTCCTCAGCCCCGAAGAAAGCCTAAAGCCTCAGTCAATAATAAGCTTATAAGACAGTAAATCTTGGTAATGAGAAAAACGGAAGACGGCATCTGCTCACCATGATGGTGCTGTGCATGGTCTGGTAAACAGCTACTGAAATTGTTGCCCGTTACTACAGGGGTTACAGCTGAAAAGCCCAATTCCCTGCAGGATGGGCCGGTTTCGCTGCCCCCAGCCCTTTGGATTTGCTGCTGGAATCCCATTGAGGCCGAGCATGGGGAGAGCTGACCCATTGCCCACGAGGGCTGGGTGCTTGCCCACAGGCATGGTGGCCCCCACCATGAAACCAGTGGCAAGCTGCCATCGTCCTGTGTGCAGAGCCCCAGCTGAGCAATGGGACGGGACTGCCAGAGCAGTTGGCTTCACCTCCTCCTCCTGTGCCCCCTCCAGTGCATCCTCGTAAGGGCTGCACTCAGAGGTGTACGTACTTTGGAGGGTGCTCTGCAGCAAATGGGGGTTGGGGATAAAAATGGGAAAACAGTTTCTTCTCTATTGTATTTTTGGAGATGCTGAAATGAGATGAGCTGATGGGCAACAGGCACCGGGGGATAAATGAATTGTGCAGGGGGCAGCAGGAAGAGGGAGGTGCTGGGTCCTCATCTGACATCCACTCGGATGAACCTGGTGTCCATGGGGTGGGAGCTGGCAGCGGTCCCAGTTCCACTCAAACTGTCTGAAGCTGGGTCTGCAAAATGGGGAGGAGGAGGAGGGGAGAGTTCAGGGGAAGGAATCTGCATATGGTGTGTAATGCTTTTATGAATTGGGTCTTTAATAATTTACATTACCAGTTTAATACTTTGAATACAAATTATCTTGCCCATATGCTGTGCTGACAAACATAAAAATGGAGTAATCAAAGCTGTAATAGCACTACGGCAAAAAGACATAAAATGCCACTACAAGGCTTAAGATAAATTATTGCATGCACACACGAGCTCTATGGCTCCCTGGTGCCAAAGGATGCATTGCAATTTCTTCCTCAGACTTTGCATTTGGGCTTGAGGACTGGTGCAGTACCAGGAGCACTGCTCGAAATTCCATGAGACAGGCAGTGGTTAACAAAGAGGAAGGAAGAAAAAAGGCTCAGACCTGTTTGATAAACACCGCAATTTAAATTCTGCTCTGACATTACATGGGCTGCAAAAAAAAATATAGCCCTGTTATTTGCAGGGAGCCCCCTTCTTCCTCCGGCAGGGTTATTTGCATGTATTATAAACTGCAGTGTTGGCTTGCCATCTTCAGGCAGCTGCCACGCACTGCACAGCATCCCGGTGCATCCCTGTCCATCCCTGCACAGGTTGGAGGTGGTGGGTCCAGCCTGCGTGCCACAAGAGATGCCCAAGGGCACCTGACACCCGGTGACCCAGGCAATGGGCAGCATCAGTACAGGGAAAACACAAGTTTCACCTCATTCCTCTTCATACCTGTGCTTGCTCCCCTCTAACATCCGAGCTCCGAGAGGCTGGAGGAGGTGGGAGGGGATGAAACAGCCCCAGGCACTTGGTGCTCCATCCCAGCTGCTCTTGGGCTGCAGTTTAGGTCTGAGGGAATGCTGTGGGTGGCCCTGGGACCTCGTGGGTGCTGCAGGTGACTTAGTGGTTTGTTTTTAGCAGCTTGGCATGTTTTGGTGCACGTGTGCAGGTATACCAGGCATCTGGAAGGGCATGGGGGTGTGCAGCAAAATGAGTAGGTTTGCAGAGCAGAGGTGCAAGCTGTGCTCACAGGGAAAAGCAGCTGTTTGTAGATGTCAGTGGACTGTGTATTGTGGCTTGTGGCAAGGTCCCTGCTTTTAAATACTAGTCTATTCATTGGTACCATATCACAAAGACATCCCCCCTACAAGCTAATCTTTCACAGAAAGAGCCATTTAAGGCTCCCATTTGCATACGCTGAATTTCTCAGCTATCAAGGTTACTCCATGCTGTAATCCATTCTGTGCTTCTAATATGATCAGTGAAAAATGAGGCTTCTTCCCAAATAAATCATTGGGAATGGAGGGAGTGATGCTTTTCTGGAAGGTGTGAGGAGCAGTAGGAATTGGGGCAGGCTCGCTCTGCACTACCTGAACTTGCTGCAGATCATCCCAAACCCCAAATGTCTTGCACACAGATGTGTTTTTCCTGCCTTTGTGCTCCCAGGATCTGCTGCTGGCTGTCTCCCCAGGATGTGGTGCCAATGACTAGGATGTAGTGCACCCCAAGGGCTAGGGTCACCATTAATGCAAGTACTGGGGCACACACACATCTCTGTAGGGGGCTGAGGGGAGAGGGGTGGGTGCCAGTCTTTCGGGACCCATGTCCTGGCGAGGCAGGGCACCCAGGGCTGCAGAAAGAGAGAGCACTCTCCTGCCCATCCTGCCTGTCCCTGTGCTCCTCATGCACCCTGAGCACCTCTGTGCCCCCTGAAGCCTGGTTTGCCTGTGACCAGAGGGTTTTGGAGGAGCCCTAGGTGCTGCAGCTCTGCTCCAAGCCCTGGCTCTGGTAAGCAGCCATGGGCACACCACAACCCCAAACCCCTCGGTGCTAAGAGGTAGATAGAGCCTCTCCTACCAGGGGTGATGGGGGCTGCCTGGGTGGGCAAAGGGACCTGCCCAAGCTGGGAGGAGGAGGCACAGATGGGCATCCAGCCCCCACTGGAAGAACTTTTCCCATTGCCAGATCTGGAGAATAAGGCCCTCACTGATCCTTTTGCTCTGCAAATAAATTGCATGGATCAAGACCACAATGAGAAATATCCCCATTCTCATCTGGAGGGGGATTTTCAGCATAAAAGCCTTTATATGACTCATAAACTATAACATTTATTTCTGCACGCGAGGTAAATATTCCCCCCTCTGAATGTCTAAGCAATGCAATTTTGTTTGAAGCCTCCATTTGTTTAAGTCTGGAGATGACAATAATTCACCTGTTTTCCCTTCCCACGGTTCCCCGAGCAATGGCATAAGCCAAAATAGAGCGAAGTCAGCTCTGGCTGTTTGTCACTTGTCAGCTCCCTCCCTCAGATACGCTCGGATGAGCTTTGTCCTGGAGTTCACATTCGGGCACCTTCTGATCTCTGGCCGTTGGTAAATGATCTCGCGTTTTCCTGCTTGGAGGAAGAAATACAGCACACCTGGATGCAGCCACTGCCAGGGCAGGCAGGGAAGAGAGACATAACTTAATTTGAGTCCAGATAAATCATGATTTCACAGCAATCTGCCTGCCACAGGCATTTGAGAGTCCCATCTCCTTGGCACTGTAACAATACTTGTCACTCAATGTCCCAAAGGGACCCGCTCGCGGCCAGAGATCAGAGATGACTGAGGAGATGCCTGGAGTTGTAAACACCATCAATCTGGAGAAAACAACTGTGCCTGGGAGCCAGTGTTGGGTGAGGATGCTCGAAGGCAGTGCTTGCCTATGCAGTGCGTGGGATGTGTCCATGGGCCATGTGGGTCCCCAGCTTCGGACCTCCCCTGGGTCTGTCGCCACCTGAAGCTCCAGCAAAGCCAGGGAGGCAGCAGAAATATGGGCACTTTCTGCTGGAGATTTTCACAATTGCCATGAAGGTGTTGGGCTGCTGGCAGGGGAACAGAGAGCCCCAGATGTGACCTTGTCACTGCTCAAAGATGTCTTGTGTGGGAGCGATGGGGGGAGGTGTGCTCAAAAAGGGCACAGCCAGGCCTCTGGCTGTGTGGTGCTGGCAGGGGTACAGCCCAGGGTTGGCACTGGGTGCCCCCTTGCCACCCCCAATGAGCCAGTCTTCTACTGGGCAGGGCGGCTCTTCTGAGAGAAGTGTTTGAATTTCAGCTTTAGTTCCCCACCTTGCAGGTAGAGACCCTCAGCGTGGGCAGAAAGCCCCTGTCCCAGATTGGCACAGCAGATTTTGGAGAAGCCTCCCACCACAGCATGTCTGCAGTGTGGGTGCCACAATTTGCTTTCCATCCTTTTTGGCACCCCTGTGCCTTTGCTGGCTTTGACAGAGTCACTTCTGATCTACAGCTGGTGTCAC
The DNA here is from genome assembly GCA_013398125.1 of Aegotheles bennettii. Classification (NCBI taxonomy): domain Eukaryota; kingdom Metazoa; phylum Chordata; class Aves; order Caprimulgiformes; family Aegothelidae; genus Aegotheles; species Aegotheles bennettii. The sequence goes on along the minus strand of VZRW01002458.1, from coordinate 1,492,442 downwards.
GTGAGATCTGAAGCAGACACTGCTGCTCCTGCCCCCTGCTCCCACCCCGGACACCCCCGCTCCATCCCACTCCTCTGGCAGGTCCCAGCGCTGCTCCCCAGGTCCCTGGCCATCCTCGGAGATGTGTCCACATCCAAGCCTAAACTCAATGCTAATGTGCACAGGCGTTTCTTTTTTCTGTCTGCCTCTTTCTTTCTTTTTCTCTTTTTAAAGGAAACTGAAGCCAAGGCTGCCATGTAGTGATGATGCTATTATCATTAGTAGTTATTTCTATTTCCATAGCTCCAAGAGGCAGAGAACAGAGTCCCACTGGGTTAAATGCAGCACATGCTATAATAAAAAGACAGTCTGGGTGCTGAACAACTTGCAAACTTCTTCTCAACATAAGGAATGTGGAATGAAGATTACTATAGCAACATCTTGCTCACATTGCATAGAGATAGGATTTGTTGGTCTTTATACATATGTGTGTGTGTGTATATATACATGTAACATACGTATACAGACCCTAAATATCTCTGGCAACTTTTTCCATTGTTGTATTTATATTTGATTTCAAGCTCGGTGTCTATATCTCAGATCTGTGTTGCTCCTCAAGATTTGCATCCAGCTTTCCTCAGCAAGCCTTGCCTTCTCCTTTGGGCTCTTTTGTGCACACTGTGTGTCAGGCTCGAGTCCCCTCTGCCTGAGGACAGTGCCCAGCCCTTGGCCAGGAGAGGGTATGAATCCTGAGGCGAGGAGGGGGTTCATTGCATCTCCTGGGGGCTTTGTTTTAGATGTATACAGCCCTGTTAAACTTCATAACTTAATATCTCCAAATCTGCTTTCTTCATCCAGACTGCAGGAGAGCGGGGTGAACCTGAGACATGCAAACCCCTCTTTTCTCTTCCCATCTCTCTTCTCTCAAGTTATTAATTCAACTCTAAGTGAAATTTCCTGAGAGTTATGAACTACAGCTCTCATTCTCCTCCACGACTGAATAAAACCTGGGCCCAGCAATGCCTGCGGGAAGGGCAGAGCACACCCAGGAGCGGAGAGCTGAGGGAAAGGCACCAAGAGAATGGGTGCTCCTCCAGTACAGCCTCTCTTAAATCCCCCAGGAGAGCAGCAGAAGTTTGAGCACAATTTTCACCTTGTTGCCGAGGTAAGTGGAGTTACTGATAGAGAAGAGGTTTAACATTGCCGGATCTGAGGAGCTGTCTTTGCTTACCAGCCTACAATCGGGTAGGAGGGGAGAACCAGGCACCAAACTGAGCTGGAGAGATCTGAAGGGTATTGCTCTCTGCCAAAGAAAGACACGTCGGAGGGATGCCCGTTTCTCGTGAGAAGCAGGAGGAACTTGAGGCTCGTTTGTAACAGCTTTGAGGCTGTGGAGTTGAACGTGCACAGTTGGAGGGCTGGTGGATTCGCTGTTTTGAGACCAGACTGTAACGGAGATCTGAGAACCAAAACTGAAAACGTCTGCTGGCAGGTCTGGATGAGGAGCTGGAAAGCAGCCTGAAGTTGCCAGCTGCAGATTTCTGGTGCCTCTGACTTAGCAGTATTAAATACAAGAAAATAAATCATAGGCAGCTCTGTCTATGGGGCATAGAAGGAAAGCAAGGGGGCTGGGGTGAGCAAAGCCCAAATCCCAGTGGGTCTGCGGGGAAGGCAGAAGGGGAAAGGTAGAGAAGGGATCTGCATAGAGGGGGCAGCTTTCAAAGCCCACCCAGGTAAATGCAATGGCTTTTCTTCAGACAGAAATGCTCTATGAGCAGGAATCAATAACCTTCTCCAGAGCCTGCAAAAATGCTGACGGGTGTGAGTGTGCAGAGCTGATGCCGAGCAGGAGATTTCTCAATGGAGATACTGAAGAGATGGGCAGGATGGGACTAAGCACTAGTGACCCTTCACACTTATGTTGGATGTTAGTGTGGACTTTACGGTGATGGGCTGAAGGTACGGGGGCAGCTGAAGATCAGGCGAGGCAATGGGGTGGGGTTTGAAGACCAGTGGAAGTTCATGAGCAATAGTGTAATAGAGGGCAGAGCAAAGTGAATGTCTTAAGATGGGCACTCAGCCTGTTCACTGCCAGTGATGGGCAGGAAAGCTGTCCCTTTGCTGAACTGACTCCAAACATGGGCTGACCTATGGGCAGAAGAGACATTGCTACCTCCTTCCCCAAAGGAAGGAGTAAAGGCAGGCTCACGGGGGGCTGTAAACCTGGCCTGGAGGAGCCAGCAAGGTCTGTAGGGCTGAGGAAACCATCTCTGAGACCATTGGTTAAGATGTGTGCACACTTCCTCATCCTTTTCTCTGGAATGGGAGCCCATCAGGACAAAGGTCTGTTCGTGATGTGCAGCTGAAATTTAACCACTCTGGATGTCCCCGGGTAAGGGCAGTCACTGTCGGTGGTGTGAACACTGGTGCTTTGTGCTGGGTAAAGGTTTGGGGTGCAACCTCAGCACAAAGACCTGGTCACTGACCCCTCAGAAATCCTGCAGGGCTCTGCGAGTGTGCTGGAGTGTCTGGTGAAATTGGGGCTTTTGGTGGGAATACGGTGGTAGGGGGGAATCGTTTCCCTTTCTCCAAGGGGTGCCAAGTTTCCCGGCTGTGGGATACACACTGTTGGTACACACCAAAGCCGTAGCCTGAGAAAACAGAATGTCTTCATGGGGGGATAAAACCGTGGTGTTGGAGTCAACCGGCTGCAGCCCCTCTGTTAACCCCTGCCACTGCAGGTAGCTGTGTAGAGGCAGGCAGGGGCCACGCATCCCCCTGGCTCTGTGGCACTGCCAGCCATGATCACCATCACCTCTATGCTTTTGATTCCTCTTGACCTCAGTGTTTCCAGGAGCCGTTTTGAAGCAAGCCTGCCACCAAGACTGTAATCCGTTCCCGTGTACTCCTGTTTATGCTTTCACCCAGCAATTTGTGCAGGGCTGCCGAGCTCCCTGCTCCTAATTGACAGGAGAAAGCAATCTGCTTCACGAGAGGAAACATCTCCCCCGGCTGTGGGATCCGAGCGGGCTATTTCCCGTAATGAGGATGAGACAAAACAGAATCTCACTAACAGCCCCAGAGATAGCTGAGCCCCATTACTGCAGGTGCAGAGGTGCTGCTGGGACGTAATTAAGAGCTCAATAGCTGGCGTGCAGTGTGTCACACTGTCCTTATGCCGAGGTGGTTCGTGCTCCTGGAGCGTGCTCGACTTGCAGCTCCCACCAGCCAGGCTCAGGAGGGCTGCTCGGGGAAGGGCAGTCTCCTGGTGCTCTTTCCTAAGCCTGCAATTTCTCCATGAGAATCACCGTGGCAATTTGAGCCTTAGCTTAGTTGGAAAGCAGCTGCTAATGGCAACGGAGTGCTCTTGACAAGAGAGTGGCACCAAGTGGGAGTGTGCCCGTGGTGGCAGTGCAGCTGGGTGGGCAGCACAGGGGCCAGCGAGCCGGGTTTGCCCCACGCCTCGCCGGGCTCACACCATCCCCAGCTGGAGAAGCAGCTTGGACAAGCGAAATGCCGAAGCAGTGGGCGAGGTGCTTGCAGGTGGGTGTGCATCCAGGGGAACCCCAGTGCAAACTGGGGATGGGGAGGGCAGGGATGTGGGGGAGGGAGTCCCCAGAGCATCTCGGCAGGTTCTGTCTCACACATGCCCGATGAGCAATGCTGAAAGAAATGCTGCACAAACTTTTGGGGATGTTGGAGAAAGAGCAACCACATCTGCTGGGGCAGTATCTGTGGAGCAGAGAGCTTTCCCTCCAGGCTCTCAGGGGGGCAGCCACCCCTACCTCCTTGTGAAGTGCTAACTAACTTGGTTTATGGGGATTGAAACACAGCCAGAGGACAGGCTTGGGTCCCTTCCCTGCATACAGGTGGTGGTAAACTGGGTAACACCTTGGTGTGTCCAAAAGGCTGGGGGGCCTGACCCCCTCAACTGAACCCTAACTGGGATGGACGCTGGGCTTTGGGGAGAGGGAAGAAAGAAGAGGGAAAGGGAGGTTTTCACTGGTAGAAAAAGGGACTGGATGAGGAATCTCAATTGAAAAAATCTGAAGTGTGCTTTTTTTTTTTCCTCCTGCCACCCCAGGAAGCCTCAGTGTAAGGGTGAAAGCCTTGCTCACCCTCACTTGGGCACATGCTCTGTGGGGATGGTGTGAGGAGGATGAGCAGTCCTTCTTTTGCTCAAGTAAAAGGCAGGTATTGAAGACAAATAGGGCCCCTGTCTGGGGGGACTGGTCTGTTGTGAACCAGCTTTCCTTCTTTTACTCTGCTTTTCTTATTTTTCAGATTCACTGTCTTGCTGACAAGCACTGAACTAGGAGCTACCACTCAGCTGTCACCCGAGCAGCCCCAGCAACCCACACAGCAGCCAGGCCCTCTGATTGGGGATTTTTGGGGTGGGATTCAAGAAAATCATAAAAAAAACCCCCCACATTTCATCCTAACACCTTGACACCTGCAGCAAGACCGGCTTCAGCCTAGCACAGCATGGGATCCTACCTGATGTGACTGGTGGCGAGGGCACAATCTGCATCCCCAGGGTCACAGAGCTGGGTTCAAGCCACTGAAGATGTTGCAGGGAAGAGCTTGGGTTTCTCCGCACGTGGCGGAAGGGCTGGAGTTATTTGCTAGCAGAGGCTGTACAAATCCCATGCATAATTCAGCTACTGCCATACAAATCATCCCACTAGTAAAAGCCTTTTTGGAGAGCACGATTTGATGACAACAAACTTTGACCTAAATGTGCCGCAGCTGACAGCCCTGTATGGTGGGGTTTAAACTTTTGCCATCACTTCCTTCTGAGAGGCAACGTGAATCTAGGTCACCCCTCTCACTTGTTTGTAACAAGGCTAATTCTGATTTCATTCATGTTGTGTCCTCGAGTTTGAGATGGGGAAAAAATGGGAGATTTGAAACGGCAAGGCAGCCTAAAAGTCATTCTTCTGAAATCCCATCTCAGAGCAAAGGAAGTGGTTTGATGTTGCCTCCCAAGGCAACATTGATGGTGTCATTTAATATTCAGGGTACGAAAGGAATACAAAGTTTTCCTTCTTTCCCTTTTTTATTTGGACGGCAGTGCTAAGCAGCTGAGCTGAATGAAGGGGCCTGTGTCCGCGGCTTTCTGAGCAATTAACAGAAAAGCCTGTTCTGGGCGAGTGAGCTGTGCGCTCTGCGTGAGGCTGCTACTTCAGGGACAAAGAGGGGAAGTGCCTGAACACGAGGTTATTAGTTTGCCTGGAGTTCCTAGGCAAGCACGATGGCATAAATAGGGCCGCTTGTTTGTTGATCTCTTCTGCGGTGGCAGCTCAGGGCAAGCTGCTGTATTCATCTATTTATTGCCCAAGCAACTGGTGCTTTTTTTCCCAAGCCTGGGATTCTCTTAGGCCGTGCACAGTACAGCTGTGTTCCTGCTGCAGTAAATAGCTGCACAGTCCAATTGGACAAAAAAAATGTTTGGGAGAGAGCAGCTACTGCTGGATGTGTTTGGCTAGAGAGAATGGTGATTCCTCCTTCAGTTATGGTTTGGAAATAACTCTCCTCCTGGCCACACGCTGGATTTAAGGGCAGGATTGAGACAAGGAAAAAGGGAAAAAAGTGTTGGTCCTTATTTTGGAGATAATGGCCATGATGCACAGAGGGACTAACTGGCTTGTTTTAGCCATGTTTGTCAGCTCAGCAAGCCTAAGATTGTGTCTAGGGATGCACCTCCGTTGTCGAGGGTCTAGACTAGAACCTTACACAAGAAAAACAGTCTGTACTGGAAAGGCAAGTGCTGAAGCTCTCCAACAGCTGAGCACTGTGTCCTGGTGGCATTAAACCACCACAGGCTGCTGGTTTGGATATGGGAGGCAGGAGAGACCTCTGAACCCTCATCTGGTCTGCTCAGGGTTGGAGGAAACCCACCACTGCAGGGTTCCTTCTTGTCCCATCCAGGGCTGGACAGCATGGGAGCAGCCCACATAGCAAAGGATTTATTAGCCCCATTTCTGTGTCTGCTTAGGTGTCTTTCCTGAAGGCCATTGCTTGAGTTAAAAGCCCCACTTGTTGAGAAATTACAACTTTTATTGCCTGATGTTCTTGCTGGAGATAAATATGAATACTCAGCCAGGCTGGTGTGGTGAGAAGGGAGGGAGTTGGCTTCATTCAGCATCTTTGTGCTGTGCATGTGGATCTGGAGAACAGCGCAGGTGCTCAATGGGACACGGGCAGAGCCCCCGATTGAGTGTTTCTGCTCAGGGACCTCCATGTTAGGAATGACTTCATGCTACAAAACTGCCTTTACAGCTCACTGGGAGTTATTTGCAGTGGGGAAACAACTGAACTGCTCAGTGGTCCAGCCCTGTGCCTGCTTTTGCAGGGTGGGAGCTGCAGTTCAGAGAAACCTTGCCTGCAGCCTGTCTGCAACCGAGACATTCAGTGCAGAAGTTCAGGGGAAGCTTTCCTGGTGCCTCGGTTTTCTATGCTTCTCCTTCCTTCTCATGTCTCTTCCCTCCTTTGAAGCTGGACACCAAAAAACCTTTGAATGAGCTCGTGTTTGGATTCTGAATTTCCCTATCTGGTATTCCTTACCCTGTGCTAACCCACCTGTTAATGGGGGTGCTCAGGAGGCTGCTGATTATTTTGGTAGGCATGAAGAGTTCCCCAGGTACAGCTAAAAGGAATGGGTATGTTCCTGTTGCTAAGCAGGCTCAGTCAAAATGAGAAGACAAACAGGCCTTAAATATGCTGAATTCAGTGCAGTAGTGTTAGTGGAGAACAGCCATTATCTTTGTATATTTGACAAATTTTAATTGTCTCTGACAAAACCAGTGTAGTAGTCAGCCTGTCCCTATATAAGGGGGAAAAATTCCTTCATTTATAAGTGATTCATTAAGCAGCATTAAAGCTGTCTCTGAAGGCAAAATAATCTTTTTAAAGAGGGCTCAAGGTACCGAGAAGGAAGATTAATGCCTCAGCTATTTTTTCAATTATGCAAGCTTTCGTTTATTATAGTTTACCTGGATTAACTGTTACTAAGCTGCGTGCTTTGGTAGGTAGGGTTGGGAAGGGAGGGTTTCGTGTTGCTGGACAAGTCCTGTGTGCAGCGAGGGACAGGCGATGCCCTGCACCATGTGGCTGCTGTGATGGGTGCAAGTGGTATAGCGGGAGGGTGCCAGGTGCTGCCCCTCGGAGCCTTGCTGTTAGCCAAGCTATTACATCTCTGCAAAAGGAATGTTTGGAAAGCATTTATGTTGTTTGAAAGTTTTGCTCTGATTGCATTCTGCTCGGTCTCCCTGTTTGGGTACATGTACGTGCCCTCCCTGGTGTGGTTTGGGTACTGAAGTCTCTGGTTTCTGACCCTAATTCAGTTGCTGTCTCCTGTCATGATGTTCATGGTCCTTACACAATCAAGTGATCTTAAATTCTTCTAACACACTGGTGGTATTTTTATTTCAGTGTGATTTACGTTAGAGATTCCAGTAAGGTGTAATTAAAAAGGTCTTATTGATACCTCTACTTTCATTTTTTTCCTTGCCACCACTTCCTAGAGTGTGAGCCTTTTCTTCATTAAAGCAGTGAAGAGTCCATTTAGCAGGGAGGCAGAAGGAAATGGCCTGAATATCATTCATCTAAATCACTCCACAGTTGCTCGCTGCATCTATCATAATTTCTTCTAAGTGTCTTATGAGAAATTAGTTCCTATAACTATGCAGATGCACACATGCCTGGTAGAGCTATGAAGACCTTCTCATCTAGGGCAGTCGCACCAGGTCGTGGAAGGTTACTGTTTTGTGCAGGTATAAATTATCATAGAATCACAGAATGGTTTGGGTTGGAAGGGACCTTCAAGATTATCCAGTTCCAACGCCCCTGCCATGGGCAGGGACACCTCCCACCAGACCAGGTTGCTCTAAGCCCCATCCAACCTGGCCTTGAACACTCCCAGGGAGGGGGCAGCCACAGCTTCTCTGGGCAACCTGGGTCAAGGTCTCACCACCCTCACAGCAAAGAAGTCCTTCCTCACATCAAATCTCAATCTCCCCTCTTTCAGTTTGAACCCATTCCCCCTCATCCCATCACTCCATGCCCTTGTAAAAAGTCCCCCTCCTGCTTTCCTGGAGCCCATTCAGGTACTGGAAGGTGCTCTAAGATCTCCCCAGAGCCTTCTCTGAGAAGCGTCTTAAAAGCATCTACATCTGAGAGCATCTTAAAAATGATGCAAACAGCTGCAAGAGCAGAGCGGCAAGGAAGGTGCTCAAAAGATGTGTCCACATGAGCTGCACATGCTCCTGCATCACAGGTAGGACCTGACCATAGACCAGCCAAAGGTCTAGACAAAATTATTTGGTTTACACAGAGAGAAAATATTTGCAAAAGTTTGCAGAATGCAGTGCAGAGCATCAACCATGAAGCCCAAAGAAACCAAACTTCAAGCCAAACCCCTCTTTTTGCCAATTTGAAAATGCAGGATTTTAATAATTATCTTCAAAAAAACATTTGTTTCAAAACCTGTGCTTTTCTGTAATGGGGAAAGGGTAAAAACCTGCCTAGAGCAGCTTGGCTGGGCCAAGGCCTGAGCGCAGATGCGGGGCTGGCTTTGACCTCGTGCCACCAGGCTGGGGCAGACCCTGTTTGCTGCCTGTGAGCTGCTGGCAGGGCATAAGCCATTGAAACGTTTGCTTTTAGCTTTGTTATTGACTCACTCAACCAGGCAGTTGTAAAATCCCTGGCCGGGTTGTGACACAGCCTTTACGTTACCTCGGGCACTTTGACCTGCACACAGAGCGGCTGAACCCAGGGGAGGTGCAGGTGGGGGCGGACACGCTCAACATGCCCCTGCCCCCCCTCCTGCCCCCACCCAGATCCTAGAACAGCATCATGGCTTATCTTGACAGCCCATAAACCCTGTTTTCTGGGTTTATTTTCTAAATGAAGCTGAAAATTCAAGTGGTTGCTGTTATTGCAGCCACACTGTGACCACAGGGGCTCGGTTTCTTCTTGCTTATGCTGGTGTGGAATAAAGCACAAAAGATGCCTGGAAGCCTCAGCATGAGGCTGGGCTACAGGAGGTGGAAATCCCTGCTGAGCATCGCTTTCCTGCAGCTGGGAAGCACACAAACGGGCTGCTGAAGTTGAAATTATTTCTGGGGCTTCCGCATTGTGCACATTAGAATCAGTAAAAAGCATTAAAAGGAAAGTGAATGGTTTTGTTCTGACAAAATTGGTTGAAAAAGTTCTCATGAGGCTGGGTTTGGCTCAAGGGTGGCTGGCGGTGGCAGGCGGTGGGGACGGGTGGCAGGCTGGCTGCAAAGCCACAGGCAGTGTTTGTAGGGGGAAACACAGACAAAGGAAATGCTTGCAACAGGGAGAATACGCAAAATTCACCTTGTAATTTCTCCCTTCTTGGTACCCCTGTTTGAGGCTGGTGGGGCTGTGGGTGCTGCTCAGCCTCTGTTCCCCAGGGCCGGCTGTGGGGCAGTGGAGGTGCCACCACCAGCTGTCCCCCTGGGGGCTTTTTAACGCACTGCTTCGTGTCAGCCGAGGGTGTGAGCTGGAGCCACTGCCTGGGTGTCTTCATTTGGGTGGTTGTTCTGTCACCTGGTGACCCCTCCTCACCCGGGAAGGGGAATCAGAAAAAACAAGGGAGATCAGTGGGTGGAAATGAAATCAGATTTAATGAGATAATAATAAATATCTACCCTTAATCCCAATACTAATATGAAATACTTGGCTCATATAGTGGGTGTGAGCTGTGTGCTCCCAGCAGTGAATGCCAGATGTGAAATGCTGTGAGCACAACAGCTCCAGTGGCAGTGTGACAGTCACAGCAAATGTGAGGGTGGGCCCTGGGGGCAGAATGATGGACGAGACCCTCCAGGGATGGCAGCATCGAGGAAGAGCCCCAATCCCAGCAAACTTCCCAGATTATGGTGAGGGTGCTGTTTATGGAATGCCTCCGTTGGCCAGCTTGGGTCAGCTGCCCTGAGTTTCACTCCTCCTTGCCACAGCACCTGGCTAACTCCAAGCTGCTGAAGACCTTGATCACTATGGAAACCCACATACAATGCCTGGCCACTAAAACAAAGTGTCTTAACAATTTTGTTCTCACAGAATTGGGTGCTGCAATCTTCTCAAAAATCACTGCTTCCCTGAACAGAAAATTAATTCTACAGAGTGTTGCAAAGAGATGGACCCATTTGAAATGGACTTCTGATTGAAATTAGGTCCATCTTTTTAAAATACCCTGTGTAATTCTGTCCCAGCAAAACCAGGACACTGTGGCCTCTTCCTTGGGCACACACACAAAAATATCACAGAATCGTAGAATCGTTTTGCTTGGAAAAGACCTTTAAGGTCATCAAGTCCAAATGTTAACCCAGCACTGCCAAGTCCACCACTAAATCATGTCCCTAAGCACCACATCTACACGGCTTTTAAATCCCCCCAGGGATGGTGAACCCACCACTGCCCTGGGCAGCCTGTGCCAGCGCCTGGAAACCTTTGAGGTCATGAAATTTTTTCCTAATATCCAATCTAAACCTCGCTGGCACAACTTGAGGCCATTCCCTCTGGCTCTATCGCTTGCTGCTTGGGAGAAGAGACAGACCCCCACATCGCTACAACGCCCTACCAGACATCCCCGGTTTGCCCCCCAGCGCAGCGCTGCCGGCTGCACCAGCGGTGCGGGACGGGAGGGAGCCGAGAGCCCCGTGGAGCGGGCAGCGATGTGCGGGTGCTGCCGGCGGGGAGGCGGCTTCCCACGGGGCGGAGCCCGCGTACACCGACTCACACCCCCGTACACCGGCTCACACCCGAGCACACCGGCTCACACCCGCGCCCCGGCACCCCGGGGCTG
>VZRW01002458.1:1354618-1481160 GCA_013398125.1 Aegotheles bennettii | reverse complement strand
AGCCCCTCTCCGTAGTACCGGAGCGGTAGAGGGGGTCTCGGGAGCCCCGGGAGCCGCGCTGCCCCGGGGAAAGGGGGTGGCGAGTTGCCGTCTGCTCTCCGGTGAGCCGGGTTCCCACCTCGCTGTCCGTCCCGTACCGCTGCTTCTGTCCCACAACTTCCCGGAACTCCCGTCTCCCGGAGGCAGCCGCAGGTCGAGGAGCCCGAACTCGCTCAGGTAACGCCGCGGCCCCGCAGCCGGGAGCGCGCCGGGAGAGCGCGGGGAGCGGGCGTTGCTCCGGAGCCCGGGGCAGGTGCCGGTGCCGAGGGAGACCGCTCGTGTGTTTAAGATATCCCTGTTACAGAGCTGAACACTTGCTTCTGTGTCCCAGCCTTGCATATGCTATAGAGTTTTCATCTTAAAGTTGCTGTACTTCAAGTGACCAACTGAAAGCAGAGGGAACGTTTTCCCGTGGTTTTTTTTCTATGGGTAATTTGAAAGACTGCTTTGGAGCCTTATGTATTGACCTTCCTAATGGATTAATCTAAGGAAATTGTTAAATTGATATTAACCAGTTTTAAGAAGGCTATATTTTCGAGGGTGTGATTTTTTTCCCCCTCCAAAGTCATGTTATTTTAGCAAAGAAATAGCACTGGATATATACAACTTAGCAAAGAAATAGCACTGCTTGTAAATTGTTATGCCAGGAGTTTCAAGTAGTCTGTGTAGTGCTGCTTAAAACATACCGTAGAGTGTGTTTTGCTAAGGGCTACACCACTGTCTGCTTTTACAGTGAAAGGCATTTCATTGAAACCATTTTACAAGCTATAAAACTAAAGGTCATCTTATATCTCCAGCGTTTGCAATGCGTAAGACAAAGTTGTAAGGATTTTGGAGATACTGTTCTCTCTCTGAGTCTTCTGTAAATGCAGAGTAACTCAAAGAGTTCAGTAAAAGTAGGGCTGATTGGACAATTTCCCCCCGGTGCCTTTAACATTTGATTGATTTATCATCGATGGCACACAAATGGCTATTGGCTTGGGCAGGCAGCTGGATGCAGCAACCTCGATCAGTGAGTTGCTCTCTGGCTGGTACACAAAATGCAGCCCATAGCATCCACAACACAAGAATGTGCTATGCTGGGTTTATGAGAACTTTAATGTAGTTGGGAAAGGTGTTTTCCATTCTCTTCGGCTTTGCTTTAAAGCGTGAGCACTGTGAGCTTGTGATCAGTGGATCTCGGAAAGAAAAACAGAGGCACCCTTCCCTTCTCCCCAGGATAACTGGTGGTTGATGTTATCCGGCTGACTGGGAAGCAAGCAGATTTGCAACTACTTAGCTGCTTTTATCACCTCTCAAACTGTTAATCACTTGAATGCATTTCATGACTTAAGACGGCCTCTGCTGTGAGTTCAGTTAAAGTTCCTGTGAAAGTGAAAAAGAACAGCTTTCCCTTGAAATGGCTGTGGAGATATTTTCCAAATCTTTGTTAGCCTCCCTGATTTGAGGGGAGGTGGCTCTTGCACACAGAGTTTGAGCGCGACTAGTGGGGAATTCAGTGTTACATGCTGTGAAGCCGGGGTAGGCGTCGAGAGACCCAACCTGCTTTGTTGACCTGAGCATCGTTCCTCCTTTGGTTAGCAGCCTAAACTGGGAATGCCTTTGTCAAGTCACTTAGAGGGGTTCTGCAGTGGGAAAGATTTATGGAAAGCCCCAGGCTTCCTCCGTGGTGGACAGTTTAGGTCCACAGTTGGTTGTTCAATCAGTCATGCTGGAGAACTGCTGGCGTTAAGATTTCCTACAGTAACATCCAGCTACCCCGACACTTGGGACTGCTCGTATGGTCTGAGAGCTTCAAAAAAAGCTCCAGGCTTTGGTTCAGATGTCCACAGTGCAGGACATGGGGAATAACTCTGCTCCTCTGCAGGAGAGATGTCTGTATGTCTTTATTCAAGGCAGGTGAGAAGGAGTGAACTTTTTTGGCAGCTGAAAGCCTTCACAAATGTGGCCACCCTGCTACCCCTGCACTGCTGATGGAGTTTAAAAGCAAAAGACCTGACCTCTAAAACTTTCCAAGACCAATCACCCTACTCCTCTTTCCCTCTGGGAAGGTGTAGCCTGTGTCAGGTGGGTGTTGGTGATGCCTGTGTTGGTGCTGGAAGGTGCTCAGAGTGCTGAGCACAGATTGGGACCCCTGTAGGAAATGATACGAGTGAGCTGTGTGTTACGTGGCGTGTGCAGGACCATGATCAGCCAAAGGCTGCTGGCATGGCTGAGTCTACAGCCTGTCATTTATGGGTCCTGCTAGCTTTGTAAGTGTGAAAATCTGCGCTAAAACCAGCCAATGTTTTTCACTGGGTTAGCCTGCTCCTTGGGCAGAGGCTCTGGCCTTCCCTAGCTCTCCTGAACTTGTGGCAACCTTAGGCACACAGCGAGGACGTGCCTTTCCTGAAAACCCGTGTGTCCCACCAGTGCTGCCTGGAGCTTCGCCTGCAGAGAGCCATTTCTGCCACCTCGAGCGCCCTTTCTCCTCATGGAAGTGTCGTTTCTCCAGGAAGCCGAAACCTGCGTGGGGGCGGGCAGCACAGGTATAACTCTAACGTGGTCACCAGGCTCAACCAGCTTTTAGTCCTCTGGGTATACACCATCCACGGATGTTTGCAAAGTGCTGGGGATTTTGTTCTTAGGCTGCCACGCCAGCCAAAGTCAAGCCTCAGGCAGAAGTCTGCATGTGTTATGTCAACACAGTTCCCTTTGTCAGCCAAATGTGTACTCTTAGAAGAAATCCTAGATCAGTCTGACAAGCCCTCCGACCAGAAAACTGTGCTGACTAGCACTGGTTGTGTTTGCATCCCTGGATACCGGCCGTCCCCTGCCGCTGCCGGGACCGCAGGTAGGGTGACCAGCCTGCCCTTCCCGGGTCACGCCGTTTGCCCTCTGAAAATACTGGCACAACACAAAGTTTTTGTTTGCTTGAGTGGGATTTTTTTATTTATTGTTCCGAGACCTCTGGAAATTCCTGGCTGGCCTGGGACGTGTTTCTGTTGAACTTACTGGGGTTTTTAAGTCAGCATTAGGGATTTGGTGAGCTCCTTCGTACACTCTGACGTGCAAATTTCCTAGTTACAGATGTGAAAAATGGTTGGCAGAAAGTGTTGGGTATCTTCCAGCTTGCTTCTCAGAGAATTTTGTTACAGCTGAGATGTAAGTCATCCTTACCTGCAAAGATAAAAAGTAATGCTTATACTTTATGCATCTTCCATTCAGGATACTTTCACTGTACTATTTTAGCATCAAGCCTATTTTATTGATGGATTGTGGCTTTTTTCCCCCAATATAGCTATTGCCATTAGTTTTTCTGATAACTTTTGGCTTTCTGTATAAAATGTATCAACTTCTAGCTACTAATTTTATAGTAGATTTTCTATGTGTTGCAAATTTTATTTATTTTTTAATTTGGCTCTTAAAAAAATCTTATTTTAAACCACTTGAACTTCTTTTGAGTGTAGTTTTGCTTTCTTTTTTTTTTTTTGGGGGGAGGAAGGCATCTTTAAACATCTCCCAGTGAGCATTGTCACACTTGCTTGTGTTTCAATGTTCTTTCTCAGTTATTTAGGTGTCCGATTGTTTTTGGTTTTGGGAAACTGACCTTTTAGAAACATCATGTTGGACCATGTTCTGCTTCCTTATCTCAAATGCATTTAAGAGCTGTGGCTGGTTTTCTTCCAGCTACTGCAGAATTTCCTTGTCCTAGGTAGGTATCTATTATATGTAGGTGTGTTGAGATGTCATTTATTTATTTATTTAAGCACCGCAAACCTTTCAGCATCTGCCACAAGCCTGAAGTTACATCTTCTCTTTCTGTGTCGCGGGTAGATGCTTCAGGAGCTGCTCATCTGTTCTGCTGGTTCATTTGTCTGTAGCAAACTCTCACCAGTGCTTCTGATTTCCGCAGGCTCTGACCCTCAGAAATGTCAGGGACTCTGCAGCAGGTGTCTTGGCTTTCTGGTGGCCTCTGTGCTATTTGTCAATGAAATGCTTTGAAGGCTGCTGGGACTCTAGGGCACTCTGGAGCTGCACCCCCTTCCCCCCTCCCTGTGTTCTCTGATGCAGAAGGGTGACACCTAGCTCTTCAGCAGTGATGGGTGCCTGTCACATCAAATGGGTGAGCTGCTGACAAATGCTCTCCCTGTCACTTCTGCGCTGTTGGTGGGGAATAATCCATGACAGTGTTTGCTTTTAGCTTCATTATGAACTCGCTCAACTGGATAGTGATGAACTTGTTGTATCAAGCTGGCTGCCAGTGATGCTTCTGGTGCCACCAGCTGTGGGAACGTTAACTGCAGCGTTAGGGCTGCACATTTAGATGCATTAGGAATGGGAGCCCTGACCCATGCTGCCAGAGGGAAACGCTGCCTGACAGCCAGGCAGGGGGGAGCCACCTCCCTGGTGTTCCTGTGGCACAGCTGCTGCAAGGCACGGGCTGAGATGGGGGCATAGGGCTCTCCTGTGGCTTTAGCTCTGTCCTACTTCTGGGGAGATTCACAAGGAGGGATTTAGGAAAAGGAGATGTGGTCCAGGATCTTCCAATGACTTGTGCAGGGTGACTAACCTGCTTTCCTACGTGCTGCAGGGTGAGGAGAACTTGTTGATCTAGGTGACCACAGCAGTATAAGCAAGCCCTGCAACTTGAGTATGAGCATGGCATAGGAGGGTTTGTGGAGAGGGCAGCAGGTAGAGAATCAGAGAATCATATTGAATCATAGAATGGTTTGGGTTGGAAGAGACCTTAAAGATCATCTAGTTCCAACCCCCTTGCCATAGGCAGGGACACCTTCCACTGGACCAGACTGCTCAAAGTTCCATCCAACTGATAAGGGTTGTAAAGGGATAAGGGAGTAAAAGACTTGGGTCTCAGTGCATGGGAATGGGTTTGGGCTCTTCTTTTTAGGGTGGAACTGCTGGACCAGGAGGAGACAATCCATGCTTAGGGATGGTTCTTCTGTACCTACTCAATCCACCTACTATTTCTTCTGCTTATGCCTGCTGGCCAGTTTCAATGTCAGGAGCCATTCAGATCTCGCTATCCCCTCACTTCTTTGGTCCTGAGTCCTATCTGCAGGCTGCTGAAATACTCCTGCATGGCCTTTTTAGTGTTGTGTGTTTACCCTCCCCAAGTATTCCTCAGCACTTGGCTTTGGGGCTTCCTTGGGCCAACAGGGAGTCCCTGGCTTGGAGGGGAGCAGAGTCACAACAGCATCAGCAGGAGGGTTTGAGGCTCACCTGTGTGTGGGGCAAGGGAAGAGCTGATGGGAGCTGTGTCTGGTGGCACACTGACAGAGGAGGGAAGGTTGGGGACGTCAGGGGAGGAGTTTGGGGCTCCCACTCATGTCCCTGAGGGAAACATGAGGCAGGGGTGGCAGCATGGGGAAAGTGTCACCACTCTGCTGTCAGTTCCCAAGCAAGACTTGATGTTGTTCTTGGCTGGTTCCTGGGAAAATTAATTATTCCATATCCAAAATATTCACTTCTGGACTTCATAATATTGCAAAAATAACTTCAATGTGTTCCTTTTAGAACCTCATAGTATTCCCTGGAAATGCTGTTTATCTGCTGGGGTTGCCAAGCACGTACTCCAAAGCCAACACTCATGTAAGTCATTGCTCTTCTAAGTAGAAGGGGAGAACAACAGCATGTGTCGGTAGCTTTGGCCCCGTGCTGTCTGAGGACAATCCACTACCTGGAGCTTTTCACCAAAGTTTTCTGGGTCATATCTCTGTGTTGACATTGCTAGAGAGGCATCTTGGGGAGCAGAGCCAAGGGCTGAGCAGCTGAGTGGCCTTCCTCCTGAGTACACCTTTTCCAGGTTAACTTGTTCTTCAGTCTCTGGACCTATAGAGACTGTTCTTCAGTCTCTACATGCCAAGGTATTCTGTCCCTGTCCTTTACTTTGAGATGCTCTAGAACTTTTTGGAACTTGTCTCAATTGTGGAGGAGCTGGGAAAGGTGGTGGAGGCCTCTTGATGCTGGCTTGGCGTCTTCTCTGCAGAGCTGACATGAGCCAACCCAAATACAAGCAAACCCCAGACTCTGGGGTTGATTCCCCAGCCAAGTGAAGTAGCCCAGCCTTACAGCACCTCCAGGCCAAGCCTGCAGCTTTTCTGTGTGGTCAGGGAGGAGATCAGGGCTGAAATTCAGGAAGAGTCTGGCCAACAGTGCCATAAGGACATGGACACGAGGCGCGTTAACTTTATCTCAGACGTAGTTTCCAGTTCCTGGTACAGAGACTAAAGGCAAGGCATGATGGCACAAAATATCACTGCAAGAGGCTTCCAGTAGCATTTGGAGTAGTCTGGAGCTGGCAAAATTAATATTCCTGCTTTTCTCTCACACTCTCCATTGTCCTCTCTCATGCTTCCCTCCCACTGCTGCTCTTCTGCCTCCTGGTGGAGGGCAGATCATGCTCACACTAACAGTACCTGTTAGGTATCTTTTCAGTCAGATATTGCCTCTTCTGAGGTGTTGGCACCATTAGCTTCTTTACAAATGGCCAGTATGATCTCAGTATCTTGATGAGCAGCAGCAGCAAAGATGAAGATGAGTTCAAAAGCTGTCCATCCTCTGCTGTCCAGCACTAGTTCTGCCTGTTTTCTTTTTGGCCTTTCCAAATATATTGGCACCATCTCAAGACTTTTAAGTGCTCTACTTTGCAGGGAGAAATTAAGCCAGTATAAAGAATACTGTTCCCCTAAAGGGGTAGATGGCATCAAGTCAGAGATTATATCTTGGCTTTTCCAAGATACAGATTATGAAATGTAAGAATTAGATTAGAAATGAAAGAAGCCTTTCTGTTATAGCCAAGATGTGAGTGTTGGGTCAGCCGCAACCTCTGCCTTTATGTCTCAGGTCTTACGTCTTAACAGTCTTTCTACTAATCAAAACTGATTAGGCAAAACTAATTGGACTAAGTTGAAATCTTGCTGACAATATCCTTTAAAAGTAGGTGCAGTTGATGGGCACCAAAATGATCAGATATTGCAGTAGGGATTGCAAACTCTGCCTCTCCCATGCTCGTCCATGGGGTTTTCTGTAGGGAAGGCACAAGTGAGATGTTAGAACCTACAGAAAAAGGCACATGTGATGGGAGAAAGAAGGACTTGTTTAGTGGGAGGCTGTCAAGCTAATCTCTGCCTTCAAAACCTGCAGTCAGAGCAAAGAGGAGCAGTGGGGTTTGCAGCTCTGTGCTGTTCTAGACGAGGTGCCAGCTCGCAGCTCCAGCAGGCAGTCAGCTTGTGTTTCTTGCTGTGGAGCATCTGGGTGCCCAGGGTGCAGAGCAGCACCTTTCTGCGTGTGCCAGCTGTGCCCTTGCACAGCACCCTGTGTTTTAAGGGTTTGACTGTGGTGAGATGCTGACCTGGGTTGCCCAGAGAAGCTGTGGATGTCCCTCCCTGGCAGTATTCAAGGCCAGGTTGGATGGGGCTTTGAGCAACCTGGACTAGTGGAAGATGTCCCTGCCCATGGCAGGGGGTTCTTTAAGGTCCCTTCCAGCCCAAACCATTCTATGATTCTATGACAACCCCAGCCTGTTGCAAAGTGCCCAGATTGGGAGTGGACGGAACATCTGGGCATATGCAGTGGTCTTCTGGTCCTTCTGAGATACACCAGCTTTATCTGCATAGGAAAATAGGGAACTTGTTAGACCATACTCATGTTGTTCCTGACAAATGCTGACCAGCCAATTCTTAATAACCTAAGACCTTGCTGGGGACTCCAGAGGACTCAGTGCTGTGGACAAAGCATCCCTGGCCTGGTGTAGATTAGCACTGAAAGGCGAGGTGATGCTGTCTGCCACGACCTAAGTCCTTTTAATGGACAAGTCAAAACAGAGGAGCTGGGAACTGACTTGGGGGAAGAACTAAGTGGGAAAACTAGTGTTTTCGTGCAAGGCAATGAGGTAGTAAAACTGGCTTACCCCGCCTAATTAGGAAAACAGACTAATTAGCTAATGAGAGAGCCTTCCCAGTGTGGATGTACTATCAGAAGCCATTAATTAAAAGTCTTGCTAAATTCCAGGCTAGACAAAGCCTTTGAGATTAGTGTCAGAGCAAGAAATAACCACTGGATGAACACCAGCATTATGTCCCTTAGCAGATATACAGACTTCTCTGTGGAGTCTTTAAAATAATAAATTTACTTTGGAATAAATTATACAGATACGGAAACAGAGCAGTGGGCAAGCAATGAACAGGACTTACAAGGAGCTAAACTGTTTCAGCCTTCCAGTGGCAGCATCTGTTCTTCTTTACTGGTGTTTCGACAGCAGTTCTCTTCTTTGTTATTTTTTTTTCTTAAACAAATTTCTCCCAAGAGTGGCTGGGTTTATTCTGATTGATCTTTAGCATTACAAACTCAGTTGCTGTTGCTGAACTGCTCCTGTTGCTTTGATGAACCAGTCTTTCACAGGTTGTTTTTTTTTTACCTTTGAAAGTGATTCTTTTGCCCATTTGCAACAAATGTGGCAAGAGACCCCTTCTCCTCCTAGTGGAATGAAGACAAATGATCAAACTCTGACACTTTTCTCTGTGATCCTGGTTTGTAATCAACCCTTCCATTTTCCTCTCCCCTGTTTTTAAATAAGTTTCAGTTCCCAGCAATCAACAAAACTTTCTGATGGACCCCTCTAAGCAGATTTTACCCTAGGGTTTAATAACAGACATGCACCCCTGCATAACTCTCCCTGGTGAGGTTTGTTCCTGTGGTTTTGAAGGTTTGTATTCACAGAAGATAGAAGTTGACAGAGGTGACTTGCATGAAGGTGGTTTTGGTGTTAAGGGGGGTGGTTGTGCACTGTGCCCTGTGCTTGTTGCTGTTGGATGTGGATGGTACCCCTGTGTTGTAAGGGTCCCTACTGCAAAGCTGGCAAATTGTTGGGCCACAAGCTGTCCTTAGCTGTAGTAAGATCCCCCCCACATCGAGGTGGAAGGATACAGCATGTAGGTGAAGAGAAATTGCTGAGCGACCCTTTGTCTGGTTTAGCTTTTGGCCATGGACATCTAAGACAAGTTCATCTTGAAATAGAAAACTGACCAGTTATTCTGCACCATGTCACCCAAGAAAAGCACTTTTTTTTTTTAAAGAAGAGACAGAGAAGCTAATTCCTGCAAAGCAATAACTTTGTGTGTGTCCTTCCACACTCTTGCTTCTCTAATTCTGCTGAGACCGTGCTTTCCCCGGTGAAACCAGGAAGGGAGGGGAAAGGTGCTGTGTCCGGGCCATCTAAGTGTGCTTGGTTGCTGGCTGTGGTATGAGGGTGCCAGCACGGATGGACACCTGGCACTGTATTGCACTTCTATCTTTGGACACCCAGCAGCCCTTTTTGTTCTGATGGGTCTCTCTTAACTCTTGGACCTTCCTCAAAGCAGGCTTCTCGGTGTGCGCCGAATCCTTTTTAAAGTAGTTGGCTGGGATTCAAATTGGCAGCCCACTAAACACCCAAAGTACCTGGTGGCACAGCTGCATTTGTTGTGGCATCCTGGCTGCAATGCCACTAAGCAGAGCAGAAATGGAGGTTGGAGCGAGGTGGGCATTGGTCTCTTCTCCCAAGTAACAAGTGATAGAACAAGAGGAAACAGCCTCAAGTTGTGCCAGGAGAGGTTTAGATTGGAATATTAGGAAGAATTTCTTTATTGAAAGGGTTGTCAGACACTGGCACAGGCTGCCCAGGGCAATGGTGCAGTCACCAGCCCTGGAGGGATTTAAAAGATGTGTGGATGTGTTGCTTAGGGGCATGGGTTAGTGGTGGACTTGGCAGTGCTGGGTTACTGGTTGAACTTAATGATCTTAAAGGTCTTTTCCAACCAAATGATTCTGTGATTCTATAAACATGAACAGATGGCTTCCTTTGGGTCTTGAGCATGAACACTGTCATTTTAATGCTAATAATTCTAACAGTAACGCATTTAGAGTGTGTTCTGGTCCCAGGACACATCTGCCCCTGATGTATCACTTGCACTGGTCTTGCAGAGAGGAGATGGTCCTGGCCATGCATGCTGCTGGAGGCTGCCCAGGGAGGCTGCCAGCTGCTGCTGAAGGCTGGAGTGCTGCTGTGCTGGAGCACTGACCTGGGGGCTGCCACACCGATGGGGGCTGCAGAGCTTGGCACATCAATGTCGGGAACGAAAGGTGATGAATGCAGTGCGTGGGATATCTGTGTGTAGGGTACTGAGTGCCCGCCCTGTTCTTCTCCTGAGTGGTGCATTTTTTTTTTGAGGGGGGAGAACAGGGTGAATAAAGGGTGGATTCAGGAGAGAGAATGACTGTCTCCCTCTTTGGCATCCTAGAGCTCAAAATACTTGAACATCTCTGCTGTAAAGGGAAGACAGGTATTTTGCAATCTCTTCTGTCACTCTTCTTCCTTTTCCTTAATCTCTGAACATCTCCATGCATAATCTCTCCTATAATTATAACTGCATTGGAACCAAAAGTGTGGAACCTCATAATGACTTTATTAATTAATATGTATTTGCTCATATGATTCATATGGCCTCACATGACTTTCATTCTTTCACTTACACTAAAAACCAGATTTTTATTTGCCACTGTTAGAAGCCAAGAATGTAGTGTGTATTTAAAAACACACACAAACCCAACCCTTTTCTGTTTCTGGGGGAAAAAAATCCCAACCACAACCTATGTTCAAGACTTCCCAAGTATTTAATCAAAAGTAGCAATTGTCTTTAAGGAGCTAAACTTGTGGAGTTTTATCTCAGAACTACACAACCTTTTTAGGTAGTTATGGGAAGGAAAGATCGGGTGTGTGTGTCCGATTTGCAGTCCACCTCTGAGATGTCTCTTTTGCAAAGCTGCAGCTGGGGAGGTTTAAATGGAGGTTTAAGTGGCTGGAAAGTTCTAACACAAGTGACTTTGCACTGTGTCCTTCCCATGTGTTCAGGTTGTGGGAAGGGGCTGTGCCCAGGCCTGTCAGAACGGAGCCTGCAAGTTGAACTCTTGTATCACTTTGCCTGGGACCAACACAAGTGATTCACATGCTTTGCCATCTAACTAGAGGTTAGCATTTTGTGTAACACACAGATGCAACCCACTGTCTTGCAGGGTTGCACAGAGCAGGTTGTACATCATGCAGTGCCTCTTAACCTACACATGGCTTCATCTCCTGCTCTGAGTAGGTAAAAAGAATATAATAGGGATCAGGTATTACTCATGCTAACTTCACACATACTTGGCTATGATGCTCCTTTTAGGAATGCTTCCTTTTCCAAACAGCCAAACAAGAACTGTCATCCTGAAAATGATGACTGTTTAAGAAACTGCAACATGGAAATGTTAGGAGAGGGAACAGCATGTGCCCCTTATAAAGGGCTGTAGCAACTGTGGAGAACAAATCAATTGAACTTGGTTCCTGGGGATATCTTTAAAAATTCAAACGTGAAGTAACCTAAGAGGAGCTAGTTATACAGCTGTGTGCATCATCGATGGTGTAGTTTGGTTCTGCTCAGCATCCAACACCTTCAAGCCAAAACTTTGGGGAGAGTTTCAGTAAAAAACGTACGTTGTAATTACATGGGTTAAAAATTTATCATTTCTTGTTAGAAGTTTGGCCAAATTGCAAAGGCTTTTTTCTCTTCTCCCATGGTTAGTTTTGTGTAAGATGTGCTTTGCAACAAAGCTCATAAAGCCAGGCTTTTTAATTCAGAAGGTGGAGGAAGGTATTGCAGAATAATCAGCAAGTCTAGAGGTATTTTATTGACATGAGGGAAGCCTGATTCTGATTTATTTCAGAAATTTCACAATTTAGCAGTGCTGTCTGGCAGACTTCCTCTTGATTTTCAAATGACTGGATATTAGGATCAGTCTGAGTAGAAAGCTTTGTTTGAATATGAACTTCAATCAGAGCTTAGCTGTGAACTTTCTTGAGATCCTAATGCACATATATAAATATTAAAGAAGAAATGAGTAGTTACTGATCAATGTAGTTAGTGTTTTAGTTCACATATCTGTTCTAAATGGAACTTAGCCAAAAGCTTCTGTCTAAATGTGAATGGACTGTTTATAGCAAGCAGCCAGTAATACAATATACTGAGCAAAATGTGCTGAGCACGTGAAACAAGCGGGGTTATTAAGCCATGAATAAATCATTGGTTCAAATCATGATAGTGCCCATTATAGAAAATGTACCATGTAATTCAAAGTGTTTCAGAATTAATAATAATAATTACATTCTTAATCACCAGGAGGCAATGTTTCTTTCTCTTGCAGCTGAGGAAACCTTAGTGATGCAGGATTTATACTTCTCTAGATGTAAGCCTCTAATGTCTCCGTAGCAATCATATCAGACACGTGCTGACATACAGGATTATTCCCCTCTGCTGACTGGGGAAAGCCAGAGAAAGATTACAAATTTGTCCTTGTATATTGTTCTAGGAAGAGAATGGCTTTGACTCTTAATTTCTGTTCTGTTGGATATTGCCATGTCCAGATTTGGCTTTTGGTGTTTGGAATCAGAACAAAAAGTTAAAATTCCCTGCAGACAGAGGAAGGTTGAGTCCAGTTTATCCAAACTCTTTGTTACTGCTGAAACATGAACACATGTAAATGTGCATATAAGGTAAAACTGAATATTTGCATATGGATGAGTTGAGATGAAGTAAGCTGAAGCACGTTTACCTATTAAGCTAATTCATTTTGTCATTTTCTACTAAAAACTGTCCAAATATCAGCGTGTTTCCCATGAGGGTTTTGCTGTAGCAAGGTTTTCTTTATTTGATAGAGAGCACTGCCTTTTAAAATGTGTGAAAACAGCTCTGCACAGCTGAGAAGAGGACCTGAGACTGTGGGTATGCAGCCCCCAGCTCTTCCCATGGGTCCAGCTCTGTCAGCCTGCAGGCAGCCGTGCCTTGGGGATGCAAAGCTCACCTCCGGGAGGAGTGGCTGGCTGGTATTTGTCAGGAAACACAGAGGTGACCTTTTTTTCTTCTATAATGTCTTGTACAATGAATAAAACTTGTATCTTTCTATAAGCAGTGAAGGCTTTACTTCAGACAGGAAGTGCATCTCATCTGGGTAACCAGGTCTTCTTCAACTATGGGTGGCTTCTTCTGCCACTTCTGCTGTTTGTCACTGGTGGGAGCCTCATGCCCGGGGCAGCTCTCACCCAGACAACATGGTTTTGGCTTTCCTGGAGATCACTGGGATAACCAGGAAGTTAGGCTTGAAACATGCAGGCTTATCTTGAAGGAGACTTGTAAAGATTGGTCAGATATGCAAGCATGCATTTTCTGTTAATGCATCCTAAATCTTTTCTGGCCACCGTTCAAGTGAGAGCTCCTATAGCATCAGCTCGTGCCAGGCACAGCATCTTCCCTCCCTGCCTGGCTTCAGCCACTGCTTTCTGGTGAATTTTCTTCACCATTTAAGTTTACCTAACTTGTTCGGTGCCAGCTTTGTGCATCAACTGTCTTGTAAGATTTTTCTTACATATTCTCTGCAGTAGTGTTTAAAAATGACCTCTTATTAGAAAAGCTACTGTGTTTTATTAACATTACATATGACAGTGGCGTGCTTGGCTGTGTATCAGGGACGAGTGCTCCCTTAAGGCACATTATCTCCCTGTTGCTCAGTATGTGTTTATCTGAACTTTTCTGGGAGACAGATACTTCTGGCAGCTCTTGGCAAGGGGGCAGGGGACCAGATGACCCTCAAGTCTGCTTTGATGTGGCTGTTCTCATGCTGAGAGTATTCATCAACCCTTTGGTCTCCTCGAGATATGAGAAAGCATTGCAGTAATTCAGTTAATAATTGGTGGTAATGTGGTAAATATTGATCTTATTTACCTGGCTTTCTGAACACTTCTTGCTTCTAGTGGCACTCAGAAAGTCCAAGATATTATTTATATAGAAACCTGAAAACACAGGGAACTGATGTAAAAGAAAAACAATCAAAATGTAAGCTTTCTACAGCTTATCCAAGATGCCATCTACTGTGACCCCTTGCCTTACCTCTGTCATTTCTGGGGAAGCCTGTTATTTATTATATTGGAAATAACTATTTAAATTAATCCATTGTAGATGTATACAAGTATGTTCCCAGTCAATAGGGAGAACTTAGTTACTTTATGAGCAAGTAACTTTCTGCAGTTTATATTTTGTATGGTGCTTGATGCTCTTTATTCTCCTAAAACTTGCACACAGGACAGTTCATGCCTTGGGGTGGGATCAGGCAGAGTTTGAAACATAGAAAAGCACCAGAAACAAGTTCTTAACCTACAACCCCCTGTTAAACACATGTTTCAAAACTGGTTTTGAAGTGATGCACCTGTTGATGTTGCAGCAGAAGCAGTGAAAGCATTCACCCTTGCATCCGTTCATCAGGACCAGCCCTGTTGGGAAGAAAAAGGTCGTCTCACAGCCTGAAGCTAGTGATATGGACACATCACCCACAAACGTGTGGTAGGATGCACCATGGTGAGGCAAGGCACAAAACATCCTTCTCATTGTGTGCCCAAAGGCGCCAGACCTGACACTTCCAAGAAACAGCAAACTTGGGCTTGTTTTCAGAGGGCTAGTTCCCATGCTTTCTCCAGCATGCTGCATGTTGTGAACAGAGGGTTTTAATTTTCACCTTTGCCTATGGGGAAATGAAGTAGCATATGTTTTAAGACCTGCTGCTTTTCGTCGCAGAGGTCACCCTGACTCAGTGAGAACTGGCTTTGGCTTCCTATGACACGGCAATTGGATGGCAAAAAAAAGTCTGTGAATGGCTTAAATGGATGATGTGCAATGCAGATGTGTCGTTCTGCCGTGCCCTGATGTCCACAAGGACAGGGCTGAGCCTTCTGCTGCTGCTGACCTGGGTCTTGCATTGTTCCTTGAAAGTGCCAAAAGTGAAAAGCACTTCTTGGGTCCTTGGAGGGAGTGTGTGGTGCCTTGATGCCCCAGCTTCCCCAGAGTTCTCTCCATCTTTGTTTTCTTCCTCAATCACAACCTGTCCCCTGATTTTGCTCTTCCTTCAGCCCAATCCTATATGCAAACAATGGGGAGAGAAATGGGAGGGGTATTTTTCTTCTTGCAGCTCTGGAGGCTGGAGCCATCCCAGGACAGTGGGAGCACTGTGCTCCTGCTGCCATGTCCATTGCAGAATGAATTTTAGGGTGGCTTCTGAATTTAAAATGAACTAGCAGCAGTTCTAAGTATTGACCTGCACGTCCTGCTCTTGCTCCTGATTTTTCTCTATTCATTGAATGCAACCTCGTGTTAGAGAGGGGGGAATTGTCCTGCTGGCTCTGCAGCAGGCAAGCAATACGGTAGGAGAGGACGCTACACATCAGCTCCTACTCCTTTCATCTGTGATGCCAGCCTTTGCAGTCACAGCTGTGAGTACCACAAGAGTGTAGGAAATCCTCTCAGACAGTTGTATTGCTGTAGGTGTGTAGTGCATCCTAGCAGTAGTATTTTCCTCAGGCTTTTTCTCGCTTAAAACCCTTATGTCTTCTTGTTATTCTTGAATGTGTTTCCTTCTGCCTTAATTCATCTCCCAAGAATGAAAAAGTTAAAAATCAGCATTATGAGTTTCACAGATAGCTGCATATTTTTACTATTTCCTGCAAGCATAGCTCAAGGGTTGAGAGCAAAGATGCACCAAACTGCAGTTCTGCCTGAGAGGTCTTTCTTCTTGATGGAGCATTCTGGCTCCAGCCAATTCCCTAGCCAATTTTTGCAATTTGGTGCAATTTTTCTTTTGCAGCCTTCATTTCACAATATGACCAGTTAATACTGGAAGAAAATATGGCCTGCAGTTCTTACTCTTAGGTTTCCCCTGCTGGCTTTCAAACCCATGAGATTTCTGAAATGTTGAGATGCAGATGTTCCTGTGTTTCCTTCCAGGGAATGGGCAATGGCAGGACTGCATGTCCTCAACTGAGCTCAAGATGATGATTTTTTTACAGTAGAAACCCTTGCTGGTGATAAGTGAAGTCATCCATTTTCTAGATTAGTTTTGCAAAAAACAATTTTTTTGTGTTATGAAGAAGAATAAAATAGTGTTTTTGATACCTTCAGAAAAGAAGGTTTCCATGTTAAACTTTCTTGGAAAGAAAAACACTTCAGTCTTATCAAGAAAGTAAAAGAACTTGAAATCACAGTGAAATATTCTGCTCTCATTTTGTTAATTCAGAATTTTCTTCTTAGTTGATGCAATGGAAGGTATATTTTTCTGAAGAACAAATTCCATTGTAGCAGGAGCCAAACTCTTGTTCCAAACAAAAGGGTTTTTTTACAACGTGTGTACTGGAGTGTGCCCCGCAGCCAGGAAGCTCTGAGAAAAGAGCAGCGAGACTCCAGATGCATCACTCTGCCAATCTTCCCATTTTCAGGTTTTTTTAAATTATGAAGTTTCTTTTGTTTCTTGGATGCAATAACACAGATCCAGATCCAACAAGCAGTCTGCCTTCTGAGGCCTGATAAATTGGTCTTAATTTTCTGGAATAGGTTAATTTCGTTTGGGTAAGGGAAGGCAAAAAGAGCAGGCTTTTCGGGGCACTGCCAAGTGAGAAGATTAAGTTAGCATCAAATCCATTCATGAACAGATTTGTCTATGTTGGCTAACACCATTTCAGCCTCTTTGTCTTGCTTTTTTAAAAAAATGTTCTTGGGTGGCAATTTAGGTAACCCACAATCTTGCTGTTGTATTGCAGCATTACGTGGTGGTTGCTCTGCTTAAAACAAGGTTTACTGCCCTCTTAATGTTTTTTTAAGCAGATTTAGCTTAGTTTTATTTTTCTCATAGCAACTTTTTCTTCTTCTGCAAATGTACCATTTCTTTGAAAACTCATGGGACTTCATTTCTGGGAATATGCAATCCTAATCATTGTAGATGACTGCAGGACATGCCCGGAATGAAGAAGTTGCTTTATTATTTGCACATGTATGCATGTCCATTATTATTCAGTGTATGCTTTGAGCTTCATTTCAGGAGACCTGTTTCTGCCCTCTATGATGGGCCTGCTTGTAGTTGTTTTACCAGTCTTTGTTTTCCTCATTTTAGTTTCCTACTTTTTGAAGGATTGGAGCTTCGTGGGCAGAGGTTCTGGTATCAGTTGAAGTCTAACCCCTGACAGAGACTTTTTCCACCGTTGGGATATTTATAACGTGTCGGTCTTTTGTGGATTCTTTGCTGGTTTTCTGGTTTTGGATTTTGCACATTCTACCAAGGAACTTGTATACTGACTATTATCCCTGCCCTTGTTAGTTTTGTTGAAGCAATCAGAACTCCAGGGAAAAGTCTAGGTTTAGAGGAGACTTGTACTATTAACTCCTTGCCCGTGATAAGAAACTCGGTTTTCCTCTCTTAGGCTGAGACTTGGTAGATGAGTTAGTTTGACTTGAAGCCAGCAACAACCTCTCAACAGTGTTGTGATGGTACCTCTGATTTTTCTTGATCTTTAAAATCCTTCCTACAGATGAGTTGAACACTGAGCATCCAAGTGAAGCCAGTTTTCCCATAGGCTGCTTTTGTGCATGTGAGCATGAACTCATCTGAAACTCATCCGAAACTCATCCCAGTCTGTGGTTTTGTAACAACTGAATTACTCGATTTCCTTGAAAACTTGAGGTCATCCCATACCTTTTTTAATGAGTACAATCACTCACAATACCCCTGCTGTGCTGGGCATCAGTTTCCATTGTGTAGAAACTTTTCAAATGAGTCATCCAGTCTTCTATAAAATGTGAATGAAGTTGGTCTTCAGGAACAAAAATTACAAGGGAAAGGCAAGCATTGTGATCAGACATACTTAATTTCTCCAGGGAACCAAGGTGAAAAACAGAGATGAGCAGCACTGGTATTCTGAGGCTCATTCCTATGAGGGAAGAGGGTATTCATGTCCATCTGATGGTGGTAGGTCCTTTTACCATGAAGCCATCTTCATATGTTTGGAATGTTTGTAATTTATGGTCTATATAGTAATTATGGAGCAGAAACTTCATGTCTACTGCAACACAGGATCTTCTGGGGCACAGTCAGGGTGATTGTGTGGAGGTTCTGGATGGTTTAGCTCCTTAAGCCTGTGAGAGCAGTCTGTTGGTGTCTGGAGTCTCCAGGGCATGCATTTTGTTCTTGATATTTCTCTGTCTCCCGAGGAGGAAGGTGACAGCCCTGTTTTATGTGATTCTGTGATTACCGGAATTGACTTGCTGGAAGCTAACATTGTTGGAAAATCTGCCATCATTCCAAAGCAGCCTCTGCATGTGCATCAGGCAGTGTGAGAAACTTGTAGCATTTAACATAACAATGATTTGCAGTGCCCCGTCTTCTATAATTACCAGACCATCTGGGCATTGTGAAGAAAGTGCTGATAAAGAAACCCAAATAATAAAGTGGAGTGAAGGGAATAGGTGTGTTCCTGTCAAAGAACACGCCTCAGACCATAGCGCAGCTGTAGCTGCTCCTGGTGCAAAGGCTTCTTCGCAGACACTTTAGTAAATGTTGCTTCCACAGAGCTACATCACTTTTGAATCTCTGCCACACGTGCTTAAATGTTCCCACACCGGGCCTGGGGACCAGGGTCCTGCAGTGTGTTGTGCTGTGCATGTGTATCAGGAGGCACAGGGGCATTTTGCTCTTTTGATGAAAATGCCATTGCTTTTGCTCTTAGTACTTCAATATCCTTCGCATGTTCCTTTCCTGTGTAGATTTTTTATACCAACATGTTGTACAGTTGCTGGTAGTTTTAGCTGCTTCAGTCTTCTTGGCTGTTCCGTAGAGTTGTTGTTATGGCCAGGCTTACAAAGTCATGCTCTTGTACATAGATGGCAAAGCTCCTTTTCCTGGCATGTGAGCAAGTGTTTAGTTTTGGGAAGCCGAGAGGTATGTGTGAGCTTTTCTTGTTAAGTGAGACCCACTGGGAGATGTTCAAGCAGTAGGAGCCTGAAGGGGAAAGCAAGGCTGGGCATCAATTCTTGAGGCCATGGTCTCTGGGAACAAGGAATTAGCTTTGGGCTCCAGTTACAGAGAGAGAATTGTCAGCAGGCTGTGTGTGACTACCTCTGCTCTAAACCAGGCATAAATTAAACAAGCAACACTTCTACTTTACCCATGAGCTGCATCGCTGCTTTCTCAGATGCTGATCTGCGAGACCATGGGCAGCTTCTACCCTGTGCCAGAACAACAACAGTGTGTTTGTTCTCATGCAGTGATTTACTGGACCTTTCCAATTATCCCCTAGAAATCAGCTGGTGAGGTTTCTCTGGAAAAGATCTTCAGGCACTTTGCAAAGTGACACAGGCTGCAAACACAGAAGTGTTGACAGTCCAGGAATGGACCGTGACCATATTCAATTGCATCCAGCTCAGAGCATGAAAGATTTCCAAGCCAAGTGGAAGGTGCAGAATAACTGCTGGATGCAGCAGTCCAAGTTAGGAGTTATTCAAGGGCTCTTCTAATTCAGACCACTATTGTTATGAAACCCCAGTGATGTTTGTGGGATGTGCTTCTGCTGGTTTTATTCTGCTTCTTTTGGTTGTTCTTGCATATTGGAGGCTCCTGAGATGGCTTTGCACAGGGCTGTTCAAAAGGAAGCATTCAGTCTGAGAGAACAGCCCAAGAGCCAAAAGGTGAGCACGTCAGAAATATTTTAATTTCTGTTTCTATTCTGCCTTCCAGTGAGTGACACCGATGAATGCAAGGAAGGCAGATCTGCTGCTGGCAGGGCAGGAAGCCGAAACAGGCAGAGGCAGGGGTTTACTCAAGGCTACATGGTAATTAATTGGGAAAGTCTTTGCTCGAAACAAGAATGGGTCTCTTGTTTGTCCTTACAGTCAGTGCTCCAATGTGACACTAGCTCTGACTATCTAAATGCAGAATTACACAGTATGGGCACCTCCTGCCCTCTAAAGAAATACAGAACAAAACCTGTCAGCACTGCACCCTCACACTGTGGGATAATCTGGGGCTCGCTGATTACATACTTGATTTGTTTGTTTTCTCAATGTTTATTTTGAAGCAGAATCATCCCATCCCCTCTGGAAATCAACATCCTTCAGGCAAAATGTATAGCTTGACTTGCGGGATACTTTTTGGCCCAAATCATTTCTTGGTGGCTGCTGTAGTACCTCTACAAAATCAACTTCAGGTGTGACTTGTGTAAACCTCATACACTCCTGTTTCCTCCTGACAATCCCAGCAGCCTTCAGGGGTGAAACCAGTGGATACCTGGGGACAGATATGGCCTTGACCTATCTGTGAAAGAAGGAAACATGTGGTCTGGTCCAGGACAACACTGGTATTGATGCTGCAGACCCATCAGCATGCTCCGTGTTCAATGCTTGCATATTTTAAGGAATACTGTAACATCAAATGAATAACAGTAAAATTCAGTCTGGTAAGATTTATTACTTTGATATTAGAGGGTTCCAGCTGATACCAGATTAACATATTCATGGGGTTTTAGGAACTGCTTGGGTATTAACTGTTACCTTTTAATCTGAAATCTTTGCAAGGTTCTCATGTCAGTTCTGTGCTAATGACTCAGCCTGTCTTTATAAGAGGTTGAATTTCTTTACATGGTGTTTTTAGACTAAATATGAAAGAGGGAAAACGATCCTTAATTTTAACAAGTTCCCATTTGGTTTAACAGCTGCTGTGAGTTCTGTCTTGTCTTTTCGGCTGTATTTGCCACTTTGGGAGTGTGTTTCTGGCTGTCAGAGTCTTACAGAGTTCTAATGAAGTGCAACACTTTTTTCTTTTCCTCACAGCTGTTATTTGTGATTTGATATGAATCTGCCTTGCTAGAGTTTCATTTCTGAATAAATAATAAAAGGACAGTTCGTGTCAGAAGGCAGTGCTGGTGTGGGGGTTTCTGCTGTGTTGCTAAAGCCATCGCTCTCCTTTTAAAGGATGTGTAATGTAGCTGAATTTGGGAAAGACTTTGAACTCCTGAGGGAACCAAAACTGGCCTCTTCTCCTCTTCTGCCCTTTGCTACCGCCTTGTCCTAATTAGCAGTTAAACTCCTTGCCCTGCATTCCTGGTGCTGAGACGTTGGCTTCTGGCAGTCACTCTGGATTTGTTTTTCATTGTGGTGCAGTGTTTCTCCACTGTGCTCCCGAATGAAGGCTCTTACATCTGCTGAGTTAGCAGACATGGGCCTGTGATCCTTGGGGTGCATCTTCCCCACTCTGGAGCCAGGGAGGTGAGACAGCCAGAGCTGGGTGACATGACAGCCTGGGCATGGTGTGCCCCTGGGGAAGTTCTTGGGTGATTCAGACTGGAGTTTGCTGCAAGAGTGTGTCTCTGTTATTTTGTGTGAATCAGTTACTGAAGCTGCAAATCCTGGTTCCTTCTATGAGCCAACAGTGTGCCCAGGTGGCCAAGAAGGCCAACAGCATCCTGGCTTGTATCAGAAATAGTGTGGCCAGCAGGACTAGAGGAATGATTGCCCCCCTGTACTCGGTACTGGTGAGGCTGCACCTCGAATCCTGTGGTCAGTTTTGGGCCCCTCACTACAAGACAGACATTGGGGTTCTGGATCATGCCTAAAGAAGGGTGATGAAGCTGGTGAAGGATCTGAAGCACAACTCTTATGAGGAGCAGCTGAGAGAGCTGGGGTTGTTTAGTCTGGAGAAAAGGAGGCTAACAGGAGACATTCTTGCTCTCTACAGTTATGCAAAAGGAGGTTGGACCGAGGTGGGTGTTGGTTGCTTCTCCCAAGTAACAAGTGATAGAACAAGAAGAAATGGCCTCAAGCTGTTCCAGGGAAGGTTTAGATTGGATATTAGGAGAAAATTCTTCACCGAAAGGGTTGTCAGGCACTGGAACAGGCTGCCCAGGGCAGTGGTGGAGTCGCCGTCTCTGGAGGGATTTAAAGGCCGTGTAGATGTGGTGCTTAGGGCCATGGTTTAGTGGTGGCTTTGGCAGTGCTGGGTTAACAGTTGGACTTGATGATCTTAAAGGTCTTTTGCAACCAAAACAATTCTATGATTCTATGACATAATTCCCCAGATTCCTTAGAATATATACAGATACTTGACTGAGCTATATGAGTCTGTTAAAAACTTCACATGGTTGTGCAAGAGCAATCCTGCTGGACTGAAGATGACCTCCTTGCTCTCGGAGATGTTTTCTGAGCTGCCTGAATGAATATACAACCAATGTTGGTGCATTCCCATGCCTGACAGAGAAATGCACACTGTATCATGCTGTGCTGCCAGCTCTGCTCAGAAAGCAAAGAGCATTTGTTGGACTCTACTCAGTTTCTCATTAATGTGCAAAGCACTCATATGTTTTGGCAATGTGCCAAGCAAATTTTTTTTGACAGAATTTCTGCAAAGCTATTTGTAGTGCACGCTAAGCTTGCCTTAGATCCCCCTATCCTATCTCTGTTCCTAACAGCTTGCTTTTGGGGCTCCCTATGAAGGAGGAGATGTGCAACACGCTGTGAGTTTTTGTTGCCTACCTTGACACGCCTGCGTTATGCACCTGCTGAGAGAACTAGAAATTCTCATCCTTTCTAACCCTGTCAAATCAACCTCCTCTTGGGGAGGTATTTTTAGTGATATGTGATGTTGCAAATAACCTTAAGATTTCACAATGAATATATGACATTGGTGTTTGCTTTTGGACACGAGAACTTCTCACTAGAAGACTCTGTATTAAGCCCATGATCCATTTCATCCTTAAATCTTTTGTTACTTTGGAGTTTGTTGATAAATAAAAATACTTCACTGGGGACAGATAGATGATGAATGAAAGTGTGTCCTCCAAAACTGATAGAAATTTGAACATTTCACAAGCAGAAGGCAGTGTAAAAAGCCATATCTCTTCCCCTATCTTGCCGTGCCTGGGAGGAGGTCTCATGTTGACTTAAAGCCCTGTAGAGTTATTCCTTTGTTTTTGAGGTGGTTCAACCAGCACATGTCTAAAACCTCTCTTTGTAGCAAGCATAGTGGAAGGCAACTTAGTTTAAATAAGGGCAATGTCCTTGATCTAGAAATGCTCCCTCTGGTCAGTAATTTTCCCTAAGGGGAACGATCAACTGACCTCCCAGGGTCCCTTTCAGCTCTGTTGTCCCTGGTGGGTTTCTTAGTCATATACTTGATTATACAAACACTGAACTAACCACTGACTGGCTTAAAAGGTCCACTTGGGGTTAGCATTTAAAGGGTTGCAGGCAGCCCTCTCTAAGCCTCCAGGGCTCTAATGGGAGTCATAAGGTTCAAGTTACATGTTACCACTTTGAAGTATCCTGGCATGGATATTAAATAGTTTCCGAGAGAAGAAATTTCTGTGATTTATTTTTTGCTGAGAAAAGTTCAATAGAGATAAAAAGGGAAAAGGGGGTGACAGGAAGTTTAAGGGGACATTAAAAACCGTTGCTTGATGGTGATTATACAGCCCTAAAAGTAGTCCTACCCTTATCACTACAGGTGAGAAAGTAGGGCTCGGACGTATTTCAGGATTTGGCAATTGAGCTAAGTACCTTGGAGTTTCTTTGGCTTACATGCATGCCCTTTGTTTCAGCATCTTTTATTCTTCCTGGTGTTTTTTTGCTGAGGGCAAAATATTGGTTGTGTAAGAGCAGAATCCAGCAATGCTCTTGTACTGGAAGCTGTCGATAGCAGAGGTGTCTGCCAGCCTTGTCATTTATGATCCAGAAGTGCAAGATCTCCCTGTTAATGTGCGTATGCTGCCTACAAGTATGGCTACTTACTTCAAGAGGTTCCTCCAGTAACTCAGGTGCCATAGTCCCATGAAATATCATTCTCCTTTGAGCCAGCTGGATATTAGCCACTATTAGACTCCCTATTGGGATCAGTTAGAGCACACCCGTTTGAACTGGTTGTTCACAGGGGCTTGTGTCGAAATGTTTACTGTGGACTTTACTGCAAAAACATATTTTCTCTTATAATATACCCACACATTGCACCTCAAAGATGATTACATTTCATAAGTCATTAAGAAAAAAACAGAAGCATTCCAGCAGTACAGGACTTGGAACTCCCTGATTGGAATTTCTCATATCATTGATTGTTTCTTGTTGCCCCTCCTGTACCCAGCCTTGACATGAGCCCTGTGAGCTCTGTGGAATATCTGGAGTGAAGTTTCTGCTGATGTTCTGGAAAACACTTTTTTTTGGGACTAATTTCTGGGACAACTGAAAAGGTCCTTTAGGGCACTCATTGTTTCTTTGAGGTGATTTTTTCCAGTATCATCATTATTATTATTGAATCAACTTAACTTTTTGCATTGGACTTTTGCTGATGCAGTTGTCTCAGAGTCCCTAGAGTGTTCCCAGGTGAAAGTAACTCTCCATTTCCAATGATATTAGTAAATAGCTGTGAGTGAACCAGGAGGTCCAGAATAGATTTTCTTTCACTTTCTAGTCTCCTACTTACATGCACTACTTCTCTCACAGTTCACATAGTTGTGCCAAAGCCATCAAACCTCAGGTCTCTTTCTATCCTCATCTGTAATGTGAGCAATATTACTCCTCCCCTTAGCAGATTGTGGAGGCTGCATGAACAGTAATTGAGGTAGCTCAACCCTTTTCCTTGCCATGGGGCTGGATGCTGGGTTTGGAGGACTGCCTACGCACAGGAATTTAAGTAGCTGCCCTGGATATGCTGCTTTCCTGTCCCTCGTGGTACTGTTTCTCTTACAGCCTCATCCCCACAAGATCCTGCAAGACAGCTGGTGGAGGTAGCAAATTGCCAAACTGGCTTGCACTGGGTTTGTTTCAGATGTTGTGTGGCATCACACAACTTCTTTGGTCCATGCTAAGGCTTAACCAACAGATCAGTCACAGTCTGAAGATGTGTTGCCTGTAGCAGACTTGGATAAGACTTGGTCCAGAATGAGTTAAAGGCTCAATGTCCTTCACTGATAGAAACATTTTTGTGTGCCAATATTTTTTCTTAATAGCTTCATCATTTCCATATTCAATTCAAAAGAGTTACAAGGGAAAAAAAATGCTTCTCATTCCCACCAACTAACCAGGAAGAGCTGGGGCTGGAGAGAGACTGATCCCTGGGATTGCAGGGCTGGGAGGCCAAAATAAGCTGTTAGTTGTGGCAGGGTAACATCTGCTCCTTGCAGTGGAGGTCTCTGAGTGTAGTGACTGGTGCTGTCAGTAAGGTTTAGTCAACAAACTGTGCTGGTGAAGCACGAGGAGGAGCAGAGCCAGCTCCTGGGCTCAGCTGTGTTGGTTCGGCAGGGCTCACCAGGGCAGCCAGACACGATTTTTATTGCTAAAATCAGCTGTGTTTTCAGATCTGACTGTACGCTCTGCCTGTCAGCTGCTTGGGAATCAGTTGCTTGCACATAGCTCCTTTCCAGGCCAGAAACACAGTTTGACCAGCATGAATAGCAAAAGAGCATTATTAAGTCTATTAAGCCCGAGTTCACAGATTTTATTTAAAATAGTGACAGATGGCAAATGGTGGTGGTACAGCTGCCGGGACCAGGAGAGGATGGATGCTGGTTTGTCATTTCAATGGATGATGCCAATAATTCCCATTTATGCTTATACAGGGCCTTTCCTGCTTCAGAGCACTTTACAAACCAGTTGATAAATAATGGGCTTGGAGTTAATGTGGGCTGGTAGAGCTCATCTCTGTGCTCGTGTGTCCAGCATGTGAGGGTAAACATAAGGGCCTCAGCCTGCACTCCCTATACAACCTGGATGGGAATTAGGCATCTGCTTAACATCACATAGTACCACTCAGCAGGGATTTTGGGCAGAAAAGGAGGGTAAACAACTGCAATTCAGAGGATGGCATTGGTAGCCAGGGTGTCAAGTGGGAGTTTGAGTACCTGGGCTCACTTTCCTGTGGCTGCAAGAGGTTTTGTTTGCACTCTTCCCGAAGACCTGCTGTCTCCCATGAGAAGCTGCCGTAGGGAATAGGTAGCTATCAGCCATGCTGTCCTTACAGAGTCAGATGCTGTAGCCAGTGCTGTGCAAGCTCAGCTGGTACTGCCAGAGGTGCTGAGTCTTCCTCTCGCTCGGTGCAGGTTGGAGGGTGGCCCTAAGAGCCTCCTGCCTCTGACGCTTACTCTCCATCAGCCTTGTTAGGATGAGCTCTGAAGGCAAGCGGTGTTTCCGAGCCCAGCTTTACCCCAAGCATTTGGAAGGGATACAGGGAGGAATTGAGTTTTTAAGCTGATTCACAGGCTATCTCCTAGCCTTACTGCAGGCTCAATTTGATGGATGTAATGGTTGAATGACAGGAGCCTGGGGCATGGAACCAGAAGGGGTACTTTTTAGCACTTTTAAAATATATATTAGGAACCAGATCAAGACCACCACTTGTTCATCTGTCATTAATAGCAGCTCCAGTTGTCGTAATTGCATCCAGGAAACACATCACGCTAAAAAGAACCAAGTTTAGAAATCCAGAAGAACTGCAGCATCGTGGTTTTCCTTCATGCAGAGGGTTAGAACTTCCAGGAAAACATAGGAAGAAGTCATTAAAAGGCATATGAATGAACAGAAATTTTATTTTTTTTTTTTTAAAGTTGAAAATTGTTGGAGGTAGGTAAAATGTCAACTTTACATGATTTCCCTCCTTTTTATAATATATTTAGATAATTTTTCAGCACGATATGCCTAAGCTGAGCAGGACATGTTAGGATTAATGTGCAGGAACAGGAGGAAGCCTTCCAAACAGAGTTTCTCTGGGATGATCTAAAAACTTTTTAAATATATCTGAAACTCTGAAAATGGAGAAGTTGCTCTGCGCTGGTACCAAAAGGGGGCCGACCCCTTTTTGAAGGTCCAGAAGAAAATGCAATGAACATAATTTTTACTCAGTCAAGAGTGAATGTCCAGCTGCCATCTGCATCACACCAAGGGAAAAATCACCTCCTTCACGTTGTTTCCAATGTAATGGGTAAGTGATGTAAGGAAAGAGATGAAATCACATGAGCAGGGCTGGTCTCTAATTTCCAGCTCATTTCCACAGTCTTCTGAGCTCAGATAGAACTTTGAATCTGGCTGGCTTTAGCCAGATGAAAGTTATGAATTTCTGGGATGTATACACTGAAAATGATTGTCCTTCACGGCATTCAAATTAGAGCAGCTGCAGGCATGGCTCAAATATG
Source organism: Aegotheles bennettii (assembly GCA_013398125.1). Classification (NCBI taxonomy): domain Eukaryota; kingdom Metazoa; phylum Chordata; class Aves; order Caprimulgiformes; family Aegothelidae; genus Aegotheles; species Aegotheles bennettii. Next base: position 1,454,075 of record VZRW01002458.1, on the reverse strand, counting down.
GTTTTGGCAGCAATATGATTAAAAGGCCATGACCTAAAAGTACATCTAAAGCCCCAGTAACCCAGTCCTCCACTTGGCAGTGTAAGCAGTTCCCTTCTTTAACCATCAGCCAAAAGAATATATAGTGCACAAGAGGATAAATGTAGTTGAAGTGCTGGGGAGCTGGTCCCTCCTGCTTCAATAAATACTGAGAACTTTTTCTCCTCCTCCTGGAAGCAAGTCTTTCTCACAGGTCCAGAGGGAAGGCAGCTTTCACACAGCTGTGGTGATATACTGGTGAGGTGGCTAATGAAGCTTGCAGTTCTGATGCTGAGATGTCTGGTCATGGAAAGGCTCAGGAGGAGGCTGAGAGTTTGCTTTGTAGATGGCCTCCCGCTCTGCCTTGGCCTTGCTCCTGTACAGATGCAGTGCTGGCACAAGGCAAGGAGCAGCACTAAGTGACTGCACGAAGTGCCCGCAGTTTTCCTGTAGGGATTGATGCCAGTAAAGCAGGTGACGGCTGGTAGCACAGGGCATACTGCTGTTCTCTGGCTTCATGATTGTGCTGAGAGATCTCAAAGGACTTTTGCCAGGAAAAAGTTAAATTATTCTGGAGTTTTATGCTTTTGCCTAGGACCTTCATGGTGTCCTTAAATTGGATATATCCACATTATCTAACCTTGCATCCTAAGGATGCTGTGGGTTGGCAATACCTCCTGTCCTGTATTTTCATTACTCTCTGTATCGTTTTATGCAGCACAGTCAGAATTTGAGGCCAGCTGGCAGCCCAACTACACTGCCTGTTTAACTGCAGGAAATCACGCTTTATTCTCCCTGAATCCCGATGGAGTAATGATAATAGATAATTGAATGCTTTTTCCTTTCTTTCCTTTATTCCTCTCTTTGAACAGAGTCCCTAAGTACACAAATAAAATCCTCAATTAAAATTTGTGGATTAATGAATTGAACAACAGATTTTTTTTTTCTTGTTGCCTGGATCTCGGGGAGAGTTTCTCTGATTTTTATTTGTGCTCCCCTGTCAAAGATTTTCAGTTGTCGAACTGGGTAAATACATGCTGGGCTGTTGTGCAGGCACATCAGATGCATCAGTGCTTATCAAAATGCTGAAAGGAAACAACAATTAACAGTCTGGGATTTCTCATGTGCCATTTTGTTGCTGCATGTTCAGTGTTCATGGTGCCCTGGAAGCTGAGAGCTTGCATGGAGCAGTGACGTGGGTCGTAGTTCCCTATGGAAGGATGGTTCTTAATGCTTTTTGGTGGAACAAACATCTTCCTCAGAGTGATCCTTTAGAGTTGGCGATGTGAGAACTGCTTGTCAGAGTGAGGGCTGCAGGATCAGGATCCCCTGACACTGTCTGTTCAACAGCAGTATATGAACAATATGATTGCATACACTTAATGGTACCTTTATATTATGAACAAAATTATGAACAAAATTGATATGAAATTGTTTCCTATGAACTGCCACTTAGCTTGCAGAACCGAGTGTGCACTTCACATCTGCAGGCTGGAGATTAGTGAAATATGAGCAAATGCACAGCAAGTGGCACATAAAAACAAACAAACAAGGAGGCTAACAAAGCTAATAAAGAGTCTTGCGTGCTGAATAAAGCTTTTATGACTATCGTTTTGCCTGGGGCACACAGTACGTTTTGTTTCTGTTTTGCAGTGAGCATAAGCTTTGGAAGGTTAAACAGAGTATTAGGTTGGTCATCAGAGGCTTGCTTTACAGTCATGGCCTGTTAAATTGTTTACTGAACCTTTGTATATATATATATATGTATATATATATATATGAGCATCATGTGAGTCTTAATTCTGGTTTATCTCCTTGTAGACATGAGTCTGTTGAGTTTTCCATAAAACCTGAAAGGACAAACGTAAAGTTTAAGGTGATTTTTGTGAGTCATAAACAGTAAGGTGTTACCACAAACATACCAGTCACCCCAGGAAACTTTTAGCATTGTGTACATAAGCAGGTTTTTGTCAACAACCAGGTTTGTATACTTGCTGTTCCACACCTGTCAGTTATTCTGTCTGCAGCCAGACAGATGCTGGGATCTGATCTCACTGATGGGAAGAGGTTGGGACAGTGGGGGGACTGATCATGCAGTGAGCTCTCATGGCATTCATCTCCATCATGTGCATGGGTCGGATTCTCACCTGCTGGGCTTGAGGCTGTGGTATGTGGGGTTTTTGCTCCCAAATGTTGTGCTGGACACTGGCTATTTGAGAGTAACTTGGATGCCTGAAGGGTGGCTGGCAGGAAGGGGCAACCTGGACAGCAAAGCCCTCTTTCCTCCTCAGTTGGAGCTGGACTCTGCCAGGCAAGCAGAAGTTGATCTGCAAAACTGGCTCTTTGCTTTTGTGCAACTCCTGTTGCTCAGGACACTTCTGGAAATATTTTACCTATTTTTATTTTTTCTCTCCTTTCAACACAGCTTCTAGGTTCAGGATACCTAAACCACAGCCCATCTATCCTAAAGGACAGCCCTCAGCTGCTGTGTCGGAACAGCAGGGAGAGGCTAAATCTCTGCAACTGGAGCTTGTACACTGAGGGATTTCCAGCAGCCTCTTCAGGCAGGCAGGGCCAATGACCCTTGTATTTGTTCAGCGATACTCAGTTAATCTGTAGAGGAATGATGTCCTCTTCTATGAAAGTCAGGTGTTTGAGCAGCCTGCCATTTAAGACCTTTACTTATGTGGTTTATTGATTTGCAGAACTCATTGTGGTATTTCCACATGTCCTAGCACCAGGACTTGACAATAAGTCCTCAGATAACCTGTGTTGTTGGATAATCCAGGCAAGATGAGAGGCAGGGTCAGGGAACTGCTGGACTACAGGAGCAGGCTGTTGGAGTGAACAGAAACAGGATTATAGGAGTGTGGGAAGGAGGAGGGGAGCTCAAAGGCAAGAGTACTAGGGCAGAAGATGTTCTGGGGTAAATTCCCTTTTGTATTACTCATATGTGTTTATAATCTACTCTGCTGCTGGGCTTCAGGTGGTTTTGTGTTTTGTTTTGGTTTTTTTCCAAACAATTTGTGGATTATACTGTGAACAAAGTATCATAGCTCTATAGTCTATAGCTTTGTGTTGGACCTCTGTAATGTAAAAAGATTTAAAGTTTCTCTGAAAAGGTGGCCAAGGCTGTATTACCAATATGCTTGTGACAGACTTGCCAATCCCACAAGTCATGCTTCTTCACATGTGACTCTGTAACTGGGGGATAGAGCACAGTGGCATGCAAACCAATTTATACTAAGCAGAAGTTATAAACAGGATGGAAAATGTGAAAGCTAATGAGGAAATGTAGTCACATGTCCACAAAGAGGAAAAGATACATCTGAAAATAATGTTACAGAAGCAGATAATTTAAAAATTGAGATAAAGTCCTGCTGCTATTATTTCTGGCCAGGACTCCTATGTTTTATAATAGAAAAATGTCAAAAAAATACAGTGAAAGTAATTGGCAGGAGACTGCTCTTGAGTGTTTAACTCAAGTTACTCTTATTTTAATAATTAGTCTAATTAGCCAGCATCCAGTTCCCATTCTTTGAAGGGCATGTTCTACTTTGGGGACATGTGATGTGGCACCTCTTTTCAGTATCCAGTTAAAAATGCGCTAGCTTTCAGGACTGACTGGTGACTGACTGTTACATGGGTCTGACCTTCGTGTTCATTTCACCAGAGGAAAAATATGAAGTTGACCACACTGCCAAATAAAATGGAAGATGGGTTTGTTTCTGTGAAATAGTACTGAGTGAACCTTTTAGATCTAATTTTCAGTGACCCGACACCCTGCTGGGGCGATAGGCTGCCTAGCTGATAGGAGAGCCAAGACTGCAAGTTGAAAGCACAGAGCAGAGGATGTCAGGTTTGGTCTCCAAGTAAAGGAGGAGATTGTTAATTCTTGCCTTGATCAAACTGTCCCTTTTTCTCCCTGCTGGAGCAACATGCAATGAAGTGGTGTCAAAATAATACATGCAATACTGTGCTCTTTGATTGAATCCAAGCTACTAAGTTCATCCTGTGAATATTATTTTTATAGGTTTTTTCCTCTATATTTTTACTTCCTCACAACTATTAAAGTTAGTGAAGAAAGACTGGAAAAGACTGCTCATTTCTCCCAGCAGCTGGCAGTGATGTAAGGCTAATAATTTTCCCTGATTTTGCTAAGCTTTGAATTAAATCCACTGATATGATGTCTTAAGCAGGAAATATCCAGCTTTATTCTGCTTTGCCTGATTCAGAATTGGGTGTTGAATGTGGCTGTCTATCATTCCCAGCAAATGCAGAGGCTTGCTCTCCAACCACCTGCATATATAAATTTGTTTCCAAATGGGACAGGGCTCAGTGAAGAGGGAGGATTGTGACTCCATCAGTGAAGTCTGTCTCCAGCAACCTCTGGAAGTCTCCTAATTTGGGTTGTTGATACCTCTCTGTCTCTCTTTTACTATCTTGAAAATTGTTTTGGAAAACCTTTCCAAAAGGAAATTCTGGTGCTGGGGACACATTTTGATTTTTGTTGAAATGGCATATTTTTGATTGAAGAAATAAGTTTTGTGCAGAAGAGCATTACTTCTCTAGGGTACCTGTACGAGCACTAAGCCTGACCACAGGGGGTCTGCCCTCAACAGTGGGCATAAGTAGAGTTAATTATATGGGGACCAGATTCAGTGACTGCATTTTAGAAAACTTTAAGATATTAATCAGCAAAAAAGCAGTACTGAGGCACAGCAGCCACAGAAGTTATGTGCTGTGGTAAACCTGTCCATGTGAAATCTCTCTCTAAAGATTTCAGCACTTCACATGACCTCTGCTAATGTTTATTTTAAAATGATGCTTTTGTGTCAGCTGTCTCAGCTCCACACTGCCGTGGGCTGTTCTCAAGTCTGGACTGTTTTCCAGTCAGTGTGAAGTGGACTCTGCTGCCTGATATGAACTGTTGACTTGTTCTGATAGTTTTTGTTGGCAACAAACATAGCACTGAGCCAACTGCAACGGTAACACGGCAGTGATTTCTGCCAGCCCTTGAGTGTGTATTTTCCAAATACTGAAGCCAGTGACCTGGCTGAACTTGGATCTCAGAGAGTCTTTTCACAGACACTTCAGAAAAAGACCTGGGGATGGTAGAGTTAGGAAAAACAACTGCTTTTCCTAACGTGCTGTCCCCTAACTGCACTGTTGAGCTCCTCCTGAAATGACAATTTCTTTGGTCATCAAAACACTGAGTTTTAACAGATGTCCTTTTCAACATTATAGCTGGTTCTGTAGTTACACCAGTTCCCAAAAGACCTCAAGGTTCCTTTCTTAATGTGCTCCTCTACTCTGACTGGCAAACTGAACAGAAAGGCTGTTTACCTACCTAAAAATATACCAGACTCGTGAAATGAGCAGTAACTGCTGTTAGGAAGTCACTGGTTGCCCGGGTCATGGGAGGCTGCTCCACACGGTGGAGTTGACAGGTGTTGTCCCACTCAATGTGCCATTTTCAATCCAACAGGGTTCAAATTATTTCATATTTGCACAGACTCTTGTCAGCTCTCTTTGCTTTAGAGCCTAAATGGGCAACCTGCAGCATATACTCTGCAGAGCTGGCTGACAGCAACTTATTAATCATAGACCCTGCCTAGACCCAGAGTGTAGGAGTGATTGACTTTCCATATTGAATTGAACAACTTTCATATTAAGAGGAACAGGAAAACATACCAAATAAGAAAAGCACACAAAGGCTGGCTGCACTGCAGCTCCTGGAAGAACTCATGCTCCTTAGCATGAACACTGCAGAAATTCAGGTGAAAATACGCCTGTTCATGTGCAAAAGACCAAAAAAGAAATTTCCCATGCAACTGCTGTCAGTGCAATGAATAAACTGCTGAAAACTTAACCTGCCTGCCCCAATGCTTTGGCCCATGGTGGTCAGAGCTTATGTAAAGTATAACTATGTGATGTTATAGAAAGTATTGTGTCCTATATAGTATTTAAAGGAATGAGCTTCCCTGTAGGACAGCAAATGCTAGGTGGCTGCAGTTGTGCTGGCTGATTAACAAGGACAGCAAAATCCTTCTCTCCTACAGAACCTAGAGGAACACAGGAATCTGACCCACAGCTGTAGCTGAGTTAAGGGTAAGGCTTCTAGTCTAAAATTTTCTTAAGAAGGAATACACGTTAATCATGCACAGTTACTCTCCATTGCTGTCACTAGTAGAGCGAAGTCTTATTTTCTAGGGTTTCAATTCCAAATGGAAGGTAGAGTGAAGCCTGTGAGAAGAGTTAGGCCTAAAGAGTTCTGAGTTGCAAGTTGTCTGTCTATCTGGATCTACACTAACTAACCTCTCATGGTCTCTTCTTTTTTGTAGGCAACATCTTTGTCGTCAGTTTGTCTGTTGCAGACCTTGTAGTTGCAGTTTATCCATATCCTCTGATCTTGAGTGCCATTTTGCATAATGGATGGACCATGGGAAATGTTCACTGCCAGTTAAGTGGGTTCCTGATGGGCTTAAGTGTCATTGGATCCATTTTCAACATCACAGCAATCGCAATCAACCGCTACTGCTACATCTGCCACAGCCTTTGGTATGATAAGCTCTTCAACCTGAAGAACACCTTCTGCTATCTCTGCTTGACCTGGATACTCACAGTGGTGGCAATTGTGCCAAATTTCTTTGTTGGATCCTTGCAGTACGATCCCCGGATTTACTCCTGCACCTTTGCCCAGACGGTGAGTACGTCGTACACCATCACAGTGGTGGTGGTTCACTTCATCATCCCTCTGTCCATTGTGACATTTTGCTACCTACGAATCTGGATTTTGGTGATTCAAGTCAAACACCGGGTGAGACAAGATTGCAAGCAGAAGCTCAGAGCAGCTGACATCCGGAATTTCTTGACTATGTTTGTGGTTTTTGTCCTTTTTGCTGTGTGTTGGGGACCGTTAAACTTTATTGGCCTTGCTGTTTCAATTAATCCTTCAAAAGTGCAGCCACATATTCCAGAATGGCTATTTGTCCTGAGCTATTTTATGGCCTATTTTAACAGCTGCCTCAATGCTGTGATCTATGGACTTCTTAACCAGAATTTCCGGAAGGAGTACAAAAGGATACTGCTGACACTCCGGACTCCCAGGTTGCTGTTCATCGATGTGTCCAAGGGTGGGACAGAAGGGATGAAAAGCAAGCCATCTCCAGCTGTAACAGAGAACAACAACCAAGCTGAAATACACCTATGAGCCAGAACAGTACTATTTATTTCGGATCATGGTTGTATATATAATCTATCAGAGCCTTTCTATGTGTGAATTTCACAGCTGGTGTTGCTGGGCCCCTCATGCAAGGAAGGAGTCTGATACCCTTCATGCTTAGCTTATTGCTGTGACATAGAGGCTTTGAGCAAGGATTATCAGAATGGAAACAACTGATCTTGATCTTTTTTTTTTTCCTATGCCATCTTTCACCATGTGCCTAATTAATTGGTTTGGTTGCTTTTGCCACAAGCATGCCAATACCCTCAAAAAGGGAAGCATTCAGAGTGCATGGAGAAATGCAGTTATGCTTGAAATGCAACCTTCAAGAGCTGGCAAAATTGCCTTGCATTACAAACAAACCTTTCTCCCATCCCTCTGAATTCTATCTTTTTAGCATTAACATAACCTAAACTATAGCAAACAAAGTGTAAACTGCATGTCTTTTAGTCTTTTCAGTTAGGTAACAGTATTAGCCAGCAGGCATATACATATGGACATCGTGACTTCCACTGCGTGTGTATTCGTTTTACTTTTTCTTTTCTCTTAAGGTTTAGAAGCTAGCGTGGGCTAGATGTGAGGCAGGCAAAAGCCAGACCTACTGAGTGTCTGATGCACTCATTTTAATTGTATATCTACAGATACTAAGTACCCTTCCACTCTCCTTCCCAGGCCATGAGTATAACACATGACATAATCTAATTGCAGGAAGATATTTGGAGCCTGATTCTATTTTAGGCAGTATCCTGTCATGGCCAGCATTCATTCCAAACATCTTTCAGGAGTCCCTGCTACATGAACGTCATAAAAAAGACGAACATAGCAGAGTCCCATCTGCTTAATGCAGATGCCAACTTTTAAGTTCCAGTAATAGTTACACTTTCAGTCAAGGGGGGAAGGGGAAGGAAGTGTTTGTTCCAAATATCTCTTCTTTTTCCCACCACAGAACATGAATTTGATAGGAAGGGAAAAAAAAGTGGAGAGGGTTTTTTTCTATTTTATTTGTGTACAAAGCTGTAATTAATTCATGGAGCTGGGAGACAAAAGCTACTTAGGCATATTCATGCATCAGTTCTCAGTTAAAACCTGAACTCAGTTATCTTTGTCATTGGAAACAATGTCCTGAAGCGCTGAGAAGGCCAGTATCACATTAAAAACAAGCACATGGGCAAAGATAAAGCTGTTTCTTTAATGGAGTGCATAGGGGGTGACAGAATCACAGAATCGTTATGGTTGCAAGAGACCTTTGAGATCATCCAGTCCAGCCGTCTACCCCACACGACCATAATAACCCCTAAAACACCAAACCACATCATTCAGTGCCTCGTCCAGGTGCTTCTTGAATACCTCCAGGGATGGCAACTTCACCACCTCCCTGGGCAACTTGTTCCAATGTCTAATCAACCTAACAGTGATTTTTTTTTTTCTAATATCCAATCTGAATCTCCCTTGTTGTAACTTAAGTTCATTTCCTCTCATCCTCTCACTGGAGGCTTGAACGGACATCTCCTTATGATTTTAAACATGTGGATCCTGCTTTGAAACAGTCCCATAAAATCAACAGGTAAAACTCCCCTGGTGCAGCTCTACTTTCAAGCTAGCAAGCCTGGCTTGATGCTGATGTACTGAGAGGCACAGCAGGAACTGTGCAATGGAGAGGAGCAGGTCTGAGCCCTGTGGGTCTAATGAGGACAGCAGTCAGCCCTACTCCTGATCAAAGCAGGACTGGTTTCCTGGGCTGAACCCTGGAACAGAGAACCAGGCTTTGCAATGTCATGTAAGTGCCTAGAGATGGAGGTACTGTGGGATTTACAAAAACCCTGAGCAGGTTAAGTGCCTAATCCTTAGTGAAGTTAATGAGCCATTTGTGCATTGCTTGCTGAAAGCAACTTGTGGCTGAATGTTCCTTCTGCTGATTTTTGGGGGGAAGAGGAGTTGAGAGAAATGAATCCCTTTCATGAAGTGGGCCAAGAAACATTGCACAGTGCATTGCTTCAGTGAGGACTGCAGTGTGTGTGCTTCCACACGGTGAAGGTTGCTGCAATGCAAGGGGGTCTCTGCATTTATAGGGTACCCTGCCACTCCATGAAGTTTCAGACATGAACATCTCAGGCACTTCAGATGATTATTGTTTTAAAATGCACGGCAGCCAGCCTCCCATAATAGGAATCAAACTGAGTTCTGTTTTGGCCACATAATCTGCCTGAGCATGGCCAAATAAAGGTATCCTGACCCTTAGAAATAACACGGTCTGTTTGGCTTCCAGCAAATCCAGTCTGGATGAATTAACACCATTCCATGCAAACAAAATAATTTTGAATCAAACTTGGATAAGAAAAGCACCAAGGAATCCATAACTGCAGTGTGTTTGTCCCATCGTGCCAAGGAGATGTCCTATGTTCTGTGACTAGTCCTCAAAGTTGTTTGCAATTAGCCACAACAGTGTCAATTTGAATAACATTAACAAATAATTTTAAGCATCTAGCACCAAGCCAAATATACTCCTTTAAGACAATCATGAAGAAACTTCTACAGGTTTGCCAAATGTCTCAAATACCCCACAACTGGGATTTCACCTTATGGATCCTTGATCCTTGTCTTTTTAACTGAATGTAAAGTGAAGGCAATGTGGCTTGCTTTTTTTTTTTTTCAGTTTAGGCTTGTATTTGCACTATTTCTTATTCAGGCTCAGAAGTAACAGCCAGCGAGCATTTGAACCAAACCAAATAAGCCAAAGAGGTCTCAAACAGGCAAGCTGTGGAAGTCTTTGCTAGAACCTGGTAGGAAGGGGATCAGCAGGAGCACGATAAGACATCTCCCCAGGACTTGCAGAGAGTCACTGCTGACCCAAAGTATGTAAAGTGACAGGGGAATCTGCTCGTCTTCTGCTGTAGGGTCTGAGCCCGACTCCTGTCCAGGTCTTTGCAGGGAACAGACTAAGTACCTGCTGTGCTGGGGTGGGTCCTGAGCAGCTCCCTGCATGTGCAGACCCTGCCACCAGCCTGAGGGGCAGGGGTGGGTCTGCGATGGGTGCCATCCACCTAACAGCGCAGAGAACTTGCCCTAGCACGACCCGTTCAGAGATGCTTCAGGTGTCACAGTATAAATGAGGGCTGCCAAAGAGCGAGTCCGGAGCTTGGGTGATTCAGCCACCATGGTTGGAGCCCTGAGCTCAGTCCTGCTGGACCTGAGGTTTGCAATGTGAGACATGAAAAGCAGGGAACGTGGCTTCAAATGGAAAGCACTGTGCCATTTGCTAGCACTTTGAGAGACAGTGCTTAGGATAGGATAGATTTTTATACTGACTTATTTGAAGATTGCCCAAGTGGCTCCTTATTTTTATGTTAAGAAATGGTTATCAGGGTACAGAGAGTTTATTTTGTTAACATTTGTTTACAGAAAAAGGGAAGCGTGTCTTAAACTTGGAATCTTGAGCAGAGTCAGAGTTGCCCTGCGAGAATCTAGCTTTAATCCCAATTTGAGCTTTCAAGGAGATCCCACAGTTAAACCAGGCTCTGCCAATTCTACCAGCTGCATACCTGGCCTTAAGTCTCAGAAATAGCATTGAGATCTCCTATAAACTGATTTTAAATCACTTGCTCTGGATTTAACCTGGTGGTGTTGAATACCTATTCTAGCCCCAAAGTCTAAAATTGTCATAGCAGACATAAACTTCTGGAGAGGCAGTATTGCCATGAAGGAAGAGGCATCTCTTGCCATAAGGAAATACTTTTGGATGTTGCTAATGAATGTTGTTTAATCTATTTAAGAAGAATGTAACCAATATATTTATATATAAATATATATTACATATGCTGTTTCTGGTTTTATCATTTGATTAAGAATCCTTCAGTATACTTTCCTGTTACTATTTTTGTTCATAAAGTAGATTAATTCCATTTGCATGTTAAAACTATAATAAATCTACCATTGCACTCCTTATTGATATTTTTTTTCCACCTGTAGTTATTTTTTAATAAATATTTGGAACAACAGCTTGGGTTTTCTTGACTCCCAGAAAGCAGACTGAACTGACAAATATAGCTGAGTTCAGCCATGCCTCAGCTGCCCAGCTCAGACCTGGAAAAGAATCACCCAGTGCATCAGGGACATCTCCTTGGATTCACATGTTTTTCTTCCACCTGCCTGTGACCAGCTACTTGATGCACTACAACCTTCCTCATCAAGGAGGAAACTTTCTCCATACTGCCATTGGTCTCATTGCTGAATGTCCCTCCAAGGGCCTTAGCCTTTCTTTTGTCTATGTCTGTCCGTTGGGTGCTATGGAAGCAAAGACACATCCCTTTCCTCCCCCCACAAACTGTGTTGCAGCTGGGAAGGAAAGCACAGCCAAGCTGTGGCTGGGAGGATGTGGGAGCCAGGGTGGTCACAAGTCAGCGTATGAGGTGGCATTAGGGTTGTAGGGGAGGGTTGTGGACAGAGTGAGTCCCCTGGGGCTGGAGGTAAAGTGAGGGCTGCTACACACTTGGTCTCTATTGAGGAGCTTTGTGAGGATGAGGACTTCTGTATCCAGGATTTTTTTTTCCTTTTTTGCCCACCCGTGTTTTGGAGCAGATGTTGCTGTATTCTTGCAGTTCTTCACACAGTAGATTCTGTCTATAGGTTGCAGCAATTATATATCCATGCTGGCTTGACTGGAGCTGTTTTTTGGGAGTCTCAGTGCCACTTCTGAGGCAGGGGTGATGGGAGTATGGAGGGTGGTCCAGATGTAACTGCAACTTGAGCTCTCCATTTGATTTTTCACATGGAATAAGTGCCTTGTTCCTAAACAGATGCCATGTGTAATCATGGTGTTAAGGTAGTAAGGTCTGAGATTATCCATTAAAACAAAAAATTGCTGAACAACCATGGAGTAGACATGTTGAATGAACAAGCACTGTTTGTCCAATGATATCCCAAAGTGGTACTGCTACTTTTTTTGCTAATCTTTTCCAACAGGCACTGGACTTCATCTGCTGCTTCCACAGTAAAGCCTGCAATGCTCAGTGATGTGACACGCTGAAAGCATGATAGTTGCAGAACCAAAAATGTCTGTCCGAGTAGGGCTGCTAGAAAACCCTTGCACAGACTCATTATTTCCACCATGTGGAACTGAATGAATTGAACTGTCACAAGTGAGGTGATGTTATTTACTTACTCGCCACAAAGTGTAGTAGCTGAGAGATAAGGTACAGCTATAAAAGACAAGAGGCGCAGTAAGTCAGCACCGGGATAAGATCTCACTCCTGGAGACTGTTTAGAAATCAATATTTGTCCTAATGTATTTACTTCCAAGCTTATAATTTATAACATGAAGCCAGTCAGTAAGGAGATGCTGCATATGTATTTAGAATTTTATTGGAAAAATGTAGATTACTGGGCCTAATGCAGTATTTCTTACCATAAAAGCCCTGAGATAAGAAATGCATAGTAGGTTCTTGCAAGAACTCTGTGATGGGGTGTGCAAATTTTTTATTGGTGATAAGAACCATAAAATTTGTGTCACTCATGAACTACATTTGTGAATGGAAGCTCCATAATATTGTTAACTGAATTTTCATTTTATGATGCTTGTTTATAATATCCATTATTCATATGCTCTAAGTAATGCACTGTACAGCAGAGATAGAATTTACAGTACAAGGTCAGTTTCTAGAGCAAACAAGGTGAGTCTGAACCATTAACTGAAATGTTTCTATGATTTCTCCCAAGCATGGTGTCCTGATAAGGTTTTTAAGTCAAATAAGAGCTTCTAAAAGGCCAGGGAAACTTTAATGTCTTTTAGATTAGTGGCAGTGACTGTGCAGTCATGGCTTGCTTAGATTACCTTTTAACTAGACTGAGCCACCAAACTGTTTTATAAATCTGTCCAGTTGAAACACGTAATTTATTTTGTATGTAGTATATTTTATAGGTAACTCATTTAATAAATCAGGATGTCTTTCCTTCTGCATTGTGTTTCTCCTGGGAGCAAAACTTCTGAATTTCCCTGGAAGTAGGATTTAAAGTTGTTTTCTCAACTGTAAGCAGGTTACATTGCCTCAAGGTAGGTTTCCAGTGATAATTGCGTGGGATAGAGGTCTTAATGTGGCATCAAAATACAACCATCTCCTGGATGAAAAGTGACAGCCGTTTTGCAATTAAAAAATAAATTAAAGAAAGCATGAAAAAAAGTGCAAAACAATTTGCAGGGAAAAAAAATTGAAAAATACATTGTGGTTGAAATAAGAGAGCTATATTTGAAGGGATTGTACTTACTCGAAATGGGACCAGTTAGGACAATGAAGGTAATGATAAATTATATGTTAATATAAAAAAAGACTCGGGGATTTTTATGGTGCTGGGGTGCACGGCATGGAGCCAGGTGTCTGGCTTGCAGGAGCCCCTGTGGCACAAGCACAGAAAAAGGCAATACAGTAGGTAAAAATAAAGAAACCTGGAGAAAACCAGAGCGTACTTCTGAAAATATCAAATAAACAAATGTATTGGTGGTTAATATAAAAGTTTAGCAAGATTTTTACTTTTTGTTGAGGTTTTTTGTTTGTTTTTTTAAATGAAAACCCAACATTTCCTTTTTTAATGCTTTTGAAATAATACAAAACACAGCCAAGCAACTTGAACACTCATTTTTTATGGATATTTGTCCTTCTGTCATTGCAGTGCCCTGGCTTCCTGCAATGTCAGCCTGGCGTGGCTGAGGACAAGTCATTTCTTCTAAGCTTCTCCTGCAAGAGAGAACAGGTTGAGAAAAGCCTTTCTGGAGGCCGGGGCAGGTGCAGGACGGCATCAGCCTGTGCTGGAGGCCTGGCCCCTCACCCAGGCGGGCGCCATCACAGGAGCCCATCGGTGGGGCCCCTGAGGAGATGGCAGCTCTGCCAGTAATTCACAGCCAGATCTTGAAGAGAGCATCTTCCCTCTTTCCCCCCAGCTGCAGGTGGAACAAACTGGTTGCCATCAAGTGCTGCTGGCAGACCCTTTTGGTCTGGCTGGGCGGCAGCTGCAGGCGGCCCTGGAGCAGCTGGGCCGGGGCTGACGGGCTGACGAGCTGCCCCTGGGCAGGGGGGTGTCACACCCAGCCCCGCAGGCTTTAATTGCCCTGGGGCAATTAAAAAACCCTTCCTTTCCTGGCAGAGCATGGCTGGAAGAGAAGGAAGGTGCTGGTTGTGGCCACCTCAGCTGCCGGAGGGGTTCTTGGGGCACTGCGGGGCTTCTGCACTCAGAGTCTGTGCAAAAACCGGGCCTGTGTCCCGCTGCAGTAGGGACCAGGAGACCAAACCAGAGGAGACCTCTTGCTGAGGTAGGAGAGGGCTGTCCTGCCCTGGGAGAGGGATGCTGCGGGAGGGAGGGTGGGCTTACGGTCGTGGTACAATGCTCTTTTGGCTGCAAAGTTAAAGCATGTTTGGGAAAGCAGATGTCTCCTGTGGAAAAACAGGGCTGCTCTGTTCTGGTAGCTTATGGCTTGCCCTGCTGGTGGCAATGCAGGAATTAAGGCTACAGCAAGGGCTCTTTTCACTGGCAAAACCTGTGCCTGTTGCTGTCCTGTGCTGGCAGTACCCACCACAGAGCCTGCTTCCACCCTCAGGGTGTCTGGCTCTGTGAGCTGCTGTGTTCCTGGTTGTGTTAACAGTACCAAGCTCCAATACAGGCAGCTCAGCCTGGGATGTGTGAGAAACAACAAATGTTTAGGTAATGAGCAAGGTTAAACCCGACTTGGGTCAGTCATAACCAAGCCATGCATGAAAGTGGCAGCAGGGCCAGAAGCAGCCCTTATCTGCAGGCTGTGAGGGCAATTTCTTCCACATGAGACTCCCTCCTGCTGTGTCCTAGACCAGAAATTAACCTCTTCATTCCTTCTCCATTGCCACTTCTCTGTCATCTAAGCAATGCTGGAGGCTCATCCATAGGAGCCCTGGTCAGCAGGCCCTTACCTGCAGGCTAACACAAACAGAGGAATAGACAGGTGAATGAAAAAGAGCTGCACCTTGGCTTTGAAGCCCTTTGAGCTCCAGAATAGATCTTATTTATACTGCTCTACTTATTGTATAGCAACATTATATATATACACACACACACAGAGCCTGGGTTTTCCTAAAGGAATCAGTACCAGTCATAATTTACAACCTATTGACTATATAAAAGTTCTGATTTTTCTCCTGTGTACTTCAGAGCAGGTGGAAAATGTAGCAGGTGCTGATAGTGTTTTTCTGCCCTTGGGAAAACTTGTCACAGTTACCTGTTTATCTTGTTTGCTTTGATGTTTTACTGCCTAAAACTGCTCTGTAACATAAAAGCACATGCAGGGCAGTTAGAGGTGAAGTCTTACAGATTCACTTATACTTGAACAACTGAAAATCGATAAGCTACAAGCAACAAAGAAAAATGTCCTTTTTTTGTGCATGCGAAGGAAGGCTGGTATTTTTATTTTTGCTGAGGAAATATCAGGAAATGCAGGGGTTTGCACTCTGAGTATTAGTGACTAGGGAGCATAAAATGAGCTTTGCTTTAGCTGCCATGCATGTGTTTTTCCTCTGCTTTTTAATAGGTGATAGAAATCTAGTTTATTTTTGGCAGGTTCTTAGGATTGCACAGAAAAAGAATTTGAGGGTTGGTAGTACAGAAACTGAAGGGTTCCTGTGCTCAGCATGTTTAAAAAGTGGAGTTTGTAGAAGATGAAAAGCAAGGTAAGTCCTGCTGGCTGGTCTGCATGAGTCCAGCTCTGCAGCAGGAATAGGCAATGGTCAGTGCCTTTGTGTGCCTGGCTCTGTAAGAGATCAAAAATGGGGATACTTCTTCCCTGCTGATCCCATCTGTAGGTGGGAGAGATTTGGGCAGGCTTTATTCCAAGAGGGAAATAAAGTGTTTGTTTGTAACCGTGGGTCCTCGGGCTGACCGACTGTGTCATTCCAGTTGCCAGATGTTTCCCCCACTCTGTGCTCTGATGCCAGAACTTTGGAAAGCAAAGAATAGTTTTTACTGCTCCTGCCCTAAGAGGCAGCATCCTGCAAGTGCTTGTAGGTGATTGCTTGTTGTGGAGCATGTTCATGGGCATTGTTGTTTAAGGAATTGCTGTACATACAAATGACCTCTTTGAAGGGGCACTGAGCTGGGTCAGTGGTAACTAGGCTCTTGGGTATGGAATGAATTGCACCTCTGAAAATGTGCTGTCCTCTGGGATTACAGCATAAAGTACATATTATAGACTGGGATGAACATGGGTTGGCCTTCTTGTAGCAATTTCTATAGGCCTTTTTAGTCCTGAATGGTTGTCTCCTGGTTTGCTCATAACTTTGACTTCTTCAGTGCACAGTCATATCTGAAAATCACCTTTGTTTGAGCCTTTGAAGCAAAATGAATCCCAAACAACTGTCTGAATTCAGAGCTTTCAGCTGAGAGAGAGGTATGGCTCACTGTTTAACAGAAATTAATATTAGCCATTAAACCTCTTAGCTGTGAATTAAATGGACTATTTCTATGTTAAGTGTAAATCCATGCATATTTTCACTTTGCAGCCAGATACAATTTCATTAAGGCACTTGAGTAACTGTAAAGGGATAGCAGTAGCTAGCATTTTGTGGTATTTTGGGTTTAGTGAATTATATCACTGTCTTGTACTGATTACTAAATACTTTAATGATATGTCTAGTAGAATTTCCTTTGTTTTGGCAGGGATGTTAGGATGCTAAATAGCTCAGCAGAGAAGGGTAAATTGCAGCTGAGCTCAGAGGTGGTGCTTAAATCTTTAATTTCATAGTTCCTGTAGTTATTACAAGGACAGGTAAAAAAAGCTAGATAACTTTGTATACAAGTCTATTTGTCAAACTTATTGCATGTCAAACACTGGATTAAACTCCAATTTGTTCATGTGATCTATGTGGAAAGGCTCCCTTTTCCCAGCCACTCTTCTCATAGCTTTTTAGTTAATAGCTGGCATTGACTTTGGTTTTCTGTCTGTTTTTGTCAATTTGAAGAGTGGATGCTGCCTAGTAGCTGAAGCAGGGGACCGAGTAGAAGTGACAAGTCATGAAATCTTGCCTCTGGTCTTGTCTCTTAGTTGTTGTGTGACCTTGAAATGAAGCACACTAGTTTTTCCCTTTGGTGCAGAGGCATGGTTAATGACACTGAAAAGCATTGAGGATGGGACAATTAGCATTTATCTAAGGGAATTGCACAACAATTAAGCCTTAATTTGCTATATGAGTTCTTTCTCATTAACCCTGCTGAAGCAGGACCTTTGAAATGAAAATCAAAGTTGAACATCATTCTTGGAAGTGTAGGGGGCTGAATAAATCAGCTCCAACAAGGCTTTGCAGACCCCCTTGTATTTGATTGGCCTGGGACAAACCCCAGTGGGTACTGGGTAATAGGTGGTTAAACAGCTGCAGTCCCCTGATTTTTTATTTTTTTTAATCAATGTGTTTCTGTGTCTGTAGGGATGGGGGGGAAAGGAGGAAAAAAAAGCCAACAACAAACCAACCAAAATGATGTGGCAGAAAACCACTGACAGCAAAAAAACAAAGTCAGCTGCATTTTGGTCTGGTGTTCTAGCTGGTGATTTCCCCCTGAACGTGGTGTATGAAGGACAGGAATATGTGTGCTTTGCTATTGGTGCTCCATGTGTAGGGCAGATATGGGTTTCCTTGGGAGGATAATAAATCAACAACAAAGGGAAGTTATCTTGGCAGGACACTTGGATGTCAAACACTATGGCCAGAAACATCTCCAGGTACCTAAATTGGGTTGTGACCTGCTCAGCCTTGAAAGGTTTAGGATTCTTCTGTCTATAACTGAGTAAGTGTGAGAACAGTCAAAAGCAGTGAGGGAAAGATGTATTTCGTTTGATTAAATGTGTAATTATCAGTAACACATTAGAATCCAGTCAAGCTAATTCATAATTTCCCTCATGGTATTTGTTGAGCTGTTTTAACGCAGACATAGGACTGATGTTATTTTAGCTTTTGTTGTTCATACTAATGTGTACTGTCTAATTCTGGTGTATGAAGGCATTGTAATATCTTAAATGAGCCAATTTTCTTAGTGAAAATTATTAGCAGTAATGAAACATTATCAGATTTGCAGCAACACTATTTGGCCGTACTGAGTAATTCTCTCTCCAGAGCTTGTGTCATGCATACATATTTGTGGATTAAACTCCTACTGTAAATGTGGTAGGGAGAAAACAATAGGTCTGACCTTTTTTTCTTTGTTTCCCAGTGGACTGAACAAGACTAATTTCCTTGAAAGCTGTGGTTATGCTAATGTAACACTAGAGTAGGAGGAGAACTGGGATTGATCCAGTATGATTTCTTTATCAGTTAGAAATTAGGACTGTTGGAGTTTTTCTAAGTTATGTCAATGGCAACAAGAAATGGAAGTGAGAAGTGATTTAATGATACAAGTGTAAATAGATTAAAAAAAATAAAATCTTAGATTGTTCCAGGAGTTTGTGTGCAGGCAAAATTAACAATATTCATGATGCTGGGGGAGGGGGGGGAGGCAGTAATGTGTTCAGCTGGCATAGGGCTAGGGATTTTACTGGAGTGGGCATGCAGAAGCAGCAGCCCTTTAATGAAGGCGGTGCAGGAGCTGTAGTCTGTGTGGCTGGAGGTCTGTCTGTCTCACTGTACTGATTCCTTCTGGTACTAAAAATTCATCTGTGTACTCGACAAAACTACATTGTGTCTGAATTGGATACCCTTAAATCTAATGGGTGACTGTATTTGGAGAGAGGTATCAGAGTGACTGCATTAATTTATATATATACACACAGGTAATATTGTTACTGCTATTGTCAATTTGAAGAAATGGAGCTGGCTGTTGTGTGAACTAGTAAGTGATACATTCATGTAGAAAAAGTACCTTTTTAAGCTATAGTGAAAGCCTGACAAAAGTGAGGCATATAATTTGTGTTCTAAAAGAATATTTTGTCACTTGTCACAATTGTAAAATTGCAGTCACTGCTTCAGCTCATCAGCTAGACCAAGTTCCTACAGCTTGTAATTCACTTGGGATGGATTTTGTGTAGGTGGGACAAGACATATCAGGAGTAAATATTTTTCAGACAAGTTCACAGCGTCTGTGAAATGAAATATTCAGCTACATTACCTGCTGGGTTTAATTATTCAGAAAGATATTTAGAGCATTTATAACCATCCTTTCCTAAATGATTTAACTGCTTTTAGGGCTATAGTCAGCTGTGTGAAATTCTACCTAAATCCCTGTGCTTGGTCTTTATCAGTGTCAGGTTCAGGCAAGCAGCTTGTGCAGTGACTTCCCTGGCTCTTTGCCATATGCCTTAGAAATCTGATTCTTTTCATTGCCCTGTTGCTGGGGCATGGGTGATTTCAGTGCTCAGATATAGCCCTAAAAGAATATATTCCATTGGAGTTAGGCAAGAATCCTCAGAAACATGGGTCTGAGTTAGGAGGCCACCTCAGTACTGGACTAGGCTGGGCACAGGGATCTTTGAGCACCTGCCTGGCTCCCACTGTGCTGCCTTTGGCTCTAGCTGAGATATCGGAATATTATTGTTATGCCAGTAAAGAATAATTAACATGATGCTCTTTCTGTAATTGGAAGCTGGTTAAATCAGCTATTAAATCAGATGAAATGAAGGCATTCCATTTTATGCCCTCTATTCTGTTAACAGTGGAGAGCATAAGTCAAAAGGGAAAAGTAACACCAATAAAGCCTGCAAAGCTGAAGATGAACAGGGATTCCTCTGAGGCTTCCCTTGTTATGAGATCTATGTGCTTGGTCAGTCCCCAAGCACCATCACCCTGGCTTGGGATTGATGGCTTGGGCCTGTCGAATGTGCTTGTCACAGAGTCCTTAGCAGTTCACAGCACTGCTTGTGAAAGTCTGTGGAAGAGGCTTTGGTAGCCAGCCAAACCCTGGTCAGTGCTCATCCAATGTTTGTTTTTAGGTCTTTTCTTGACAGGGAAAAATAGGCTTGGGAGACTAGTGATAGGAAACAGGGACTAAGGAGTCTGGAGGAAAGACTGAACCACGCTAGGATTACTGTTCCTGTCTTTCCTTGTCTCCACTTCGGTCCCATTGGCTGTATCTGGCCAGTTCCATGTTGACGGGGTACCTAGAGCTTCAGTGACCAGACAGCTCACTGTCATGGGACTCCAACAGAGCTGAGTGCAAGAAAAATTAAAGAAATACCAAGCAAGTGTTTGTAGTGAGGAGGTAATAAATTGCATTTATTGATTTCTTTTTAGGACAAATCAATCTTAAAAAGAAGAGCCCAAAAGACCCTTTTTGTTATAACATCATTAAAACTTAGCTTGGGCAAACTGCCATTATAGCAATTACTCTACTTTGGAGTTCTTAAGGCTGACTATTAGACAGGGTAAAGAGATAAAACCATTTGTTATTTCCTCTACTACCCAAATCATATAAATTATATGTCCTGTAACATTCAGTAAAGCTAGACCCTGCAAAGAGATAAGAAAAGCTCAATTATTCATGCTCTATATTAACATAAATATTTCATGGTGAAGAAGTGTTTATGTGAGCCTGGTGAGATTTTAAAGCCTCCTTTATTTTGTGTTGATTTAGGGCAAGAATTTAACTCTGGAAATAGATCTGTGGACAGGCAGCAGGGACTTGATTCATGTGAAGTTGTTCTGCACAGTTAGAGCTTTAAAATGAAATGATGGGACCATGCTGTGCTTGATTTTCATAGTGCTGCAGACTCCTCTTGTAAATATGACATGGGATATGGAGCTTTTGTGACATGGTGCTGCTATATATTGCTGCAGAACTGAAGATGATTCCTGTCTTTTGGGTCTTTTCCTGCTGTAAGTGCTGAGAGGCTTCTCAAAGGGTTGGAGAAGTCCTGTGCAGAACCTCCAAGTGTGCCTTGACAGTGACACTTACAGTGATGCTTCTCGATGCTCTGCACCATTCATGCTTTCAGCAATGCTCTGCAGTGTCAGAAATGGCACTGAACATTAAACAAAACAATTGGCATTTGTGTATGGGTTTGCCCTGGCTGCACAATTCGCCTGTAAGTGTGGTCAAGTCAGATGTGTCAAAAAGGGAAAAAACTGATGTCAGCTTGCTTCAGAGTCAATTGAAATGTCTAATAACTCTGAATAAAATTATGCTTAAATTCCTATTGGTGTCCCTGGAGGCATATCTGTGTGTAATACTGGCTGACTACAGCAGGAGATATGAACCAAATATGGTCTGGAGAAATTGTACTTTTGTATCAGTTTTCCATTTGTTAGCTGCTGCTGCTGCTAATGCTTTTTTTGTGTATTTATCTTGAGTCACTACGTCCTGGTATTTGAAAGAAGGATTGATTCTTGCTGTGTCCTTGCAAAAATATCCAGTATTATTAGGCTTGAACTTGGCTGCAAGCCTTGGTCTCTGTTCCATTGCTAGTACTAATTGATGTCAATCTTCATTTTGTGAATTCCTGACTATTTGGTTGTGTTTGTGTGTGTATATATATATATACAGATGCAAAGAATGCCTGTGTAAAACATGTCCCTGGTGTCTGTGGGATCTCCTGTGAAACATCTTAATTAGTTTTGCCTTTCATGTTGACATCCTAAATTCTAGGCTTGGGTTGTGTTAGACTTTTTTCCCCTTGTTTGTCAAAACAGAACAACTTCAGAGCAATTCTTTGCACAGGTTGAGGGAACTTCCCAGGATCTGTGGCTTTTATATTCTAGACACTTTTTTGGCCTGACCCCACCACACTGAAGCTCAAAGTGCAGATGGCAGTGACAGCTATGTACTTCTGACACAGGAAAGTGTCCTGGGGGAAAGCTTGAACTTTTGAAAAATGTGCAGCTCACAGGGATGGGGCAGAGGCAGAGCCAAGTCCTGCAGGTGGAGCATGGGATAGCCCAGTGTGTGACGCGGTAAAGAAGGAAACTACTTGGGCCCAGGGCCACCATGTCAGGGGGTCTGCAGTTTGTAAAAGGGCAACTGAAGTGCAGAAAGCATGTAGCAGCAAATAGTGATGTCCTTGCTTTGGAATCTGTGGCACCCTAAATACTGGGTCAGGTGGTGCAGGAGCAGAGGACAGGCAGGGTGGCTGGGGGGTTGGTGGCACAGGGTGACTTGCAGCATGCACATCTCCTTAGGATGAGATGACCATTCAAGGCCAAGGGATAAGATGCATGGGACTGTGTCCCACGTGTGTGGCACAGGGGGTCCATCTGCTAGTAAGGGCAGCTTGTTATTTTGCACTTGATTCTGCATCAGACAAAGCCTGTCCATATTTTTTATTGCAGTGCTAGTAAAGGTGAGTTTATTTTTCAGTACCTATATTCTCAGATAAACCTAGGGTTAAAGTCTCTAAAGATCAGAATGTTATGGAAGTCTGTGCCTCATTGACTGTGCAATTAACCAGGCAAAACTAGCTAAAATGCAAATAGCAATGAAGGCTGTACAGGTGAGGAAATGCTGCTGTGTCACTGGTAACAGTGGACACACAAAGATTTTCTAGCTTTCCTTTCCTTTTTGCTCTTTACTTTCTGAATTTCCGAGGGCAATCAACCAGAAATGAGGTATTGAAAGGATGTTTCACTTTGATTTATTTACTTTCTCCTCCCAGCCTTTTGTGTGCAAGTCCCTGGAATTGGTTCACAGCACTGCAGGTGACAGATTAAGTCTCTAGAATGTATAAACTACACTTACAGAAAATTATCTTCCCTGAGGAAATGAGGCTAATTCAGACTCTTTGAGTTTTAAGACTCAACTGAATGCACAAAGCCCAGGTGTATTCATTATTTTTTAAAAACCCTTTTAATCTTTAGAAAGCAGCATGTTTGGTAATTGCTGTTTGGTGCAAAAATATTCCTGTTGCTCCCTCATTAGAGCTTACCTTTCCCATTTGCAAAAACCCAGGGCTGTAAACCCAGCTCTCACTTGAACATGCTATTTGTGGAATAAGTGGAAGTGTGGAGAGGGGAGAGGAGGAGTCCTGGCAGCCCCTTGCCTTGGTGGGCACATGCAGGTGCAAGGTGGAGTGCAGTGCTAGGGCCCTGCAACAGCACCCAGAGGGTGCAGGTGGGCTAGAGGAATGGCACAAATGAGGAATAGCAGCAAAATGACAGCAGTGAGCTGAAATGAGGCAAGATAGCAGGAGGCTGCCCAGGCACCTCCTGTTCATGTTTGGTGGTTTGGGCTGGAAGTCTTTTCCCCCTTGTAGATGCTGGGATGCTTTGGTGAATTGGCTCAGTGCAAGGAGAGCTGACTCCTGGAGACTTCCACCAAGGTCAGCTCTGAAGCCAGCTCTTTGAGGCCTTGCAAATCTTGGTCTTCGTGGCTGGCTTTCCAAAACTGCTAGATGGGGATGAGTCATGCGAGGCTGTTCTCCTTGTTTAACAAGCCTCCACCAAGGTTCTGGAGGGGCAAATTGCTCCCATGTATTTATAAAGATATTGAAATAGTGTGGGGCTTGTCTCTGTCTGGACCATAGTGCCTGCCTGCATACACATATTGTAGAAAGAATAACCTCCCTTTTAATGCTGAAAATGCAACTATTGGAATAAAAAGTTGTTGTGCAAGTTACTCTTCCTCAATGCAGCTTCACTTGTTCCTCTGCGTGACTCTGAGTGAGTCACAGGAGCTCCCATGTAGCTTAAGCAGGAGAGCCTACGTGGAAACATCTGATTATCTTTTTAGAAACATATTTTTCCTGCTGGTTTTCAGCAGGCAAAATGAAGGGTTTGTTTTGACTTGGCAAGGTGTGTCAGGCACAGGCAAAGGGGCTTGTTTGCCCTCTAACATTTCTCACTGCATAGCAAATGCAGTCTTCCTGGGAGATGTTTCACACCATCTGTTTTTTTGTGAGAATCACTCGAGCTACATAGATGGAGAATTGCCTTGAGCAGTTTCCATTTGGAAGAAAGCTCAATCAGGCAGTAGAAATGTGGGTTTCTGAACGTCTTTGGAGTGTAATTATATTCAGGACCAACAATGCTTAGTCCAGTAGCAGCACAGGATTTTTGTGTTAAGTCAGCCAAAACCCTTATTCTGATATACAACAAGGTGTGTAAACTATGAGAAACAACAAAAAGTCTGATCTTGTTTTCACCTTTTTCAAGATGGCTGTTTGTGTAAAAATCCCTCCCACAACTATTGGTGCCAGAGTTTTGTGTCATCCACAATCGCCCCAGTCTGTGTTCTTTAAGTAGTTTATTACAGTTTATGGTAGCCTGGTGGTAGACTCTTGGTAGGTCTGGTTTGCTTTAGCTCACACGGATGAAGTGGCAATAACCCACTCTTCAAGGCCTTCCAGTCCCATCTTCCAGGGCAGCAGCTGTCCAGCAACTGAGCTGGAGGACAGAGGCTGCAGAGCGGGATGTGTTTGAGGAGGAGCTGACACGAGCTCTCTGGGTGCAGGTGTGGGACACCAGTCTTGCCTGCCTGTCCTTTCTGGTGTGCAGTGCGACATGTATAGGAAAGCATTCACTTTTCCTCCAGGCTTTGATGAGCTCTGGTGGAGGATGGCTGTGCTTCCAGGAAAGACTGTGGTGCTTGTCCAAAAGCAAGCCCTTAGGTATCTGGATGAAGGCCTTGAATGCAACCTACCCTCCACTTCTGAAATATTCTATTATCTCTCTCAAAGTAGTTGTTAAAACAGTTGTCAACAACACTGTGTCCACATGTGGATTTTCCTTAAGCCCCCCCGAGATAACCATTTGCTCTAGGGTGTTCTGTACATATTTAGCTCGTTCTTAATTTACACTTTATGTAATCCATGAGTTATGAAGAATATATAATACAGCAATTCTGCCATTATGGGGGTTCAGAGTCATGTAATAAAAAAGCTGAGAATCATGCAGCCATGAATTCTGTTAATCCACAATAAGTATTTTAAATATTTAAAAATAAAAATCTACCATAGTATTCATATTAACTGTGTCCTAAATGTCATGATTTGGTGCTCCTTTATCTTCCTTCCCTGCAGCAAGTCATTACATTTTATTGTTTAGGATAGAAGGTAATAAAATAAAATATCCTTTTTCATGAATAAGTGGATTGTGTCATAAGACCATCAGCAGTGACCTGTTTTATGGCAAACCTTACTGAAAGTTGCTGTTTAAAATGGTGACATGAATTACAGCAGCTCAAGAACAATGTGCACTGAAGATGGAAAAATAATCATGGAATGTGAAGTGTTTCTTGGAATTAGCTAATTGACATTGTGTCATTTCTCAATGAGATAAAAATTAGATGTCTAAATAGAAAATTATGCAAGGCATGCAAGTGATCATGGAATCTTAATCTAAGGTATTGAAACTCATTTGTTATACAGTGAAGGGGTCTGGAAAGTTTAACAAAGATAGTTTATAGAGATGAACTTTATTAAAGTCTCCACCTTTGCTGAGATTTGCCTTGTGAATAGTAACTGAATGAGAATTTACCACCTAAAATGGATTTTTCCACCTGAAAAATCATTTGTATGTAACATTTAGGGGGTTCTCTATGCTGAGAAAGCTTCTTTTGGGCTTTTGTTTCTGCATGTAACCTTTCCGAATGGATGATTCACAGAAATGGTGTCAGTATCTCCAGCATTGACCTCCTTCCCTTTGAACATCTCTCCCCCATTCAGTGCCCAATGCCCTGGGTAGGGGTTGTCTCAGGTGCTTTCTGGGGCTTCTCCCATGGTCATAGTGAAAAGTAGACTGGGGAATCTGAGCATGACCCTGACTTCTTCCTGTGGATTTTGTATCTCCAGCCTTCAGCTCAGAGATTTGACTGCTCTGGTAGGGATTTCACTGTAACACAGTATTGGTGTGTCCTTCTGGATGGGCACTGCACTCAGTGCAATCATCTGCTCTCCCTGGTAAGTGTGAACTTGGCAGGTTAATGGCAAATGTTTTACACGAACTGGGCTGCTTCCCTACATGTATCTCCTCGGGGTTTGCAAACTACCTTTCTCTGAATGATTCTAACACATTGTATCACACCCAGGCTGATGTTTTGATTATTACTCGCATTGTTGCAGAAATTAACATTCGAAGCAGTCAAAGCTTTTCAGGATATTTTTCCCCAAATAACAATTTTGTCTTTTAAGCGCCAGCCAGACTCTCCATATGGCTAAAATGTACTAGAACAGAAAGACAATTAACATGGCTTAATAAACTTCATGCATGGTTTGCTATTGCAATATCAGAAAGAAAACAAATATAGCCACTAGTTCTCTTTGGAATAACTCTGTTAAATTACTGTTGTTTTGAAATGTGCTTTTTTTATGATTTACAGATGATATAATTTGCATTGTAATAGGTAAAGTACCCTTCTGTGTGCTTAATGCCTTTGGATTTAACGCAGGCCTGCATGGGTCTTGTCTAACTCTTCTCCCCTGGTGAGAGGGGAAAAGCAATAAATTGAGTTTTGGTATGGAGCAGAATGCAATGGATCTGGGGGACATTGGGGCTCTATTCCAGATTGTACCATGCAGCACAGTTTTTGTTGATGGCTTCTTAGCCTGCTTTCAGTGTTCATCTCTTTGCTTTTCTTGGTTAAACGCTACATTTTGAGAGCCAGATCTAGCTGGCCACACATACCAACTTTCACTGTGTGTTTCACCAGACTGTGCAGTGTTCAAGGGTACACTTGTGCTGATGCATGTGATCTGTCAGCAGAGGATACTGCTGAGCAAGCTGCTAATTGCTTCTGGATTAGGGTCTGAGTTTGGTATGTGTGACAGCAAGGGGAATAAAAATCAATCCCAATGTGTCTGAATTGTGTGACTTAAATGAGCCTTGCGCAGTGAAGTCTGACACTGAAATGGTCAAGAAAGCTTGTGTTTTAGTTTTAGGCATGCGTGATTTAGAGATAGACATCTGTGTGTGCGTGCATGTGACTTACAGGGCTCAGGGTAGCATGCTGTATCATGGCCATGAAGGTACTGTGAGAGCTGGTGATAAACTGTGCTCTTGGGACATCAGTGACTCCCTGGGCATGGTCCGTCCATGCTGACAGTGTTCAAACCACCTTCTGGTAAGAAAACCTTCTCTGCCTGCTACAGTTGGCTTCTTGGGTGATGTTGAGTGTGGCGTTATGCAGAAGGATCTTGTAGGGGTGAGTCCCACCACAGAGCTGCTTGTGCAGGTTCTGATGTTCCCAAACCACTGTTTATTTAGCATTTGGCACTGAAGGAGGCTGAGTCTGGGCTAGTGTCCCCTCAAGGAATGACAAATTGGTCAGTCCCTGAACCCAGAGCCCAGCAAAAAGCAGGACTGGGAACTGTTCAGAAAATCTCCTTAGAAAGCCCCTGCTACAAGGGAGGTTATAACAGTGCCTTGTTTAACTTACCTCTATTGCACTGTACAGATGTCTCCTTGTTACTGATGCAGCTCATCTTTCAAGTTTTCATCAATGAGAGTGCCTAGGAACAATGTTTTTTTATGGAGCACTGATTTGGAATCACTTTATGTTTCAATTGACTTTAAGTGTTACAGTCAGAATGGTTTGCAGAGCTGTGCTGTAGCCTGATCTGAACCTCTCTGGATTCAGAGCACATCTGTCCTAATGTCTTCAGAGAATGAGTGAGTTCAGATTAACAATGTGCATAGGATGAACGTTTCTATTACCCCATCATCATTATCATTGCCATTTTACTCCTCACTAGTGGACTGATGGTGTGGCTATAATTAGTATTGATTGTGCAGAATGGCAGGAGTAATCAGGAAGGTGTTACGTGGGAGAGGAGGCTGTGGATTCCCTGCCCAAGTCTCTTACGCTGCTGCTACTGGCAGTCCGTGGGTGCAGTACTATTTGTGTTTATGTAAACAACCGAACAAACAAAAGGTAAATGCTGCTAGAAAGCAATCTTCCCTGGGAATGCCTTTTCCCAGCAGTCTGGTCTTAGGAGTCAACAGTTCAGCTCTGGCAGGATGTGAGTCTCTGGGCTGCCATCCATACCACAGGCTTTGGAAGGGTATTTCTCTGCTGATTTCTGTTCTGTAAAGAAAAATACTTCAGATAGGAAAAAACTCAGTAAATACTGTAAGTAGATCTATATGGTTTCCTACCTCACCGTGGTGGATGCCTCTCCCAGACTGGTTTTCTTGGGTGGAAGATCCACGCCTACTCCATGCTGTGCCTGCTCACACCCCTTATCCCATGAGATGTCTCCTATGTTTTCCCTGCTACATTTGTATTCCACTGTTTCATTCTGGGTTTTGTGGATTCACTCCTGCTACCAGGGTTGGTTAAGTAAAGTAACAAAAACAGAATATTTTCCTTTCCTGCAGCACACTGTAGCCAGTGAGCACACCAGGTCTGCAGTGCCTGTGCTCACATCTCTACAGCTGACCCCACTCTCTTGGAAATACTGTTTCGGCACTAAAAATGGGTGTGTTTGCGCTATGGACAAACCTCTAGAGAGAGTACAGTGCTCTCAAACTCTGTCTCTGGGGCCTCAGTCTCAGGGAGTCCTTTAGGGATGTCAGTTAGGGTGAAACACCCCCTCTGGCTTTGTGCAGAAGGGAAGGGGGAGCAGAGCTGTGGGTATGGGAGACCCAGCCAGTGAAACTTGCAGTGAGGGCAATGTACCACTGTGGTCCTGGTGATAACACTGGGGTGAGATTTGCCTTTGCTGCCTTTGCATCGTTCTGCAGAAGCTGTGGCATTGAACCAGCGCTGATACAAAACAGAGTAGTTAAGTGTGTGTTGGCTGCCTTGGCGAGCCACAGAGCTGCTCGATTGGAAGTAGCCAAGATGAATGGCGTGCCCGAACACAGCGTGTAAGTAACTGTAGGGGAAGCTTAGTGCTCTCATGCCAGTGTGTATAAATATTCATATTATTCTATGAATCTGTCATTATGTGCAAGTGCTTAATCTTTCAGACTTTACTCTTGCCGAAAGTCCTCACTCATGGAAACGCTCTCACTGAAGGCAATTGGTTGATTGACGTGACCGAGGGGCTGTGGGAGCTCTCACAGCAGCCTGATTTGCAGCAGTATTTCACTTGTAATTTCTGCACATGGGGAAACAAAACCCAAACACAAATTACCTCAGCTGGTTTTGAGACTTTCCCACTGTAGGGCTCTTACTTCATGAGGACTGAATGAAACTGCAAAGCTTCTCTGCAGCTGCTAATTGTCTGTGTCCACTTATTATTATCAGTGACATTAGTGAGGTAATTTTTGGGGACTGGTTCAGTCCCCCTTTCCTGAGCTGCTGCTTTCCAGAGTCTCAACCCAGACTTCTGTCATGGGTCATAGCCCATGAGAGTGGCTCCTGTTATGTGTTATTGCAGCTGTTAGTGGCCTGGCCAGGGCACCAGGCTGGCAGTCCTTCTTGGAGGGCACATGCTATTGTTAAGAGAAGGCAGGGAGGATGGCGAGTGCAGCCTAGAGGAGGCACAACCAAGCTTACAGAACAGGTGAGAGAACCAGCTCCTGGTGCCCACTCCTTGTACCCAGTCTGACGAGGCAGGGGAATGCAGAGGTGGAACACAAGTGCATTTAACAACAGCAGAATCTCACTTTCATGTATCCAGCAGATTGTAATAGCTGTCATCTTTAAATATGCATTTAATCAAACTGCAAATGAAATTTCATAGTTACTGTTTACTGGGTGGGCAGGACAGACTGCTCTTACACTGCAACTTTGGGCTTCAGTGCATTTTGTTCTTTTGGGAAACAGCAAAATGTGCTGGACTGCAAACCCCAGCTGGATTGCTGGGTTATTTGCTTGCAAAATGTCTTTTTACTATTGAGACTGATTCCAATCACGAATAAAATTGCTCACCACTATTGGCAAGCTTCTCTTGTTTGTATTTCCATATTCTTTTACATGTTCTTTTCTTTGACAAAAAACAAGCTCACTAAAACTTTGAAACAGCAGAGGTTGATGGTGCCTATAGCTTCTGTTGTTGAAGAGCTGCAGAGAAGTGGTTTGCACATTCTAGCAAGTGGCTTCTCCTGGTGTGGCTGATGGATCCTGGAGTTTGTGGGCAATGCTATTCCTCAGATCTGTCCGTGCCTAGTGAGGGCAAAAAGGACCAGATTTTTTTTCATCTTGTAGAGGGATTCCATCTCTGTTGGCATCCATACTTTGAGTAGACCTCTGTCCACAGTTCTGGCAGCAGCATTTTGAGCAGGACCTTGTCCAGCCATATTCCAAATAATAGCATTGGAGTGTGAGTGGGTCTTACTGCTCATCAGCTGAGATGTAGCAGCTTGACTAGCTGACTGCTCCCAGCTGACTGCAAATAACCTCTTTGAGTTTGTATAAACCTCAAGTTGCAGAGACACTGCAATAAATACAGGCTGAGGCTGATGGAGAAAGAAGGGATCAGCACTTTCCCATATGGCTTTCACAGTCACATGCCGCATCTGTACTGTTTTTACACCTTCTCATGCTTAAATACTGGTGTTGAGTGTAGAAAACCATGGATTGCTATGAACACAAATGCTGGTGCCAATGAAACTCCCATTAGAGAGAAAGGGTGTTGGCAGTTTTCCCAAAAGTATCCTTCTCTCTGTTTTCATGGTTGTGCGGGGCTGCTAATTTCCCCATGATGAGTTGCTGCAAGCATTTACAGAGGTAAGGCAGGGATTTCATGCCCTAAATATAGCCTCACGTCAGCCCCCATGGAGCAACCACAGGAGCTGATTGCTGAGCTAGTAAAAACAACTCGGGGCTGATCCCAGCTCCTCCTGGCTGGTGGGGTTTGCAGGGAGGGAAATGATGAGTTACAGAGCAGGAAAAGAGTTGGCAAGTTTAGGCTGGGACCTGAAGACCTGAGATTACAACATGGTGAGATGAATCACAAGTGCAGACAAATGTGGGCTGAAAAAGAGGATAACGACTATGGGAAGGAATGGACAGAGAAGGGTGATGCTTCATACCTGCATTTGCAAAGTAGTTGTGGTAGTGCTAGGCTGGTCTCAGAGAGCTCTGCTAACCTGTTGGGATGTTCCAGGTGTTTTTGTGTCTCCTTTCTGTGACTGTTAAACCTCCTAGCCTGGCTTTCACGTTGTTGTGCTTTCTGCAGATTCTTCCAACTCTGGTGTGAACATGTGGTCATCCCTTAAGTGGGGCTTGGGAGATATTGGGTCTCTCTGTTCCTCTTCCACAGGCTCACTCTGCAGAGTCCACAAGGACCACTGAGTCCAGGGAACCTTTTACATGGACATTTAGTGATAGGATGAGGAGTAATGGTTTCAGACTGAAAGAGGAGAGATTTAGATTGAATATTAGGAAGAAATTATTTCCTGTGAGGGTGGTGAGACACTGGCCCAAGTTGCCCAGAGGAGTTGTGGCTGCCCCTCCCTGGAAGTGTTCGAGGCCAGGTTGGATGGGGCTTGGAGCAACCTGGTCTGGTGGGAGGTGTCTCTGACCGTAGCAGGGGGGGGTGGAACTAGGTGATCTTTAAGGTCCCTTCCAACCCAAACCATTCTATGGTTCTATAAGCCCTGTGTGCTTACAGTGCTTCTGGCAAGGGTGTGCAGTCAGGCAGCTGGGAGTTTCAGATCAGGCAGCCACAAACCCTTCCTGCTTCAGCCAAGTTTCTGGGCTCTGAAAGCAGGGTGCAGCTTGTGTCTGTGGCCTGGGCTTTACACTGCTTGGATGGGTGCTGGGCTGCCTCTCTGAGCATCTCTGCTGCCTCCCAAATGTGTTACTAGTTAAATTTCTACTTAGTTACTCATAACTGTGGGGAAAGGTTTACAAAGATCAAGACCAACCTACAGATGTAGAATGTGAATCTAAGACGCTTCTTGTATGGTGGCTGAACATGGGACACTCTTTCTTGGATTGATATGCAAATTTCTCTTGGCTAATTGGCTTTCTCAGCTGTCTGTGAAGAGCCCATGTATAATTTATAAAGAACTGGATATGTCTGCCCTGAGAACATAGTAGCTAATAACACTGAATATTCATGAATTCAACCAGCTAATAGGGAGGTAAGACCGTAAGTAATTTTGACACGATGGAGTGAACCACCACAATCTGTTTTTACTTGAACTAAAGTATTCCATGGCACTTTGGGTCTTCAGAAAACATTTAGTTCTCTTTTAATCCAAAACGTTTAAAGACTCTTTAGATACCAGCTCGTAGTGGCCTGTAACAACAAAATAACACACCATGGGTACGCAGTGGATGCCCTAGGCATAGGTATATCTTGCCAATGTGTAAAACATTCCAGATTCTCCTGGCAGAGCTGGCTGTATCTATCTTCCCTATCAGGTTGGCAGCTTCATTTTATTCAAGCATACTAAAAAACTGATGTTTTGGGAGGAGTAAACAAAGTGGGTTACTGAAATGGTCTATAAGTACAGTGAGTGTTGCAACGTTAACAAAACTGTTAGGTTTTGAGGCTGCAAATTTTGGAGCACCTACAATTTCATTAGGCCTGGAGGCTACTACTTGGAGATTTTGGCCAGCCCAGCAGCTGTTTCTGCATCTGCTGAAGTCAATAGGGAAGCACTCAATGCAGGTCCTGAGAAGCTAAATCCAGCATAGCCCACAAACACAGTGGCCAATGAAGAAGGGAATGCAGATTTGAGAACAGCATAAAGACCGTGTTTATCTATAGAAAATCAGCAGTATTTCAGAAAGAGAGGGCTTCCTGCATGCCCAGACTTCATGTATATCTGCTCTGCCTCTAGTTGATCTGGTGCGTGGTACCTTGGGATGCTATATTTATGCTATGGATGAGAATATTTTTGCCTTGATTTGAGAAAGTGGAAAAAGAAAGATTGATATTTAGGTAAGTTTTATAATCCAAAATAGCCTCAGCTGACTTTCCCTCCATCTTCCTTGGCTCTTGTATTAAGCCTCACCAAAGTAGTTTCTGTCACTTGTGATGAGACAAGTTTCTGGGGATGGAGTCTCTGCTGGTGGACCTCATCTTAATTGACAGTTTTCTCACCTTTCTGCAGTAGTAAAAGGATGACTGTGGCTTACCTCAAATGCAATTCACCCTATTTCACACTCCTGTAAAACACATGGAAGAGCTGAAGTGTGGAGGGAGGCTCTGGTTTTTGTGCCCTGCAGCCAGCACCCCTATTTGTACGATTTGATGAATTGATGCAGGTGGCTACATGAGCTGGTTCTGGAACAGAAGGTTGAAGCTACTTTGTTAAACAAAAAACTTATCAGGGAGATTTATATGGCAATAAAACATATTGCAGTGTTACTAGAACACACTGCATTTTGAGAGAGCTTTAACAGACTGTGTAGTATAGCGAGGCTGTTCATTTGATGTGTTTCCGAAGATCCTCGTGACATTTAAACATGGTAAATGTGAAACTTATCAAGTGGCTTGAGGAATAATCTCAAATTACCTAAGAATGTTAAGATCTGGTAGACAAGGCTCCTTGCAATGCACAGTTCTGCATGATTGCAGTGGAGAGGAGGTGTCTGAAATGAACAGCTTTGAAGATCTTACTCTTGCATTTGAATAGTGTGAAGGCCATCTGCTTCCCTGTAACGGGCTCCCTCCCCTGATCCTGGGTGAGGAGACTTGAAGTACCTCAGTCCTATCTGAGCTGAGGTGTTTTGCACCTCAGAATTCTGCACTCAGCCTGAAACATGACCAAATACCAGATGAAAGACACAGGAACCAGTGCAGCACCCTAGGTGAGAGAGGGATGAGGTCTCCTGGGACTTAATATGCAGTATGTGTTATGCTTGATTTTATCAGAGGCAGAAAGGCAGACTTTTGTGAAATATAGACTGAATCTGAAATGAGTATAATCAGCTATCCAATTTTCTTTTAAAAGGAGGAAAAAAACCCACCCTCAAACTGTGTAGAAAACAAGCGAGCAGCAGCCTCCTCTCTGTGCCTTAATGGAAAACTGTTTATTACTTGCAAGTGCCTGCTGTACCAATAAATCCCAGAGGAGCAAAATGGCAGAAATTCAGCAGGAAGATATTAGCTAAGTTAAATCAATCAGTGTCATCAGCTACAAGAACAAGTTTTGTCCTGGTGGAGAGTACTGCTCCACGAGTTGATTGGCAGGACAAGGTTTGGGGAGGGCTGGGTCTCTTCTAAGGGAAATTGCCAAGTGGAGGTGGTAATGCACTGTGCAGGCAGCTGTTCTCTGGCTCTCCTTGATGACAGCACTAGGTAGTTTTGCCCATTTAATTGCCTTCTGATGACTCAGTTATTGCCTTCCAAAGAGAGGATTTTTTCCAAGGTTAAACTAGCTCTTTTTTTTTTTTTTGGATGCAGAATATTTCTCTCTTCTGCTTTCCACCAGTGCCCAGACTGAGTAGGGTATGGTGGGTGGTGTGTTTGGGAAGAGCTTTGATGTCACCAGAGCAGTCAGATACTTAACTGATATCTGCACAATGTTTCCTACGGGATTTTGGGGTCAAGTTCAGGCTGTGATGATTCCTTGTGGTGTCCTACATCTCAATAGGCTTAAAAGATGCATGCAGCATCCTCAGATTTCTTGGAGCCGTATGCCTAGCAGGGCTTCCAGGGCTTCATCAAAGGGCCCATACAGTTATTTAAGTGCCCGAAATGCTTAGCTTGTAGGAGCCATGGAGGTCTTGATTGCAGGCTGTGAGAACCAAAGCCTTTGTGTAGTCTGTCTCCCACAGAGTTTCAACCCACTGAGCTGCAGGAAGTGTTGTTCCAGGAACCCACACTTACTTGCAAGTACCAAAGTTGTCTGTGGCTTCAGATGGTATCTTTGGAACCGAAAGCTGACAGTCCAGTGTAAGTACATGTGGCTTTCTGGGCTGTATCCTGAGTTATTATAGCTCACTTAGCAAAGAGTGTGGCTTCGTTACATCCCTGAGCTCTGTGACCGAGTGTCTTTCAGGGTTGTGAGAGAAGGAATTTCAAAAGTCCTGTTGGTTCACAAGCAGTGATCTTCACTTGTAGGCAGGCTGCTGTGCTGCAGGGCAAGATCAGCTTGACCTGCAGGAACTTCATACGAGTCTGAGTTGGATCAATTGAGATGATTCAGGCCTTGTGTGAAGCTCAGTTAAAACACTGAATGCATTTCCGTGTTGTGTAATAATAGGGCTTCTGTGTCTTTTGTGTGCTGGAGATTGTAATTCCCTAAATGCTGTGCAGTCAGTGTTTGATAACAAATACAATTTTACTCACTGTGACTGGGGACTCACCTGTTTACATGTAGACTTAAGTCCCGAGAATGAACATGGTTGCAGATTCTCTGATGCAGCACACGGATTACAAAGAAGATGAACTGTATAGTTCAGAAGATGACACTTTAAGTTCACTTCTTGTGTCTTTGCTTTCCAGCAGATTAATCTCTTTGTTTTGAACAGTAGTGAGTCAGGACTATACCAAAAATATCTTCAGTGCAGTGTGGTCAGAGGGTGTCAGAGCATTAGGATGAGCTAGTATTTCTGATAGGATCAGTGAAATACTCTTTTAGGCTTAGTGAAGTTAAAGCAAAGTGCAGAAATCAAGGGGCAGAGCAGCCAAGCCTGTGTGATGGGTTTTGCTGTGACTTCAGTAGCCCTGCTAAACTCTAAAGCCATTTGGTAGATCTATACCTAGATCTTTACCCTGCAAAGGATAGCTCGGTCATGTTTGGGTGTTTGTAGGAAGTCTGGGCACCAGTGGTTTGACATCCCAGATCCAACATCTGGAGAATTTGGACCTTTTAGCTTGAGCTTGAAGTCAACCCTGATGAACTCGGATATCTGTTAAAGCAGAGGCAGCGTCTTGCGGAGGAGTGTGCATCTGTGCTTCTGTGTAGCACCAGCAACAGGTGCTGTAACAAGGACAGTGTGGACAGTGGCCAAAACTGATGTCACAGAATCACAGATTGTCAGGAGTTGGAAGGGACCTCAAAAGATCATCTAGTCCAACCCCCCTGCCAGAGCAGGACAACCTAGAGCAGGTCACACAGGAATGCATCCGGTTGGGGTTTGAACTGAGGGGCCCAGAACTGGACACAGTGCTCTAGATGCAGCCTCACCAAGGCAGAATAGAGGGGGAGGAGAACCTCTCTTGACCTACAAACCCACCCCCCTTCTAATCCACCACAGGATGCCACTGGCCGCCTTGGCTACCAGGGCACATTGCTGGCTCATGGCCATCCTTCTGTTCACCAGGACCCCCAGGACCCTTTCCCTTTCTCTGTTCTCCAGCAGGTCAGACCCCAACCTGTACTGATCCATGGGGTTGTTCTTTCCCAGATGCAGACTCCACACTTGCCCTTGTTGTATTTCACTGTTTCTCCCTGTCCGGGTCTCGCTGAATGGCAGCACAACCCTCTGGTGTGTCAGCCACCCCCCCCAGCTTTGTGTCATCAGCAAGCTTGCTGAGGGGCCACTCTGTTCCCTCATCCAGGTCCTTGATGAAAATATTGAATAGTTCAGGTCCCAGTACCGACCCCTGAGGGACTCCACTAGTCACAGCCCTCCAACTGGATTCCATCCCATTGACCACAACTCTGACTTCTTCCTTTCAACCAGTTCACAATCCACCTCACTGCCTGCTCCTTCTGACCACACTTTCTCAGTTTAGCTGCGAGGATGCTGTGGGAGACAGTGTCAAATGCCTTACTGAAATCGAGATAAACCACATCTACTGCTCTACCATCATCTATCCACCTAGTTACCTCCTCATAGGAGGCTATCGGGTTGGTCAAACATGACTTCCGTGATGTCCTAGAACATAGCTCTCAGGCTTCAGATTTAGCAAAACGCCAACTCCTCGTTCCCTGTGAGGAAGTTGATAATCCCACCGCAGGGAAGTGTTTATGCAAATATTGACATTGTCCTGAGCTCTGTGAGACTGTGTGCAAAGCAGATCTGCAAGTGCTTCCTACAGCTGGCGATATCAATAATTTACAATGCTTAGCTATGACTGGTTATGTGGATGGTTTAAAAACCAAGGAGTAATGACTTATTGTCAAGTAATTTCCCAGTTTTCAGTACTTTTATGGCCTGTAAGATTTCTGTGCCTTCCTCAATGATGTTCAGACTTTTAAGCTCTAACTTTCAAACTTCATGCAAAGTTTTTTGTGTTTTTTTTTCCTGAAATTATGAAGAATTATTGTGAGAGACTCTTGGAAACCAGCAAGAAAACATTCCTTCATTGCCTACTGACTGACTATTGCTTATTTTGGTTGTTTCAATGACTTCTACATCCATTTAGACAAAAGAAAAACAAATACAACTGCTCTCCGAATTTACTGAAGCAGAATTGAGATTTAGGCTTGAAAAAACAGCTGGGGCTCTGGGAAAGTGTAGAATGCTTAAAAATAGCTAATATTTAAGTTCAGCCAGAGAAAAGTAAACATTAATGGGATATTTTATTTGTTAGTGGAGCAGACTTGTGCCTCGTCCTCTTTCACACTTAAATAGACTGGCAAAGGCCAAGAAATTTGGAGTCAAAGATGAATTTGCTCTAAAACAAGGAATCAGGTAATGATTAATGAGAAAAAAGCAGATTATGTGAAATCAAGCCAGTCTGAGCTTGTATTTAAAGGCACGTATTCTTTTGCCATCTCATGGTCAGGAATTAATTTACATCCAACTGCATAAGTCTGAAGACAAAGAATTGGGGTGAATGGGTACTTGTAATTTCTGGCTTTTAGGCTGTACCTTGGGACTAATTAATGGAGCAAAAAAGTACCCCAGGGATGAGATCTGTCATCAAGTGAAAGCACGATTGGGAGGGGAAGTGTAGAGTTAGTTTCAACCCACCTTTGCTCCTGCCCTCAAACGGATGCAAATGTAGTAAAGAGGCACACTAAGACCTTACCCATGATGAACCAAGAAGGGCCACAGGCTAGGTGAGCAGTCCTGCAGCCCACCCATCTCGGATCTATTGTGGGGGACAGAGCCATAATTTTGGTTATAAATGTATCGGGTTGTGCTGGGGAGAAATCATCAGGAGGACTGGAAGGAAAGGCAGAAGGGTCAGCTTAGCCTTTGGACACTGGTGATACCAAGGCTGGGGAGCAGGGAGAACCTCAGCAGTGTCAGCCCTTTCCTTGCATCCCCCACCACTGACAGATGCTCACCACCTGGATAGGGTACATGGGTGTTCACTCAAGACTGATGATTTGAATGGCTCTTTATTTGATCAAAGCTGGTTTAGAACCCAAACCTCCTTTTTTGATAGCCTGTTCTTAGTTCCTCTTTCAAGCAATAGTCAGTTCCCAGCTGGCCTCATCTTTCCTGGCACTAGCTGTTACCTTGTGTAGTTGAACAAGCTGGTTCCTCACCAGTTAAATCAAATACCTGCTTGGATGTCAGTTTTGGAAATCCAAAGATTTTCCCAGTTGTTTTATTTGTAATGGTTTCAAAGCTGGGCAGGTAAAGGTCTCTTAAGTCTTTCTGTCTTTGAATAAACCTAGAGGAAATTTGTACAACCTGGTTTTAGGTCACTTAAAGGAAAAACAGTCAGCAAAAATCAAACATGCCTCTGCCTTCCAGTGGTGAGGATTAGCTTTCATGTTATTTACTAAAAATTTAACACTATAGCAGAAATTGGAAACTGTTTTATGTTCATTTCTTGCTTTACATTTTGAAAGTGTGGGGCTGTAGGTAAAACATGAAAGGAAATTGCCTGTTTATTTGACATCTGATCTATATGGATTTCCCTGACTGGGTAGAATCCTCTATGAGGCTTAAAGCTGTAATCTAAATTCATGCTAGAGCCATAGCACTAACCTGAGTATACAGGACTACAGGTGATCTGAGCATTTTTATTGCATTATCTTTAATGGACTTTTCAAAGTTACCTTGAATTTGGTGCAGGAGAAAAATTGCCTGCTTGCTTTAGACTATCTGAAATTTATATGATGACTTCAAACAACTTAGAAATCATTTAGACAGAACTGGCTGTAAAACAAGCCAGAAATGTTTCTGAGTATAGGCAAACCCTAAAAGTCAATTTTAGAGGAACATT
Source organism: Aegotheles bennettii (assembly GCA_013398125.1). Classification (NCBI taxonomy): domain Eukaryota; kingdom Metazoa; phylum Chordata; class Aves; order Caprimulgiformes; family Aegothelidae; genus Aegotheles; species Aegotheles bennettii. The sequence continues at coordinate 1,414,992 of VZRW01002458.1, read as the reverse complement.
TCTCAAAGCAGAAATTATCTACTCGGGAACAAACCCAAACAAATGTGCATAACTTTTTTTGCCAATAGAATAAATGAAAGATACTATACATTAAAACAGTACTTTTCTCTAATTCTGCTGCATTTTCATCCCTTCCCCTGTGACTGTTCCTCCCAGGGCTGGGCAGAGGCAGCTCCTCTCCCTCTGCCTGCATAGTTGAGCTCACTCTGTCACTTGGAGATGCCACTGTGATCAATCGAAGTCTGTGAGACAGAACAGGTAATTATGTAGGTGTTGGCACACATCCTCTCCCTCTACACTATTTTTGCTACAGGGAAACTGGAGGAGGGGTTTTTTAACTACTTAGTGATGAACATGACTTGGAGTACAAAGCTAAACAGCTCCTGCTTTTTACACTGTTTTCCTGTCCCCTGTAGCTGTTGGCTGTGATGTGTGAGGGGTCACAGCTTTGTTACTTATTTTGGTTTCTTAATCAATTAGCTTTCCTTCTGGTTAATTAACCATGTCTGCCTCAGTGTTCTTCCAAAGAGATCATCTTCAGACTGCTCTTTCTTTGCTCTTACAAGGTCTCTGGGCTCTTGTGTTGTGACAAGCGTGTGATGGTTGTCCTCATCTGTTCAGGGTGTGCTACCAGAGCACTTCCATGCCGTGCCAGTACATCTGCTGGCAGCATGCCTGGAGGGTGGCTCTCTGCTGATAACATTGTGGTGTCCAATAAACTAGCATGAATGAAGGCTTTTCTGTAAGATTTTATTAATGCTCCTTGTTGAAGTTGTTGGCCAAGGCTAGCATGTTTCTTTATTTTCTCTGAGAGCACGATAAGACCTGTGTGATGTTGAAAGGCCCTGAACTGTGTGAGCTCTAGTAAGAACAACACTCAGCTCTTGCTGGTACCCTGGGCTGCCAGCTTGCTCCAGCCCCGAAGCCTGAGCATGCCTGTGAAATGATTGTGGCCAAGGTTTTATGTAAGAAAGAACAGCAAATGAAATGAAGGATTCATTAATGTATTATGTGCTCAGATGAAGTAAAGCAGCTCAAGTGGGAGAACCCAGCAAACAGCAAACATGGGCGGGCCCAAGAGATGCTCCATTTCAATAGTGTATTATGGTCATCTCTCAACCTACTCAAATTAGAGACAGGAAGCAAATGTTGTGTTGAACCTATATCCTGGGCTGCTTCAAGCCTTTACATTTGCAGCATCTCAGCTGAAATGTACTTGATTTTTGAGCTTGATGTTGTGTTGTAATTGCTACTTTAGTTTGGGGTAAACATCTGTCTTTTATTTGGACAAAAGATAAAAAGAGAAAAGCATTTTGTTTAAGTTTATTTTTCAGTCGGTCTGGTACTGGCACAAAGACAGTGATGGAAGCAAAGGCTGGGATGTGGGGGCAAACCACTGGGGTAGCTGCTCCAGCAGTGAGGGCAGCCAAGACCAGCTGAAACCAATGTCAGATCCCAACGTGGGGATGTTGCAGAGTCCTTCCTCCACTGCTCACATTGCTCAGTCCTGCCCTGTGACCTCCGGTGTCACCTTGGCACTGGCAGGGCTGTTGGTGAGGCTGTGCAGGGGACAGGACTGGCCTAATGTCCACATGAAAACAGCCTGCAGTAAAAAAATGGTTTTGATCTAAGTCAATCCTTCAGCACTGCTTCTCTTGGAGTGCAGGAGGGGAGAACAGAAGCAGAGAGGAACCAGCTCTTTCTGCTATCATGAAAGCACATGACCTGTCTGTGTGCTGTAGCAGGGACAGTGCTCAGGAGTGTGGCAGGTTCATGCGAGACCTTCCAAACAGATTCTCTCCTTTTATTGTCCTGGTCCTATGTGTTCTGGCTCCGGCACAGCTCCATGCAGCATCCCAACAGCCTTGCCCCAGCTCATCTGTGCAGGGTTGCCATTTCTGACATGGACTGCGGAGCAGAGGCAGCATCACCCCCTACTTTTCTTCTTATCTCTTAAACTCACACTGGTTGTAGTTTTGTCCTTGGGTTAGAGGAGATGCACTGTGTGCCTGCAGCTTTCACTGTCCCTTCTCTCCTTGCTGAGCCCCCCTCAGAAGAGATCTGGCTCTACTCAGTACACCACTACCAAGCATCAGGTCTCATGGAGGCTTGGAGGTTCCTGCTGACCCCCGAGGAACTGATGAGCATACACTGTAATTCACTTTATCTGCTGGTCTCCAAGCATGGAAGGGTAATAAAGATGAGTGCAGCTAAGCTAGTATATAGCAAATGCAAGCAGGGCAGGAGTGGGGTGACAGCTGGGAAGTGATGCAAAGTGCACATGTAAGAGATCCCAGACCCTGGAATGATGGCAGCTTTACTAGTGGCTGTGGGTGCTCAGGTTGGCAGCTGCCTCTTCTGAGCATGTAGAGAGCTGGTGAGGAGCACCCATGGGTCTGGCACTCAGGGTGGTACTTGTGCTTCCTGCAGTGTCCTAAAGTGGTCCTTAAAGGATACTAGGACTGGGAAAAAGTATTTACATCAGGAATGGAAGCAGACTGTGCTTTCCCAACACTGGAATATATTGAGGAACAGATAATTGCAATTATTTTGCCCTCTAGTTCCTTGGTAAAGATATCATTGTGTTTATTGTTGCATTTATATATAGTTTGCTCTTTGGGGGAGACAGTATTTAGCATCAGATCTGTTTTAATGTAGGAGAGTCAATTCAGCCTAGAAGAATTCCCTTATGCCAAATGAGACTGTGATGTTTATTGTATCCTGAGGAATTTGCTCAAGTAATTTCATTAGTAAAAGATTTCAGGGTAACTGAGCTCAAGAAAAATAAAAAATAATAAAAAAAAAGAGAATGTGCTGCTTAGTTTAGCACAGTTTGTGTCTATTTTCTAAGTCATATTTTCATGTCTGAGGCCAGCTTTCAAATGTGGGGTCTGAGTTTCCCAGGGGTGCCAAGCTGCCAAAAAATGTTGGCGTCAGGCAAGCCAGGCCCAGTACTCCAAAACGGCTTGGGTGCTAGCCAGGCACCTACCTGCTTTCAAGCATCAGAGCAACAGCTTACTAATTAGACAGGTCGTTAAATTGCATTGGTTCATCGATAGGTCCCTGGTTCCTGGCAGACTCTTGGAGGAGGAGAAACCTATGGAGCTCCCAGGCTGAGTCCTCGCAGGGTCCCTGGAAGCCGCTGGAGCCTTTTGAGATGTGGCTTTTCCTTATGCTTGCAGTGTGTCGTGAGGCTGGGACCTGACTCCCCTCAGCTGTGTGACATCTGTGCACGAGTGCTCCATCATCCCTGGGGTCTGGTGGGTGGTGGGCTAGGGAGGATGGACCCTCCCTGGGGTGAGGGACTGCAGCTATGGCCAATCGCAGCCAGCAAGGCAGGGACTGGATAAGAACCATGAAATAGGGATGATAAACTATCAATTTTCATCATTCAATGCAGAGTTAATTAAAAACGTGAAGGGCTGTTCCTTCATCTTCCCTGCCATAAGGTCTCACAGCCTCTCTTTAATTCACCATATTTGGTGGTGAATTATAAATGGAAATGGAAATAATTTGCCAAGGCTCTCAAAGATAAATTATTTGCTTTCTGTTATGTTTCCTCTTTCAGTCATGTTCTTCACATTATTGCTATGTGCTGCTCAAGTGAGGCAGGTGAGGAATCCTGTGGCTGGAGGGGAGACCTCAGGGGTGGTGTTAGGGCACACTGACCCTGGGCAGGTGGCACCAACTTTGGGTTTTCATACACACAACCTCGAGGCTGCTTCCTTTCCTTTATTTTCAGTAATTTTCACAGCTCTCTATTTTCTGTATAGAGAGATAAGTTTGAAATTAAGCTCATGAAATGTTTTTTCTTTTTACTGGTGGTTGATAGATAAATGTCATGAGCATCTGAGCAAATAAACTCACCCCTCCCACTTACCCTGCTCTGCAATCACCCAGGGGCCTCATGCTGTTGCATTAATCCGTATGCAAGCACTCCCGTTGGTAATATGTGCCAATAAAGGGATTTATTGTCTCACAGTGCACAGAGGCTCTGTTCAGTCTCTGTCAGCACTAGGGTATGCCCCATTTAGTTGCTGGAAGACAGCGGGGTTGTTTTTCCTTGCTAACTTTAAAATTATTTCTGTGCCCTAAAGGATGTGAGGAGGACTGAGGGCTTCTGGAGCTGATCTGCACAGCGTCTATTTTGGGGTGCAGAAGAAATCTTTAACACCTGCATGAAATGAATAGCAACCAAAGCCCAACACTCCTTCATGCCTCCACAAACTCATCCTAAATCACAATCAATGCCTGTGCTTGCTGTCCTCTCATGGGGGCTGTAAGAATGCAGGGAGGACCTGGGGGTTGATGTGACACGTGAACTAACTGAGGACAGGCCTCCAAGTGAAAGCCCCGAATTTGAGGATGCTGCTCTCTGTGGAGGTCCTGGGTGATCTGCAGAGTCACACCAAGGGTCCCAAGCCCCTCATCCAGAATGTGGCTTTATCTTTTTGAAGGTGCTAAACTGCCATGCGTGGGGACTGGATGAGAAATGGAAATGCTGTTAATCTCTTTAATTTATACATCTTGCTAGAACAGACTTAACAACTGGCTGTTTGATAGGTGGAGTCTGCTTAGTGGTTTCCTTCCCTGTCCTGGAGAGAGGGCCAGCAGTGATCCTGCAGTGTTCTCGCCAAACAATGTGTTTCTTGGAGGGAGGGTGGCAGGTGGATGCTGATTATCCTCTGTCCTTAGGAGATCAGTAGCAGTTGCTTTTTCATGGGCCAGAATGACAGACTGCCTGCTGAAATCACCCCACAATTTGCAATGCTTCCTCACTCTTCACTTACTCTTCTGGCATGTCCTGGTTTGAGCTAGGACACAACCAATTTTCTTTCAGTAATTTTACTTTTCAGTGAAGTCTCTTCCAAGTAACCGCACTTGCTGAAATGAAAAGCACGTTTTTCAGTCAGTGTCTGCCTTTAGGACTGATAATGCTCCATGTTTATAGTTACAGCTGGAGAATGGTATGCAGAACCAAGGCCACTGCTTGGATCTACTAAACATCTGCTCCAGAAACAAAAGGGAAGACAAGGGTCACACCTGTGACCCTCCTAAAGGGAGGAGTGGACCTGACAGGTGACCCAAAATTGACCAAAGTATTTCATCCCATACTCATTATACTTGGTATAAGTCTCTCTATGCCCTGACAGATCCCAGGAGTAGGCTGTGGGACTGACAAGACTGCTGAGATGTCCTGGCTCAGTGGGGCCAGGAGGACCGTCTACATAATATCTGTGTTGTTTGGGGCAGTTTCCATCAGTAGTGGAATTAATCCAGTGGAGTGATATCAGTGTCTTGGTAATATAAATTTAATCTAAAAGACATTTAAATGAAAACAGTTGAGTGCTTTTAAGAGATTGAAGGTGTCAGAGGACTTAGTGACCAAACTGACTAAAAAGGGGTAAAGGGCTGTGTCTGAGAAGCACAAATCAAAGTAGAGAGGGAGGATGGTGTTTTTTAAAAGCCATTTTCCTTTCAACAGCTAGGAAGTGGGAGTCGAGCCTCATGGGAGATTCTTAGAGATCTATTGTTCCATGTGGTTTCACCTGTAACCGTTTTATGCAGCTCATAAATCCGAACATCTTATCGCACTTCATTACTGGAGTATCTGCTTCACAGACTCCTTGGTGTTAAAACATGACCAAACTGAGCAACAAGAACAAAATTTCTAGACTTTTCTTGACGGCATCCTCTGTGCTGCAGCCTGTGCAGGAGCACTGTCCTTGAGCTTTGCTGACTGCTTCAACACACAGTCACTCCGTTCTCAGTCTGACCTTTTTATTAAAACTACCAGGAAGCCCTGAGGCTCCAGTTAGGATTGAGCCCTCCTGTGTATATAAACGGTTTAAGAAAAATGAAATGCAAAGGTTAGCAAGAGGCTTGCAGAGGCTTTGCTAAACAGGTGGCCATGTCATGGTTTCTTATTTAATGAGCAGAGCTAGTCTGGAAATCATCCAAGAGACAGAGGTGTTGACATTCTCATTTTCATTGTTGCATTTAAAGTTTTAACTGTTTCTTAGCACTGCAGAATAGGATTGTGAGCTGTTTGAACATCAGTGGCAGCACAGTATCATTAAGCAGATTTTCTTTCCAGCACCTCCTGGGGGTGAGTGCTCCTCCAGGCCTCTGCTTTCCACGTGGGAAACAGCTGAGGGAAGAGATTCCCTGTGCAGTATTAACTGAAAACAGGAAAGAGAGATCAAGGTCCTGCCGTTGCCTGGCAAAGGCAAGGAGCTCAAACCAGTTACCTAGGAAGAGGAATGAAAGGGGAACTTACTACTACAGTCAACATCTAAACCTGCAGCAGAGTACTTCAGACAGCTGCCTGACCACTGGAGTGGGGAGAGGCATCTATCGAAAATAAACCATGTAACTCCAGAGAGGCAGAGGCATTGCAAAAGGCCCAAAGCAAAGGCAGCATTAACACAGCATTCATTTTATTTGCATTTTATTCAATTTTTTTTTTTGCTATACCAGGGAAGAAAAACTTCTGGGGTCAGAATGAGGTGCAAATTTTCAGTGAAATGCTCAGCAGAATGGATTCATAAATCCCATTAGCAGGAGTGGAAAATAGCTGTCTAACCCAAGTAATTGAAATAAATGTCACCTTCCAGGTTTGAAGGCCGTGCAGGTCTTCAGCTGCAAAGCCACTAGGCCCACTCTGGACCTCTCGGCAAAGGCCAGCATGAAGGTAGGGACAGGGGGATGCTGCCATAAGGGAGGTGCCAGGCTGCATCTGGACAGATGTCTGTGGAACATCAGCCTGTGTCTGAGGAACTGTATTTAAGTGGCTCATCTTGGTTCCCTGCTGAGGCAGGATGACATGTTTCCCTGTGTCTTCAAAAAAAAAAACCCTACCATTGTGCTGTCTTGCTGTGACTAAGGATGTGAGCCTCCAAACCAGGAATAAAACTGCTGCTTTGTAAAAAAAATTTAACTAGACTTAACAGATCACCTTCTTTTGGTAAAACTGGTTCTTTCTTGAGGGCTTCTTGAATTTACTGTCGGCTTTCAGTGATTTTAATGTGGGCAAGACTTACACTAGGAAAGAAAGACAGCAGTGAGGATATCATCAGAACATTTACTATGCCCAGATGTTTTCCTCCAGCAAACCTGTGTGCCTCCAAGCTTGAACCTATTCTTGACAGGTCTGGTCTTGCAATCTGCACAGTGCCTCTTCCTGAGAGTATTGGGGCCAGCTCTGCAGGCAGTCACCCTGCTTTGTCCTGCCTGTTGTGTTTGGCATGTGGACATGCTTGTGTGTGAGGAGCAGGTCTGACCTTGCTCTAAAACCTCCTGGACAGATGAGCTCTTACATTGTGTATAGTCTAAAATTTGGAATTGCTCCTTGTTGGTTCCACACAAAGCAGCTGTGAGGAGATTTCAATACAGTGTTTCACTAGTAGTAGAGGAGTCTCGCAGCAGGGAACAGGCTTTGAGCACCATCAAGACATACTTTTTTACTCAGTAGTTTGCATCTGCATGTCCTAGGGTACAAGGAGGAAGAGTTCCTGTTGCTTCAGGAGGAATGTGGTTAGCTGGAACATGAGTCAGTAAAACACCTGGTGTTGATGCTCCAGCATCGGGCAATTCTGATTTGCCATGACTTCTGCTGGATGAGTAAATCCTTAATGAGGATTTTTCTGAAAGCTGGAAGGATGGTGTGTCACACAGCTCTGGCAATCTGGAGGAGTGTTCAATCCTGTCCATCAGCCCTTGTGCAAACGAGAAGCAGCGGTGTCCGTTAAGACAGGCTCATTATTCCTGCTGTGTTGACACTCATGTGAATAGCAAATACAATCATAGTGGATCAAGAAATCACTGTGAAAATTGCAGTTCAGACACTGGGGTATGGCAGGGAAATTTTCCACCAGTTTTTTCTTAGGTTATAAACCTGGAAATGAGACTCTAGTAGGAATGTGTGTAGGACTTGCCACCCTTTGTCAGGGACCAGGACCTTACTGCATTGAGATGGCCTTCATCCCTCAAAACTTTCTAGTCCAAGTGAAAGAAGTGAATTGAAGTGGGTCGGGACAGGAAATATGGAAGGAAATGGTGATAATGGTGAGCATTGCAATTTATAGGTTTGGTGGTCCTGCAGAAAAGGCAGTGTGTTTGGTACACAAGGCATAGTAAGGGAGAAGGGACAACTTCAATCATTGAAATCACTGTGTGCCCTCTAGAAAAGCAGATTTACTTAATAAAATTCCATCTGGTAGAACTTGAATGCTTGTAAGAAGCTGGAGGTGATGGAGCAAACAGACGACCCTTTTGGATAGACAGATTAGGATAGGTGTATTGTTGTGGAGAGGGAGGAAATGTGGAAACACTGATCAAATGGGATTAAAAATAAAGCCAAAAATCAGTTCTCATCTAAATGAATACAGACAATGACAACTTGTGCAATTACATATCTTAATGAGGGATGGAATTGGAGAATGAGTATGATTTAAAAAAATGGGGGGGGGGAATTATTTTGGTATTAAAAATTGAGAAATCAAGCACTGAAAGCTAAGATAAAATTTAATTACACTTTTCAGAGTATTCTACTACTTTCTTAAAGGATAAGTACATTTCAATATGGTTCATGCTGCAGAGTAAATCAGGATTTTTATGAATATGACCAAGATATCATCTTAGTCACTTAAGAGTAGAGTTTATCATCTCTCAAAGCCATTGAAGAGTATGGTCATGTTTTTGAAACTCAAAATACAGAAGCCACTATTAAAATATCATCTTCTGTGCCACTTTTTAATCTGTCATTCTTTGCCCCCTTCCTCAAGTATATAAAGGAGCAGAAAATAAAATAGCAGAACACAATGAACCATTGTCCCTAATGTATACATGATTTAATGCTTATTCTTTCTTCTCTAACTTAATTCTTCAAACTTTTGGCATGTTCATGGTATGAACTCTGCCTAGATTTCAAGTTCTTTTTTGTTCCAAAGGAGTGTGCAATTTGTATGTTCTACAGTGACTAGCAGAGCTGCCCTTAGCTAGAGGGAGAGGTAAAATCACGATTCACTCCCAGCAAATAGCTGTTGCTCTAAGGCAAGGAGTTGAGGAAACCTGAAGCTGCTTGGTGCTCAGAGTATAGTGAAAAATTTTGATGTTTTACTGAAATGGCTGTGAGAAGCATTAAGACATATTCAGGAGTTCTGTTATGTCTATTGAGCTGTCTCCTATATCACTGCACATATGAAATATTTTGACTTTAATTCTCCACAGTCCTGCCTACACACTTAATTTGGTACATTGAAAGTAGATGCTAATGGTACTGTGTGAGAAGTCTTTGCAGGAATGGCTTCTGAACGCTGCAGCTTAATGGAGTGGCCAAAATTAATTTAATTATTATTTTTTCTGTAGAGGTGAGGCATTGCAGCAAGCAGGGTGTTACAGATAACCTCCAGCTTCCTGCAAACAAAAAGTCAATTTTGGAGGGTTCCCATCTGAAGGTATTAAAGAAGTTCTGTGTTCAGATTTGCTTTCTGCATAGAGTAAATATCTCATTTTAATCAAATGCAGACTTTTGAAAAAAATCTGAGTGTTTTGCTGTTAAGGTTAAGGATAAATTTTTCAGGGGTGTCTAAACAAAGATGATCTTGATCGGATTTACAAAGGTATTTAGCTGGTTAAAATTAGAGGGATGTTTCCTGGGCGTTACAGCAATGCTGAAGTACCTCATTCTCCTTGCAGCCACACTTGCTAGAGTTTGTCTTTTTCTGATGTTCTCACTAACTGCTACTCTGAACCTTGAGCCAACAAAATACTTTTTGCATCACCAGCCCAAAGATACACAGACATGGTTGCCAATTCAGCCAGGTAGGCTGCTTCTCCTAATAGCAGCCTCCAACATCTTGTCTTAGCAGCAGTGTTTGCTGAGAAATGTCTGAGTGGAGTTTGCAGGTGTAGTCCTACATCTCGGACAGCTTGACTGACACTCAGATGGTGTCTCCTCCTGGTTGTTTCTTTTGAGGTTTGTTGGGTTTTGGTTTTCACTCTACAGGCACTCCCCATTTGCCATGGGAAATCTTCACTGTGTGAAGACTTCAATGCAAAGCAAAGCAGTTCCTACAGTTATTTCTCACTTATTACTTTCAATACCCTTAAAAGCATTGATGTTTCAAGTAGATGTTTCATATAGGTGTTTTGTAGCATCTGGTGGGAGTTAATATCACCCAATAGATAGTACTTCATATTAGAAGTGCTGCTCTCTAGAATGCTGCTTAATAAGCAAGTGAACAGAGGTGGAGAGCTGCCTGAGATAGCAAGGTATATCCATGCCATCTACAGGTGGAAGAATGAAGCTCGAATGTGCAACTTTGACATCTCCCGTGCTGTCCAGGTCTGCCCTCTCAGATCCTGCTCTGGTAGCAATGGCTGCACTGTGTGCAGCAGTGACCAGCAGGAAGGGATGATGGCAGGACTCCGGGTATGGATCCCCATCAGTCTCCCTCTGGTTGGTGCAGGCAGCAGGGAGCCAGCAAGTTTTGTGGTATGGAAAAGCATGAAGAAAGTGATTCAAAAAAGGCTGCTGCAACAGGGTGCTAATAAAATCCCTGTGATGGGGAGAGGAACATGGAGTGTTTTTATTAAATGGGAAGGGGGGTGGAGGTGGAAGGTGAAAACTGTCAGGGAAGAGAACTTTTTAATTGACTGTCAAACCATAACCTTGGAAACCCAAGGAAAAGGAACATCAGCATGTCTGTCAGCACACATAGGCATCAATCTTCCCTAGTTAAACTGCAGCATGATTACTTCTGGGATGTCAACAACTTAGAACTGCAGAAAACTGATCTGGCTTGTTATAAAGGAAGGGAGGAGATGGGACACATCCCCTCCCCTCATTTGTTCAAGCCATATTTCACTTAAATAGCTTGTTTATGGTCATTTTTTTAATTAGGAGTGCGTAAAACCAGTATCTCCATTTTGAAAGATTTACTTTCACTTTATGTCCTATTCTAATACAAGGTCAAACTGGGGAGAAATACCATCTTAACCATTTTCTTTCCGCATTTTCTGCTCTTTATGATTCCATCCTAGCAAAATAGTTATAGAGTGGTTGGTAGGAACTATTTCTAAATAGCTTTAATTTTAGCAGAAAAAGAAATCTTAAATTATCAGGAAAATTTTACTGAAGTACAATTTGTTTCTGAAAGAAGCTCTGGAACCTGATCTGACTAGGGAAGAAAATACCTCCTTTTCCTAATGATTTAGTGGTCTTCAGGAGCAGTCAGCAGTTCTGCACATCCCATAGTGGGAGCTCATTTCCTGCCTGACCTCCAGAGCTACTTGTGGACCAGCTGTGGCAGTTCTCTGTCTCACTTGGTATGGAGATGATGTGTCACAGGGGCCTTCCTATAAGCCCAGTAAGAGGCAACTTCACTGTGCTGTGCTAGATGATTGTCTGTCCTGAGACATGAGACAACACACTGTGTCCGCTCTGCTTTCCAGCTCTGAAGTCTTAGACTTTGTTCAGGAGTTCTTGCCCATAGAAGTGCATGTCCAGAATAAGCTGTTGCTTCTTGGAGGGAGCATTAAGGAAACCTTCTTACCTGCCTCTCTGGTTAGCTGAATCTCTTTGTGGTGGCTCCAGCAAACCCAGTGTGACCCACATCATCTGCTGTGCTCTGAGAGGCACGTCTTCAGAAGCCCCAGGTAAAATGTTATCACTTTGAGACCTTGTCTTATTTGTCCTTCATGCCACACTTCCAGCTGTGAACTCAACACTGCTGGGTGGTAAATGCAGGTCAGGAAAAATCATAAGCAGGGCACAGCTCAGAGGCACCCTGCCTCATTCTAGGACAAAGGTTCCGAGTAGAGTTGTGTATTTGGTTATTATTTTTTGCTAGTGGGTGGCTGAACTGCCTGGAGTTAAAAACACTGATACTTTTTTCTGTCCTGCTGAAATTAAAATCCTCAAAAATTAAGTTTGCATCAAATTAGTGACAGTAGTTTTGGTTGATCCAAAACTGTTGTGTATAGCTTTGGTTTTTGTCACCCTGCTTTTTACACTCCAGGTAAACTAGAGCAGCTCTTCTTAAAAAGGAAAACGTACTGTTGAAAAGCTGTGGACAGACTGGACTAGAGATTTAATGTATAGCAGCTGTGTGACACGGTGATTTCTACTGTTGTCATTCTGCCTAGAAAAAAAGACTGTCTTCTGCTGCTGGAAAGCAGCTATTGATGAGCGTAGCCTCTGCTCTCTTCACTTTGGTTCTGCAATCCGTTCCTGGTTTTGGAGCTTCTCTGCATTTTCCATATGGGAAAGGGCCATGAGAATGAGGTGTGCATGTAAATGAGCTTATGTCAAGGCACTGTGATTTATGACCACAATACTGCAATCTTGTCTCAACTTCTTCACACAACTTATCCTAACATCATCTACTGTTATCTGGGAGGAGGAGGGCGACCCTAACTTACAGCTCAATTTATATTCATTGCATTTCCTGCCTGGACCTAACTTTTGCTAGTTGTTTTGCAGAAGTTTAGGGAAGGTAATCAATAATACCATGCACCCTTTTACAGCACATTTCAAACAATTCATGTGACATTTTCTGAATGAAAAATAATTAGTAGAGTAAATGATCAAAGTGGTTTGTCAAAGGGCAAACATCTGTGCTGACTGAAAAGCTTTGAAGGCACCAGCCCATTAACACCCATTAAATCGATGATATATTGGGCTGTGCTGGGGCAGCAGGCTTTGTGGGCGTTCTCCAAACAACTTGAGGTGTGTTAATTTTCTCCCTGAAGTGCTGACAATCAGTTTAAAAGCCCTTTGGTGTATCTGACCTCCTCTATCCCCACTCGTTCTGCTTTCAGAAGCATAGCACCTTGGTTGGAGAAAGTGTCCAAAGACAGGGTGTGAGTGTGTAAAGGGGTATGGGAGCACCCTCTATGTGGGATGACCCCGAGACTGTCTCACAGGGTCTAACAGACAACTTCTGAAGCACTTCTTCAGTTGTCTTCCCAGTTGCTGATGGAAAGGCAAGGTGAATGGTTGGAGACAGCAACTATCAGTGACAGATCTAGCAGAAGACCTCAGGCACACCTCTGGGTCTTGGCCCTGCACTGTTTGCTGTTCACTCACAGACCAAATGTGAACGAATACAGACTCAAAAGCTTATCCTCAGCCAGCGTGTGTGTAGATGGGTACCTTTAAAGTGATATATGAGGAGTATGGTACAATATTGCACCAGGAGAGTGAGTTTGCAAATGATACCAGGCCTGTAAAAGACCTGGGACCAATGTGTGAGCACATTCTTCATCCTTGTGTGGCCCTTCAGGATGAAAACCTCTGGGTTTGTTTTTTATTCTGAGGATCCACACTGCTGCATTTGCTACACAGATCCCACTGTGGTCTGCTGTAGAGTTTGGGGGTGGGAGAGTTGGAGCCAACTGGGCAGGGAGGAGCAGGAGGAGGATGGAGAATACAGCTGCCAGACATGCAGGGCTGGCTTGTTGTGGCTCATGGGAGAAATGTGTTTGAAAATTCTCCTGGTAGTTTTGTCACTTGCACGTATTGCACAGCTCCTCTTTCACGTGGGGTTTTTTAGCACTGGATTGAAATTTAATTGGAAATTTTAAAGGGATGTGGATTTTAAAGGGATGGAAAAAGTGACTCCCTTGATATGGCTGGGATAAAAGCACATCTTATGAATTTCCACAAAGGCTGCTGTGGAGATCCCAGATGGGGAGTATCATTATCTATAGTCTGTGAACTGTAGACACAGTGATCGTGCTGCTGAGGCTAAAGTCTGCTGAAGTTAGGAGAAAACTCATCTCCTGAACCTGGGTGTATATTGCCCCATAGCAATGTTTCCATAAAAAATGATTTACATGTGAAATGACTCTTTAATCACTTTCTTGAATACTCCTAGCTGAATTTTTCCCAATCTGGGAAGTGTTTGCCTTTGCAACAACCCCTGGGCTGAGCCACAGCACTTCTGTAATCCCATTTTACAACAGAAGTGGGTTGCAGTGAGCCTGCATGACTCATCTGTGAGCATGTTCAGCTGCAGAGGAGACATGTGAGCCTTGGTGTCCAAAACCCAAGGCTAGTCCCTTAACCCTGGACCAGTCTCCCTGCCTTTAAGTTGATTTATGTGTAAGATTTCACTTCTTCATCCTAGTGTATACCATAAGCCATGCAGACACATTCTGCATTAAGAGGTGCAAAATCTGAGTGCTTACAATTCAAGTTTAAATGCACATTTCCACAAGACAGGGTACACTGCATGGTTGCAAATAATTATTGTCACGTCACATGAGGATGCTCATTTAAGATTCACGCTCCAGTTCAAAATAAATCCCTTTTTAGGGATGGGAAAGGAATGCTAGGGAAAGACCATATCCAGCCTCTTCGGAGAAAATTTGGCTTTGTTCTGAAGCTAAAGGATCTAGTTATAAAAGGAGTCCTTGTAGACAAGCTGGGAGCCTGCTGGTAAATTCAGTAGAGCAACCTAACCTAACCACTAGGATGCTTTGTTTTAAAGGTAAAAGTCAAGTGTGTAATCTGCTGCTGAAGCCCAGTTGTGTACTTTTGTGCACAGCAGTTTCTTGCTCACTCAAATGATTGAAAGTTAACTACTCTTGATATTTACCTCAGCTACTAACAGGTTCAGCCAGCAAACGTCTGATGCAGAAATCAATAGGAAAACACAGCTCTAGCCTGAAAGCTCTAGGTATGTTAGGACATGAAGACATTTTTATTCTATCTGCTTAGTTCCTTCTCCACTCTGTGTAAAAATTCCCATGAGTCCTTTCATTTTAAGCAAATTAAGGGCACACACTGAACTACTTGTTATTAATATCTCAGCACTATTTTCTAATTCCCAATTCATGCTTGAAATGGATTAGAACTGCTAATCCTTGACAAGGCAGCAAAATTTGGTGCTAATTTATTGATGTGCTCTTTTAAGAAACTTTGGGTTTCTTGTCTATAAATTAAATTTAAACAGAGCATTCAAGGTCCTTCCCAATTTATAGAGTAGAGAGAAGAGATCTGCGTGCTGGAACATCACTTGTCCTTGAGCTGACTGTACAGTATGGCTGAGCAGGGGCTGCCTTGTTTTCCTAAAGGAATGTATTTCTGCCCTGACAGCTGTCTCTTAAGGTCAGCCTGGCTGATGGCTTCTCCATCTCACACCTCTTGAGTTGTCTGGAGTTATTCACCTCCAGCCTCTTCTCTTCCACTGAGTGTTTTGCTCCTGTCCCAAGCTCAGGCGTTGCTCAGTACTGTAGGTGATTTTTAATGAGCTATCTTAGATGTGGGATATCAGTGCTGAGCTTGGGAGAGACTCTGTTGTTCTGCAGGGAATTATTTTAGAGTCTTTGCACATTTTTGATTACCTTGAAGCCTTATTTCAATCTTAGTTCTGTACATTTATGTTAGTAACATGCTCCTTTACAAAAGGAATTATTATTTGCAGAATATTACAATTATGTGGCAATTGTTGCTTTCCTTGGTGGTTGTTCTCTTGTCTGGGGAGGAGTAAATGCTGGGGAAGCTTAGTAAAAGCCTGTTGTAGGAACCTGTGCTCTGTCCCTTCCTTGCATTGAGCAGAAGTGCCCTTTTCTGCAACAAGCCTTTTCCAAACACACAGCCACATTTACAGCTCTGGGAAAAACAAGAGGAATAGTCTGTGCATCCGTGCCAGGCTCCTGAGCCACACTGGCTGCTGCAATGGGCTGCCACGGAAGGAGGCAACTTGTCTGTGCTTAGGTAGCCAAGTGATTTGAAATCTAGGAAAAGCAGGTAGCTAACATCATCATATTGACTGGAGCTGATGCTGTTGCGTGGGCACTGAGGTATTAATACAAGGTTCATTTGGGTGGTTTGGCTTCTCATCCTACCAATATTTTTGAGGGTTTCTGTCTTGCAATGTGTCAAAAACTTGGAATTTTCATCCCAACACTGCCTCCCCCTGTCATCCCAGATATTTTTGTTTTGGAAATGCCTAAAGAAAATATTTTGTCAGTTGTAAAACACCTCATAATTTGACAAATTTGTTGAAACAAAACTGAGGAATATTTTTTAAATGGCAATTATCACCTCAGACATTTCTGGGAAATTGACAGCAAATTTTACCAAAATCTAAATAACTTTGCAATTATAAAAGGTGATTGCTACTGAACGCAAACAAAGCTTTCTAAAAAACTGACCTCAGTAACAGTGTTCTTGCCAGATCTGAAAAATGTCCTTTATTTAAGATATGCCAACAGCATCCTGGCTTGTACCAGGAATAGTGTGGCCAACAGGACCAGGGAAGTGATTGTTACCTTGCACTTGGCACTGGTGAGGCTGCACCTCAAATCCTGTGTTCAGTTTTGGGCCCCTCACTACTGAATTTTCTTAAAACAGTGTTTGCTTTGCTGCTAATAAAGCTGCATGCCAGAAAGAGGACAAGGCTAGATCTGCCTGGCATTCCAGGCTGGTTTTCACAGCAGACAGGGCTGGCCCCCATTTAGCACTGCTGAAAATTCTCTGAGAAAAAGCCAGTGGCTAAGACACATAATGTTAATTACAGATAACGTCAACTGAAGTACCTGGAGGAGACAAGCAGGAGCTGCAGTCAGTAAAATCCAAAGGGACTTGTCTGAATGGCAATAATTTTTAATGCTTTAATCAGGATAAAATCCCTCTACGTAGTCTTAAGGGGAAATAGGAGAAGTCTGTTTAATTTTTTGAATATAACCTGAAGGAGAAAGCAATAATTTCGGCAGTCTCTAGTGTTGACGAAGTTCTTAATTGGACAATGGGAAACCCAAATCCCTCATTTTCACCCAAGTCATTTAAAATTCAGCTGAAGCCAGAGAGCAGCAGTTCCGTTATCTTTATAAGCCATTCTGTAAGATTTAAATGTCTTGCATGCTCCAATTTTTTTTCAAGTGAGACTTCACTCTGCTCTGGTGGACACTTCCCTGCTACAGCCAAAGGATTTTTTCCCAGAAAGAAGCAGGTTTCTCCCTCTCCTGCTGCTACCATTTGTGTGGCTGGCCGAGGGGTGAGTGGTGCAGAGGACCCGTGCAGCATGGGAAGGGCAGTGGTGGCAGAGGACCCACTGCATTCCTCTGCATCCCCAGGAGCAGTTCACTCTGCTCCAAAAAAATCCTTGTCAGAACATAAGTGTGCTAATAACCTTTCAAAACCGGGAGCTGTATCCCACAGGTGTGCGAGGCATATGGCTTCTCCCCTATCAGCAATGCAAATTTAATCAACTGGAATAATATTCAAACGGTTGGCTCAGCATGAGCCAACAACCGGCGTGCAGTTGTCACTTTTCCCCACTTTTGACAAATGTAAGAAAGAACTTTGATTAAAACTTTAATTCTGCTTAAAACAGATATCCCTTGGAAGGAAAGGAAGCAGCGTCCTCTAGAAGCTCTATTGCATTTCAGCTTCCCAAGGAAACTGCTTTTTATGTCTAGATCTCAGCCACATCAGATAAAAAAAACCTGTTACTTTCCAGTTGAAAAGCAATCCCTGTCACCAAACATACTGTAATTCAGCAAAGTGCCAAAGTTCAGCTTGATCTGCATATTTTCCCGTTTGGGACTTCTACTGCATTTCAATTTAATTTCATAGCACGATGCTGTTTGTTGTTGCCTGACTCTTGCCAATAGCCTCAATATGCTGTACGTCTGCTCTTCTGCCTGTCAAACACTGCCAGGTCACTGGGTTTATAGACTTCACCACAGAGCAGAAGCCTGGAGTGTTTTAATACCCTCTCTGCTGCAGCAGCAACAACCTTGATAATGGTGGTGGTACTCCTGGGAGGTGTCAGTGTGGTCAGGTTTAATGGCAAGGGCAGCACAGGTAGGGACTCCCCAGGGCAGGACTTGACTCTAGGGTGTTGTGCCCAGTTTGCAAGTTGGCCTAAGTATGTGTCTCTGGTGATTTGCAGAAGGTGATCAGAGTTGTTTGAATCTTATGGGAATGGTGAGAGAAGGGCAAGGACTGAATACTGAAATGAGGGTCTAGGTACAGCCTGCTCTCAGAAAAGCCACTGTTTAAAACACAGAGGGGGCTGTTTAGGGATAAATCTGAGTGATACCCTGCAGACTAAAACAAGACACAGTCATTTATTTTTTCTTGTGTGGTCGTACATTCTCAGACAGGGCCCTACAGAGAGGTGTTGCTGTTGAGGCAGCTCCAGTTGAAGGAAAGCTCTGTGTTGGACTTGTCCAGGGATCAGGACCTGGATCCTGTCATTGAAAATGGATTTGTTGTACAGAGATTGGCTTCTGCACTGAGTCATGTCACAGGTACCACAACTGAACAGGGGACTCCCTGATCCCTTTCCAGCTTAACAGCATGCCCTGCTCCTGGAAGGGCATGATCTTGTTTCTCTAGGTGTTTTGAGGAGCTTTGCAATGTTCCTGGGCCAGCATGGGCCCTCCTGCTGCCCAGGGGACAGCACTGGTTGCACATTACTGGTAAAACTGGTCTTTTTTGCTGCAGTTCAAATGATTTTTTTTTCATCTGGCTGACCCCAGGTTTGACCCTGATGGCACTGCACTAGAGCCCATTCATGCTGGTGAAGGCAAGATCTGGTCTCATAGTCCGTCTCCAAAACAACGGTATTCACATCCTCTGGTAGATGAAACCACCTCTCTTTTCTGTTTGTCTATAAAATACACATGGCACTGCACCTCGGAGCCACCACTTCTTGTCCTCTGGGCAATTAGAAGAAACTACAGTGTCATCTGGTCAGTAATTGTGGGAGGGCTGCGAGACTCCACTTGAAATCTCAGATAATTCACTTAGTGAAAGAAAATGCGAAACTACCACAGCAGATAATTATGGTAGTAGTATTCTTGTGTTCTTGTTCATTAAATGCTGATTGAGAATGGTTCACTAATGACTTTGAGTCATTTCAAATAATATTTCCTTTCATTGTGCTAAAAAAGAGTTGTTTTATTGAAAGCCCCTGTACTTAAAAAGACGCTGCATGACAGATCCTTTCACAGGACCACTTGATCACAAAAAATATCAATCTGTCTGACTGCTGCAGAAGTGTGGAAACCAAGTTGTCTGGACATGCAGAGCTAGGTCCCACGGTGCACAATAAAGAAGGGCTCTACTTATTCTGTAGCCTTTCTGCTACAGCAGTGGGACAGTTGTACCCATCTGCCATTTGCCCAGGACTGGCTGGACACAGTGCCTTATTGACTCTGCTGCTGCTGAGGTTTGCTGATGGGTTCTAAAGTTTGTAGGGATGCACAGGTACTGGGTGCAGACGGGACAATCCTGGGAACTGTGTTCCCATGAGAAAAATAAGAATACAGCCAGCCTGAGGAAAACACAAAGCCAATATATGAGTGTTGGACTTCAGCAGCCAGGGGTCTGTCTGTGCTGGGAGCCAAGGGGACAGCAGGCAGGTCTCGGAGATGCCTCCTCCTGGTGTGCTGCTCCAGGGGCTGTGCTGCACCCTGTGGCTTGTTGCTGCTCTCCACTTCCCTGCCTTGTTTAGGAAATGGCATCTTGTTGCCCTGAACTTTGTTGGATGGGGCTTCTCACCCCGTCTGAGGCTCTCTTCTGTGGTCTTTGATTTACATACAGCTTGTTTGCAGGCTGTGTATGGAGTTGTCTGCTGCTGCTATGTTAGTGCTGTAGCCAATGTGTTTCTGGCCTCTGGCCAGGTACGTGCAGCGCTTCCTGACACAACCGTCTGCTTCTTGCTTGGATGTTTGAGTGCTGCTCTCACATGCCATCACCCTGCTATCTCACCTACGTGGCCTCCAGCCTAGTTCTGGTGCTTCATGGGAGAGCTGTGGGGCATTGTCTGTACCAACACAGCCATGGGCTCAGAGACTGGAGGCTTTTATGGACAGAGTGGCCCTTGTGGCCCTGGGGATTTGCTGTTGGCTCTGCTGCCTCCCTGGCTGGGCTGAGGGGTGTGAGAGCAAGTAGTGATGCTGGAGGGCCAGCAGGAGACCTCTACCACCATGGGACGATAGGACAGAAGGATCAGGCAATGGTTGTGGCTCACAAGGGGGCTGGAAGATGTGGCCAGGGTAGGGCTGTATTGGGATGGGGGTAAACATCAGCCCTCACAGGAGGAACCAAAGCCCTGGGGCTCCTGATGGATCATCCCACAGGACTGTAGGTAGCAGAAACACGGTAGTGAGCACAAGCTATGTTCCCACTGTGCTCCACGGGGTGCAGGTTTCACATGCATCTCTCATACAGATTTTATTTTGGTTTTCCTAGGGAAGAGTACACTTCAACATGTCTTGCTTCTTCCTTTTGCAGGCAGACAGGGTGAATGCCTCAACACCTGTTGTGATTCTGGAGTTGTGGCTTGGTTTGGGATTTTGGGGTTTACCAGAACTTGTTCATCATTAACAAGCAGTGAGTGAGGAGTCTTTAAGCATTTTGATTCCCTTGATTGTTGATTTTTGTTTACTTCAACCTCTGGAAAAGTAAAACACTTGTTATCTCTGCACGGGAGATGAAGCCATCTCTTTAGCTGCGGCCTACTTAAGAAAAAGGGTGTTTTTCTGCTGCCTGTTTTTCCCCCTGAGAAAACATGAAACACAGTGGAAAGAGTTTAAGCAAAAAGCCAGTCTTTGGACTCCAAAGACATCAAAGCTGAGCTACTTTCCTTTGAAAATGGTCTTTGGGTGGGCTATGATTATTTCTAGGTATTTATAATGCCACCCATCAGACAGGTTTCATCCTGGCTAATTTTGTCTTCTATTTCTCAATGCTTTTGTCTATTTTTTTTTACTTTGATGCACTTAGCTAAACGAGCTCAAATATGCTCCCAGGAGAAAATCCAGCTCTGGGATGCGGTGCAGCTTGGGACCATGCTGTTCAGGCAGCCTTCCCCAAAACCCCAGTCTCCCCCCCAGCCAAGCACAGTGGCTTCTACATTAGTTGCATGTGCCAGCAGATCTGGGTGTCCCCTTGGTGCCACCACCCTGTGCGTCCCCTCTCCCTCTGTGCTCTAAATCCACCCCTAAAAGAGCTCTTGCAATAAACTTTCTTCCGGAGCTTGAATGTCTGCAAAAACAAGTGATTCTGGCTGTTCTCAGTAGTTCCCATCAGACTAGATCAGGCCAGCACAGTAAGGTGGTTTGGTATCAAAAGCATTAAAAACCTCTTGATGGGTCAGGGAGGGTGTGAGTCCTGGGCTGGCTGGATGCTCTTCCATGCAGTGCCTGAGGTAGCCTCAACCCTCCCATCACCCCACTTTTGGTGACTTTGAACAGGCATGAAACCCTGAGGATTTACTGTAGAAATTGTGTTCACGATGTCAAGTCTTGAAGTGTGTTTTTTTTACTTTTTGCTTACTCTTTTTCTTACTCCTTGCAAGGAGTAAAGCCCTCGTGTTTCAAAACCAGTTCTATTTGACTGACCTGACCTCTAAATATTTGCAAGACAAAATGTTTTCCATTGTTCTACCTAAGTTACCAAAGTGTCTCTTCTTTTCTTATTGTCTCTCCACTTTTGCTACCTGTGCAAGCTGTTTATTTGCATGTAGTTATTTCATTACACTTCTTGTTTTGTTCATCTTGCTAGTTGTTAGTTTTGAGGTTTTTCATTTACATTTAATTTTTAATCTTATAAATTGGCTGTGGTCAGGATAGCTGCAAGGCAGGAGAAAATAATGGGTTTCAGGAAAGAAGTAATGAGATTAGAAGTGAAAAAGGCCCCAGCAAGACAAACAGTGGCAAAAAACCATGAGAGGCAGGTTTTGTCTGTCTAGGTCACACCGATCAGGAATTTATTCTGTAAGAGATCTTGCCAATATCGATGAGGTTAGTATGGGAGTGCAAGCTGACCTATAGAAGAACATGCTTTGAGTTTTACTGTTTCAAGTTCCTTAGCTCCTAACAGCCTTTCTGAACAATGCTGATGCCCTCTGTCAGTATGCTCCAGGGGTTTGGAGGTCTCTGGAGGTAAGGGAGAGAAGGGAAAGAGGCAAACTAAAAAAAAGTGTCACACTTGCTGCTGGTAGGTGACACAAGTGCTAGATTTATTTAAAACCTGGGAGTAATCACAGAATCATAGATTGGTTTGGATTGGAAAGGACCTTTAAGATCATCTAGTTCCAACCCCCCTGCCATGGACAGGGACACCTCCCATCAGACCAGGTTGCTCCAAGCCCCATCCAACCTGGCCTTGAACACTGCCAGGCAGGGGCAGCCACAGCTTCTCTGGGCAGCCTAGGCCAGTGTCTCACCACCCTCAAAAGAAATAATTTCTTCCTGTTATCCAATCCTAAATTTCCCCTCTTTCATTTTGAAACTGTTCTCCCTTTGTCCTATCACTCCATGCCCTTGTAAAAACTCCCTCTCCAGCTTTCCTGTAGGCCCTTCAGGTCTTGAAAGTGTCCCCAGAGCCTTCTCTTCTCCAGGCTGAACAACCCCAACTCTCTAAGCCTGTTTTCATAGGAGAGGTTCTCCAGCCTTCCGGTCATCTTCATGTCCTTCTCTGGACTCACTCCAAAAGCTCCACATCCTTCCTATGTTGGGGACCTCGGAACTGGACACAGTGCTCCAGGTGGGGTCTCACAAGAGTGGAGTAGAAGGGGAGAATCACCTCCCTCAGCCTGCTGGCCATAGCTACACTGAGTGATATGCAGCTGATTCGGGTGATGAATGAATACAACCTCTGTTGGAAGATTTCACAAGACAGTTTCGAGGCGGAAATTGTTAAGAAGTGCCCTTTACACATCGCCAGCTAAGTGGGGTGTATTTGCTACTCGGAGCTGCTGTGCCAGTTGGACCTCTGCCAGGCTTGTAATGCTGCTTTAAAAGGGATCACTTCCCATGTGGAGTTTTTGCTTTTTCTACTACCCAGGCAGACTCACTTGAATGTTAATTTGTTCCCAGCTGCCAAAGACCCAACTCTACAGAAAGTTGAATGCGGCTGAGCCCGTGCCTGCTGGAGGGGCTGCTCCCATCCCTGCTTCGCTGGGCTGGAGGCGTGTGCCAGGGATGCTGACCTGCTGCAGGCAGGGAGCAATCTGTCAGTGGGATATAAAACTCCAGTCACAAAGGCATTTCCTTCTTTCAAAGTGCAATGCTGTGGCCTTGGCAAAGAAAGGACAGCAGCTTTTCTCTCCTGTGGGAGTTGACAGCTGGAGACAGGACAGGGGGATATTTGAAAAGGAAAAAGCCTCTTGTTTTTTCAGAGCTGGCTACTGCAAAGCACCCTGGTCCTTGGTCAGAGCCTGCCAGGGGATAGCAGACCAGCCTCGTGAGCAGGAGCAGGTCAATGTGGGTGATCCAGCCCTTGTGGGATCAAAGCCAAAGCCACCAGGACCTTTCCTGTGCCATCAATTTGCTGCTCCCGTAATCTCTGGGTGCTGGGTCCTTCAGAGGCAGGTTGGGGATCCCTCTGCCTCAGGGGAGCCCTCTGGGTGGGAGTGACCCTGTCCCACCAGGGCCCTGTGATGGGCCTTCAGACCTTCTTGCCATCCCTCTGAGTGTTACCTTTTCTGCATGGAAACTTCACTGTGTTGACAAGAAGGCACACAAATAGGTTCAAATTTAACTAAACCTTCCTTCTGCTTAATTTCATATCAATGTTTTTGGATGTCTAAAGGAAAATGCAGGTTTTTGCTGTCTGTATCTAGCTAAGGAAAGAATGGCAGATTGTTAAAAATTTGATTAAATATTTAAAGCACGGTTTCTATTTAGAAACTGGCACTTTATCAAGTTAAACAACTCATCAGGCTCATAATCACACCATCTTTGGGGGCACAATGCCTTTTGCATCTCTCGATGAATATTTGTGTAATTATTCAGCATGATCTGAGGTGACATTAATCTTCCATTGTATTGTTTCATTTTACTGCTGACTGAAACAATATTTTCAGTATCTCTTTTATTGTTTATTTGCATTTTTTTTGGCATATGACTTATGGAGGAAATGTGAATTCGAGTCACTAAATTGAGATATTGACATTCTTTCCTGTGAGGGTGGTGAGACACTGGTCCAGGTTGCCCAGAGAAGCTGTGGCTGCTCCCTCCCTGGCAGTGCTCAAGGCCAAGTTGGATGGGGCTTGGAGCAACCTGGTCTAGTGGAAGGTGTCCCTGTCCATGACAAGGGGGTTGGGACTGGATGATCTTGAAGGTCCTTTCCAACCCAAACCGTTCTGTGATTCTATGATTTCATGCCATCATTCTCATCTTAGGTATCAAAATGTTATTTGTTTCAAGAGCCTGAGGTACCATCTGTTAGCAAAGCAAGGAAAATAGCAGTGTCTGGGGACACAGCTGACCCCACAGCTCCTGGCTCTGGGTGCTGGGACCCAAATTTCCTTTCAGTAATGCTCCATGCTTGCCCTAAGCTGTAGAGTGGTTGGGGGTGACATTCTCAACCTACCTAATGTTCTCTGTGCCACCACAGTCCAGCTCCAGTCTGTGGTTTCTGGACAATAGTCAGGAAAAAAGACAAGGTTTTAGCAAGGTCATTAACCCACATCCCTATTCAGGGCAAACTGCTGTTGCCAGGACAAGTCCCATTAAAAGAACTCCAGGGAGTCCAAAATCAGTGAGCAGAAACCCCAGGGTGCAAGAAGGCCCTGGGACAGACTCGGCTCTGTTTGCTGCCTGGCCACTCGGGCTGAATGCAGCTTCCCTGCCAGTTTAGGGTCAGCCTTTATTTTTTCTCTGCTCCAAAATAGCTACGGCGTGTATGGCATTTGCTGACATCTGTAAAACTAGAAAACAATCCAGCTGCACTGCAAGGGGAGGGCTGGCTCAATGAAAGAAGGTGGTGCTGGAGGAGGATGTGCATGCAGAGCTGAGGAGACACGAGGTGCCTGTGAGACACCCAGGCTGTGCCTGTGAAGCCGGAGGGGAGAGCTGCTGGAGAGGACTTTCTCCTCTCTGGGCTGCTGCTGCTGCTGCTTGGAGCTGGAGCACCTCCACCACATCTCACACTCTCACTTGCCCTTGTCCTAATAACTCTGCCTCCCAGTCCCAGCTCGTAGCTTAAGCTCCTTTGCTGGCTGGATGTGTGTCCTGACACTCGCTCAAGTGGTCACATTGCCAGACATAGCAGCAGCAGCAGTCTGACTCCAACTGCTCTTAAAATCCCATTTACAGGATTTCCTCTCTGCTTTGCAGGGAGAGTCCTAAGCAATGTGCTTAACTACTCAACAGGCTGTTCTGGCACCTTCTGCACTGAAATGCATCAGGAAAAGGGCAGAATGGCCCACAGTCCTACAATGTTCTTGTTCTTTGCTTGCCATTGATTCTGTTACTTGATTTCCCAGCAAAACTAAGCCTAAATAATTTATAGACAGGGATCTTCCATGCTCTGAAAAGCTTCCTAAGAGAACTTGAAGGAACACCTTTCATTTTTTTTATCATAGAAAAAAGAGTTCTGGGATGCTCACCAAGTTCTGGGATGCTGCACTTTTCCAAAGGTCACAAGCCTAAGATAACTCAGGTTTTATTTTTATTTTATTTTTTATATAATTTGAATACACGATCAAATCCTTGCGTATATATAAAATTCAAATACCAAAATAATGAAAATCAAATTTAAAAGAATTGAAGCAAATTGCCCGTGTTTCCACAAAAGTCTTTTAATGAGCAGACCATTGGTACCTGCTTTAGGGATGGGCATTTTAACTTGGAAAGCTTGGTAACAGGATTGCTTGTTTAACTCTCCCATCTTTAAGCTTAGTTTACCTCTGCAGCATCTTTAGTTTTCAGATGAACAAGCAGTAAGGCAGTTATCCTTTGTTGGGAAATTCTTGAGGCTGTTTCTACAGAGTGGTGCCAGAGGGGGATGCTGACCCCTCAAGGGAATGTGTTGGGGTCCCTGCGCTGGTACCTAAGCCACTGGGTGCCCTGCTCTGAACTGGACCTGCAGGTGCTCAGGGATGCTCAGCTACAGCCTGCCAGCTCCATACCACCTCACACTCTTAGAGATCTTTTTTCATACAGCTAGGTGGAAGGTTCATTTTTTCATTGTTTGTTTGTTGTGTTTTTTTCTGAAAAAGTTCACTAACCATTTTTAAGCAAAGGCCTGGCTGCACCCACATCCCAGCCAGCAGCCCCTGCTCTGTGCCTGGCTGTGTGCTGCACTGCGGGGCACTGAGCCCTACGATGCCAGGCACGAAGCCTCCGTGAAACTCCAGGAGTCTCTAACAAAATCATTGACGTGCCAACAAGCTGCTTTTGAAGGGTTTTGCCAGGCCAGCATGGCGTGATGCCAACCACCTCCTGCAGTGGCCGGCTGTCCCCTGCTACAGCTCCTCTCTGATGGAGGCACCTCACACTCTTGCCTACTTGTGTTTCCCAAACATCCCTGTCACTTAGACATGGAAATTTAAGGAATAACAGGCAGATGATTCTCAGTACCATCTGTCTAAACATTGCTTTTGCTAGGAAGTCAATTAAGCCGTAGTTTTTCTTCGCAGAGAATGATAGCTGCACTCTGATGAGGAATGCACTTGATAATTTAATAGGCATTTTGTCTTTTTTCTAACAAGCTGTGTTGATTTCTGAGTAGTCTGCTATTCACTAAGGGAGGAAAATGAATGAACTGAAGTAAAACATTAGAGGATCCATTAATGTGAAGGATGTTTAATCCCTGCAAACTAAAAATAAAGTTTGTGAGCTATTTGGATTGTTAATGTTTGAATGATAATTTAGGAAATGCTAAGACAGCTTGTGGGGAAAAATGACAGCTTCTTAAATGAAGAAGAATTGTTTTGAAATAATGGAAATAATCATATTTTGACTTTTGAAATAAGAAAAACGTTTCCCTGACAGTGTTTCTGTGTAGTAGAATATTTTCAAGGTCAAAATCAAAATGTTCAATAATTTTTCAGGACTTCAGTTTGAATGAGTCAGTCCCAGGCTGCGAGAGGTTTTTTGACATTTTCAGTTCACAGATTTTTTTTTTACTGTCTTCACTTCTAGAATATGGAAAATCTTCAAAGTCTCAAATGCAATATGAGTGGAAAACCTTTTCCCACTCAAACCTGGTGCTTTAATTGACAATCTTTGGCAGAATTGTAGGGCTTTCACTGAGGGCAGAGACTTCTCAGCCTGGTAATAAGCTTGAAGATGGTTTCAGCTGAATTTCTTCCATCATTGGAAGTTTCAGTTTCAGCTGAATTTCCTCCAGGTTGGATTTTATGGAAAGCCAGGAGTCAATTCTGAACATGAGTTAGTTTGTCAGTTAGAAAACAAATGGGATTTTATTGTTGTTTGTTTTAGAATGATGTTAGCACATCTGTGGACTGGCGCAGCAAGGTTTGTCAACAGATGGTGAATCTGAGCCTGAAAACTGCCCCTGGGAGAGTCTTTTGGGCTGTGAGAGAGCAAAGGTGTGTTGCTGAGCTGGCAGCCTTGGCCTTGGCGACTGCAGGGACGTGGTACAGCCACATCTCCCATCGGTGGGGCTGCTTTGTCCCTCCTCTCTGAGAAATACAGGAGCCGCAGGGCCCCAGGGTATCCCAGAGCTGCTTCCTTAAGTTGCAGGGAATGCAGCACAAGTGGGGATACCTGAGTTCATGCCCTTGCCATGAGCAGCAGGTGCACTGGGTGAAGCTTCCCAAGAAAGGGATGCAGATTTAGGCTCCCTGCTAGAGCAGAAGATCTCAGCTAAAACACCATCACCATACTTTTCCTATCAGAAAATGTTTTTTCCCCACTACTGAGTAGCGGGGAGGGGGAGAATGGGGTACAGTGACACTGTCCCATGCTATCTGGTAGCCCTGTGATGCCTCTAGGGCCCAGAAGGTCTGAGTTTAAGTCTTCCTTCAGTTTGGGTCTGCTCTGCATGAAGCACAAGCAGCTCTGAAAGCTGCTGCATTTCCCTGAGAGTGATGCTACTTCCCAGGTGCTCTCCACTCATCACTTGCAGGCAAACCCTCTGGAGAAGTTGATTTGAATGATTTAAGCCTTGTAGGATGGACAGTGACACCAGGTGAGTGATGGGTATAGTATGGGTGAGCTGAGAGGAAAAGGAAAGGCTGAGAATGAGCCATGTCAGGAATCAACTGAGGCAGGGACAAGGCAAGAAATGAAAGAATGAGCCAGGATGAAGAAAGTCACAGGTTGATAATGGACAAGCCCTTGTTTTGTCTCTTCATGTTTTCATAATAAAGTTAAATATGGCAAGTAGCAAGTCATCCATATGGGGCTACATTTTTGTATTTACTGTAAATCCACCTATGCAGCTGGGGAGTTGGTCCAGTAATCCAGTTGATTGTGGCACAGTTAGAAAACAATGGAGCAAACTTCAGAAAGGACACCAGGCTTTGGGGTGCTTTCAGTTAACTTGAGGGCAATCTGAGGCTTATGTAGCAGTTACTAACATGGTATATGCTCCTTATGGGCTTACTGTTCTCTGTATTCTTGAAGTTACACATGTTTCTACTGAGTTGAAAGCTCTGAATACAATATCCTAAGACTAAACTCTGATGCTTTTGAAAGTGAGTGTATACAAATGCCAGAGACAAGAACAGAGATTAAAGCATTGCTGGAATTATGCCTGAAGCAAGAGTACACCATGGCAAACAGGTTGATTTCATGTTTAGGACACTGAAGAAATGTGAAATGGCCATCTGCCAAAGGTTTCTGTGAGCTCTCAAACAGTACCACAAGGTAAAACAATACTGTAATTTAACCAGAGGGTGAGTAATACTGCACCTGGCAGCTGCGCATGGGCTGGAAATAATTGCCCAGCCTACACCTAAGGATTTTCTCGGGATCCTGTTGGCACTGTTCCTACAGAAAGGTAAGGTCCTGGTACCTGGAGTGGGTACCCAATTGCTGAAGATTCAGAGACCGATGTAGTTCTGGTGCTGGTAGAGTTTGCTCACCTGAGTAACAGCCAACAGAAGCCTCTGGAACAGCCCTAAATACCCTTTAACTGAAACTTATTATTTGGGGTTTTTTTAAATGCATATTAAGTTACTATGATAGTTGAGGAAAGGGCTGAATGCCTGCCTACACTGCTTCATTGAATAAAAGATGTAAATTAGTTTTGGAACAGGATCAAGTATTGCAGTTAGATGCTCTCTAGCAGAAGGAACAAAACCTGGTTCAAGTCCCTTTGCTGGCCTATACCATTGGGCACCATGGAACTTGCTTACATCATAAGGCTTTAATCTGCATTTTATATGACAAACCTCCTCCCCACTCCTCTTTCTATCTGGGAAACAGCACCTTAAAGCTTATATAGGGGCTGTAATTTACCTTTTTCAGAAGACCCTTCTGAAACACACGCCATTCAAATGCTGCTTTTAAATATCCCCTCCCAGGGCACGGTTATGCTCAAGGCCAATTTAGCATAATTGAAATTCTGAGTGATTAAAATTTATGGTGGCTAATCTGTCGGAAAGCATGTGTTAGAGCAGTGTTCAGCTGATCAGGTACATTATCTGCTACTGCTGGTGTCTTCTGCTGCATGATCTATAGCCTGATACCGAGGGGAAGGTATTTAACCTGCAGCAGCTTATGAGACTAAAAGGTAATAATAAAACCCAGTGTAAAGTTAAGGGAAATAAGATTAAATAAAAGTTATTGAAAAGCAGCTGGTGAAACAGTTGAGGCTTTACAGTAGTAACAGTAATCAAGAGACCTGCTAAACTGATGGGCTGCAGGACCTTGGCTGGGACCATATATGGGACAGTGTTGTCTGTCTCGGGCTTGCAGAAATTCAGACAAGTGAGGGGATGAAATAGCAGAGTATCAAAACTGATCCTTTTCAAGGGCACCAGAAGGAATTTCCAAGGAAGATTTTTTACAGAATTAGTAATGTGCTTTGAAATTTCTGGGAAGTGTGAAATTGCTTGGCAGGATTGCAGGATTTTGGCACAGTAAAAGCTGGAGAGTAAGCTCTTGCTGCTGGGCCAGGCAGCAGGAATGTGCCTGGCTGGGTCTCATTTTGGAAAGTCGGAGGATTGCCATGAGCATCCCAGGCATGGAGGGATTGTGTGAGGTAGATGCCCTGGATCAGCACCCAGCCTTAAGCAGGCTTGGGTTTGTTGTGTGCTAAGGAAGCACTGTCAGCACTGCTCAGCAACAAGATAAGGTTGCATTGACCCATATAAACCATGTTTTGGAGATGATGTTAGTAATCTAAGCTGCTCACAGCCTGCCCGTAGAGAAGTATTAAACCGTACATCCAGTTTTCTTCCTGTCTGCCACAGTTTTATTCATGTTCTTATTTCTGCTGCTGGGGCCATTGCGCAGTGTGGAGGGCTTGGGCTTGGTGCTGCTCCGACCACACACAGTGAGATCAGGACTCAGTGGCCTTCCCATCCCTCCTGCCACCTACTTACTGCTGTCGTGGTCCCTTGAGCAGGTGTTTTCTAGGTCAGGCTGCAATTTATTCAGAGATTCATTCAGTTAATGGCCCATGCAGTGCCAAGCTGAGTATGAGGAACTCTTTTCCCACCTTCAGGCAATGACTCCAGTGACCCTTTGCCATTGCTGCTCATTACATCCCATTGAGGAGTGCAGGGGTAGCTTTGCTTTAGAAAGAGAAAATGTGCTGATGAATCAGGAGCAGTGGCAGGCTCCCAAAAGGACTTGTCCCTTCAATTTAATAAGGTGTTTTACTTTGTAACCTTCCCATCGTTTTTAACAAGCTCTTGTGCTTTTAAAGCTGCACTTGGCTATGGTTCTCATTTTCTATCTGCTTATGAAAAGAGCTTACCAGAGGTGAATGATTGAGATGATTCTGTTGAGGATGGCTGCCCTGTGCAAGCAATCAAGGTTCCCATCTGCCTTTCTCTGGGTATTTTTGGTCTAGTTTTCCAAAATAATTTTGCTGACGTGGGGAGCACCCCCTGGCCCATGTGTATGGCTCAGGCTCCTTTCCAAAGGGGGCTTGGGCTGGGGGCTGGGAGGATTGTCTGGGAGAAAACTGAGGAAGCAAAGGAAGGTTTATCCTGTATATTTAATTTTATATCTTTTCTTGTGTCTAGTGGAATTGCACCTGTACTGGTAAGTGAGAACACGATCCTACTGCCTAGGTGTGATCACATCAGTCAAATTTTAGCAAGCTTTCTTCAAAAGGCTTAAGTGTGATATAAAAATGATTCATCTTTAGATTCAATCTGAATGCTGAATTCATCGTGCTGAACTGGAAACTCTTGCTCAAAGCTATCCCAAACAGTCCTGGGAAAGAGAGAAATTACCCAGCAGATAGGCCTTGCCATGTCTGCCTTGGGGTGGTTTGTTACAGCAAAATGAAACTGTCCAACAGTAAAAAATTAAAAAAGAAATCCTCTTTGTCAGTGCAATGAAAATGTAGTTTTTATAATTTATTATGGCAGCATCAAAGAAATCCGTTACATACTCCTAACTCTTGGAGCCAGGAGAGGTTTCCTACAGCTTCTGTTTTTTTCCTTCTTGCAGAAACTAAAACTGGCCCAGAGATACTGTCAGTGCCCCTCCAGACCCAGCTCCCGCAGTGATCAACAGGAGCGATGTTTTTGGCTCAGAGGCAAAAAAAAATTAGCTTGTTTTTGCCCATATTTATGACAGCTGGCTCTAGCAGTGTCCATAAGTGCTCACCAGTAAGGGTGAATCCCAGTCGGGGATTCAAAACTGGTCTCCAGAGAGCCTCTTTCTGCCTTGAGTGGCTTGTTTAAGCATAAATCTCTTCCCAGATAGGCCAGTGTGACCCTTGCAGTTTGTTTATTGCGGAAGAGTTCATATCACAGTTCACAGTGATGCCTTTGTTTGCCCATAGGGATGAGCATTTTGTTGCAATCCTTTAACTCGTACAGCATGTTCATAACAGAAAGGGCTTTTGCGTATTCCTGCTTCACAGTTTTCAGTGAATTACCAGTCATCTGATTTAATTAAAGGGTAACTCAGCTAAACTTAATAAGCACATTAATCAATCATATTTCCTAAAGCTTTGTCTGGGTAAATGTATATGTCCACAATTACAGGAATGGCTCAAATAAAATAATGAAATTTCTTTAGCTGCTGTTTTACTTTTGAGGGTCTGAAATGTATTTTTTTTAAATGTATTTTTTCCAGCCCTGAGCTTTATGAAGGGCTGCAGTGCATTCAAAACAATTCATGGTAGCCTTTCCGATGCAATATTCCTCCTTCTCTTCATGATCCTTTGCATCTTTGACAGGCTGCCCTTTCTCTCACACTGCTAGGAAAAGCTATGTTCCCCCTGAAAGGGGAAAGGAGCTCTGTGCCCTAAATCAGCCTACTCTGCTATGTTCATTCTTGGCCCTGGGTATTCAGAAATATTGAAAAGCCACTCTCCTCCAGCCAGATCAGGGCGATGATGGGTGAGGACACTGCTATGGGTCACTGGGGGAGATGCTGCAGCTGGAAAGAAGAGCAAGCCTCCCTCTCCTCTCTCGCTCCCTACATTTCACCTACATTTTCTCAACAGCCCCTCGAGGCAGGAGGGGAAAAGCCCCCCTGCCTCCAGGCTGTGACAGGGCTAACCAGCTGCCTCAGCGGGTATCGCAGATGTGGAAGTCCTGACGTTGAGGTAGAAATAATGTCACCCTCACCCGTAAGCTGCCCTTGAAACTGTAATTGGGTTGTTACACCGAGGTGAAATGTGCTTTCTACTTTTTAATATGTTTATTAAGTTGGCAGTATATGATTTATTATGTTCTTAATTATTAATTTTCTTGCTCGTAAGTGCCTGGTTCTTGTAAATGGGGAGATAGGGAAGTGTAATGCTGTCACTTAAGAACCTTAACTGAAATGAAGGGTTTGGCTTTTTAATGCAATTTATATTTATGAGAAACTAATATAAGATCATTTTATATTATCAAAGTAATATAACTAACACAAGATTATTAAAAGAATGATGATCAGGTATGAACTGATGTGAGCAACACCTGCACAGCTGTAGGACTTGGGTCCTAATGGGTGGGGAGGCTGTCCTGCATTAAGTCTCTAAGTCTGAAGAAAGCTATTGAGCATTGCTCAAGGCTACCTAATATTCTGTTTTCTGTAAAATAAGGTTTGGTCTAGGGCAAAATTGAATATGGGGTACATTCAAGCACAAGTTTTGTTGGCATTCATTCTCATGAAAGAGCTGCTGAATGTTTGCAGAAGATGCACTTGAAGAGTGTGGTGAGCAAGTCTGGATTACACTGGTTTAATTTGAGTTTATAGTTTGAGGGTTTTTCTCTACCACTGTGGGTGAAAATCAAGCCCAAGATTGGGTCTAGTTTTAATAGTGACAGACTACCTTGAGTATCAGCAAGTGTCATCCAGACAAGGGGAAGAACCAGTATTGTACCACTTGTGTAAGTTGGGAGCACAGGGCACAGTTGACACTTTCAATAATACCTGTGAGAAGTTCTGAGCCTGCTTGTAAGGGTACAGGAATTACTCATGTACCTTTAGAGCTCCTTACTCAGTGCTGTGCCTGACCGTGAAGTTTCATGATGAATTAATTCAGAATTAAGCAGTCATTGCAAGTAAATAAAATAAATCCATTTGACTCCTTTGCAGTAAATGTTCCTTTAATTCAGAGTGATTTTCATAGTATTGCGTGTGCTGTACGAGGACACCAATGCTTTTATTCAGTAATTCCAGCTCAAGGAGGTAAAAAAGCTACAATATTTGAATCCTTATTTCAAACTACTCTCTGGCAAGTAAGCTTTTCCCAGTAGAAATCTGGGTATTGTCAGAATTCACTGTTTTCAAATGTCAAGGTCAGCTAGAGGTTTATAAATTAGTTCATGCCAAGAGAAACTAATGAACCAGTAAAATGACTGATATAGAGGTTTGGCTCTGTGAGCATGTTGGTTAATCATCTGGGAGTCCACTAAATATGCTTTTGATTACTTTCTTGATTTTATTTCTGTATTTAATTTGAATAAATCTTAGCCACAACCTCATTTTACTAGGAGTCACATATCTCCACTGGGTCGTCTTGGAACCTTTTTTAGTTTTATATTAAATAAATACAGAGTAAAGGCTTTATAACCAGCGTGTGGAATAATCATAGCAGTTATTACACAGATATTTTAGATACATCAATATAGGTGTAACATAAAACAGGAATACAAGTTGTACTTTTTCCAAGGAATAATCTACTCAAGGGAATGGGTAGCTCTGTGTAGATTTTGCAAATGCTATGAGGTGATCCTTTCCCAAGGATTAGTACCCCAAATGCAGTCACAACTCTTCAAAATTTCTATCCTGCACACTGAAGAAGTGAAAAATAATGATTCAGTTACAGGCATCCACGGAAACTTCATCTTGGAACTTTGTAGATCCCAACAGAGCCAAATCAGACGAAGAGCAGGCAGCCTCCTTGCCAAGAGCAGGGTCCTGGCCAGTGCCTGACAGCAGAAACATCTGAGGTCTCCTTCCTCAGCTCTCTCGGTCTTCCAGATTTATTTTTAATTCTAGGTAATCACCTTGAAGCCTTTTCATGGGCTGTTTGAACCTCATTGCCTCTCACTGGAGAGGTAACACAAGACTTGCAGAGGCTGTATAACCTTTGCCTGCCTGACAGGTTTCTGATGACAACTTCACGACCGGGCTGTTTCCTCTCCTGGTTTATTGCACTGCATTCCTCTCAATTTTCATCAGTGCACAGAAAAAAATCACAGGCTGGCTCTTGAAAATACAGATTTCTTTTTCCTCTTCCAAATCCAGCTTCATGTTTTTCTTAAGAAGGGGAATTGAGGTTTAAAGTCAATGGCTTAACTTCATCTAATGTGCATTGATGGTAGAGTCAAGCAGCTTAATACTGCATTTCAGCTCCTTCACATCTGTTGGGAACTCAAGTTATGTTCCTCTTCAGAATGAGTCTCCTCCAGGCACACGCTGCTCTGCTGACACCCTAACAGATGCAGCTGATCTCTTTGGCTGTGGAATGCAGCAGCCTCAGTTCAGCCAGGAAGGGAAGAGCCTGGCCAAGGATTACAGAGGCGTGAGAAAAGCAAACAGATGAGTGCAAACCATGCCTTCTCCTGCGTCCTCAGGAAGGGGACACCACCAGCACCCTGGCTGAGGGAGAGGCTCCTCTGGGAGCTCTCAGAAAAGGCAGCCCAAAGATGCAAAAGTTGAGAGGAAGTTTTCCTCTCCCCAGCCCTTCCTACAGTGCCTGGACGTGGCAGCCATGCTGCTTCCCTGGCAGACCTGGCTGGGACTTCACCAAATGAGGAGACCCAAATGCCTCCAGGGGATCAGTGGTGATGGAGGGACACCTCCTCCCAGGAGCTTCCCCTACCCTGGTTGTGCCTCCAGATATCATTCTTTTCCAAATGAAAATTTCCAATAACCTCAGTGGCCCAGACTCTCTGGCCATTTAAAGCCTTGCAAAAGGAATGATGTAAATAAACAGGCAACCTGACCTTCCAAAGGAGGGCAGATAATTAAGAACTAATTTGAGCAACATTTTAAAAGCCATTATGGATTTTATTTGCAGATCAGCAACTGCTTAAATGGATGGCTTTAGGGCAAGAGAGTGATGCTCATATTCACTAGATGGGTAAGGTGCCCTCTATGGGCTGCTGTGTCTGGACACTTTTTGGTTGTGTTTCTGAGAGCTAAAGGAGTGACTGGTTCAGTGCTAGCCTGGGTTTTCAACACAGACCTATTTTAATCAGGGCTAAATTGCTAACAGCATAATGGAACATGATAATCACACATTTGTTTCACTCACCAGCACTGCAACTGGTGAAACTGAAGCAGATGATTAGAGCTTATAATAAACCAAAAGCATTTCCAGTAGTTATAACTAGAGGAGCAAGTGGAGCCCATTTCTCACTGACATCAGGGTCCCTCAACTCCACCATGATGCTGGATTTGTGGTCTCTCCTGCATCCCTCGTTAGTTAAGGACAGTGGGCAAGTCCCAGGAAAAGTTTCCAAAGGTAAACCCAGTAGCATTTGTCTGACTTACCCTCTCTTGGTGTCCCCACAGGACATTTCTGCATTGCCTCACAACTCAAGGCAAGCTGACTACCCAACAGAGCAGTGAAGACTTTTCCCTGTTTTAAACAATTACGTTTTTAAGACCATTGGAAGAAAGTGGGAAATTTCATGGTACAGCAACAAAAAAATTGAGTTGAAGGGATGCAAAAAAATAATTCTGGGTGCAGCTTTATTTATCTAAGAGCAACAGGTAAATACTGATGTCCCTGATGATCCAGCTGTAAAATGTGGTGCAGTGCATAAGCAGAAGTGAGCTGCTGGCACCCGGAGCCATCTCACTGCCCCATGGTCTGTCTCTGCCTGGGCAGCTCACCAAAGGGATGGACTTGCCTTTAGGCCTCTTCAGCCCCAGAAATCAGAAGCAGATATTTCTTTTGGAACATAAAGCTTACGGGGCTTCAAATGTTTTCAGAGCCTGTTGTCCCCATGAGTCAGAGAATTATTTCTTCTTCCTCCAAAATCCTAAATCAGCTCTTGGTCTTAGATCTTATGGCAGAGATTTCCACTGGTTATTTGTGCTGGCTTTCAAGAGTTTACCCTCTAGTGGCATGTCCAACAGTGAATTGCCTAGTTTATCTCTGCTGTATTGCGCATCCTGACCCGGTTACATTATCTTAAAACATCAAAAACCCACAAGAACAGAAAAAATAAAAAGGTGGCTACATCCCTGGGAGCCCTGTGACCAAGTACCTGTGATGTGATTAACTACTTGATCTGTGCAGTACTAGGAAGAGCACTCAGGGAAGAATTAGCATCCTAAGGAGAGCACACCTTAAATCTTGACCTTGGTTAAGTGGCAGGCTGCATAAATATATAATAGTATAAGCTAAATCAAGGAACATAAATATAGAGGACTCCCTCACGTGGGGTTCCACAGGAATCCAGGAGTAGTGAAATAATGCATTTTCTGGTTAGGAAAAAGCCTGAACTGAGACCATCTTTGTCTTGAAAGACAGATCACATCTGCTTGTATTAATAACTGCTTTTACATAGAATAACACATGAATTATTTTCTAATTACTCTAATTATGATGGAAAAAATGAAGAGAAATATGTATCTATACTAAAGCCATTACACTGAACAGCTGTGAACTCTGAATCAGGCAAGGTTACATCTGGTGATTGACCATGTTTTGAGGCCAAGAGTGCAGATTTTGGGGCTGATAGTTACTCCATGAGTGGGTTATCATCTCCTATTTCAGCACTTTTTATTAGAGATCCTGTCAGACGGATGCTCTGGCAGCAGGTGAGGTGCAGGGCCATGTGTGAAGCAGAAAGGCAGGGGTCTGGGCATGGGTTTGCATGTGATAGGTGTGTGTTGAGCTGTATTCAGGGCTTGCAGTGACCTGTGCAGAGGCTTCTGCTGCACTCTTATGGGGAAAGAGAGTGCACAGGTTTGGGTTGCAAGAGCACATGATGTTTTCTCACTGATAAAAGAATGATTGAAGAAACAGGCCTTGGTGATGATCCACTGCAGAAACCGCAAGGAAGAGGGATTACTTGATAAAAAGCAACTGCAAGATCAAATAAGCAAGTATTGCTAGAGGCATGGGAAGAAGTGTCACACTGTGTCTGCAGAGGAAGATCTGGGTTTACTGGGCAACCCAAATCCCTGTGGGAAAGATGATGAACTTGTGAGACACCCGGATTTTCAAGCAAATTCTCAAGCACAACATTGGTGTTAACCTCTGTCAGGTCCCCAAATGAATTAAAGCTGCCAGCCTCTGACTCTTCCTGGCTAGCTTCATGACTCACACCATTACCCAATTTAGCCTAATTGGGACCCAGCCAATTCCCCCCTTGCTGGTTGTTAAATTATCTCCACTCAAGCAGGGGCAGCTGGAGCCTTGTGGCTCTTAAGCTCTGCTTGCTGGGTTGTGGTTGCTCTTTCCAAGGTATGTTCCTTGTTTGGGCTGCTCTGTCCTATCATTTCCTAGTGGCAGTTTAAGGACTCCCTGGACACCCTGGGTTGCCTTTGACCCTGCGAGCTGTCACACTTAGAGCAGCACAGCTCCTCCAGGCCAGCTCAGCCAGCACATGGAGCCAAGGGGGATGCAGAGAGGACAAGATTTGCCCCCACAAATTCAGGTAAAGGAAAGTGGGCGGTGATACGGAAAGCCTGATTCTGCTTGGAGTGTACAAGCCTGTGTGTAGCCAGCAGTTTCCCAGGGGAGATGGCCTCAGCACGTGGTTGTTTTTCAGCTTTGCTTTTCAGGCTCCTTCCCAGGGCAGCCAGGCTGATTGCTGTGGATGGGCTGCCGCAGCTCCTGGAGCAGCTATACCTGCTCCAGAGCCCATCCAAGCTGTGTGGGCTTTCACACCTGCCCTGCCTGCTGAGGACAGGGGCACTGCTTGGCCCTTTCTGTAGTGAGAGGTAGCAGCGCAAGCCCTGTGAAGTCTTCCTGGTTATCTTCTTTTCTGGTTTGTGTGCATCTGGAGTGAGTTTAGCTGCAAAGAGGTAGACAGACCATGGAGATCTTGTAGTTTAACTTTAGATTGTCATCTAGAAGTAATGGAGTAATTATCTTTCTAAATGAGTGTGTTTTGACAATGTGGAAAACAATTTAGAGTCAAATGGGTCATTGACTTGTTTTGTTCTTGTTCTAGAATGACAAAATATAAATAATTACCCCAATCGTGTGTCAGGGTTGTCAGTAAGCGCAGAAATGTGTCGTGTCTCTGCCTTGCCTCGACTGAAGACTTCACCCTTGTGTACTCTAGATTCTGACCGTTAAAATGCAGCAGACAGAATGAAAAGCAATTTGGAGCTCTGTGCTAGGTGTGTCCTAGCCACACCAGGAGACATGGATGGAAACCAAACCCAGGTGTGAGAATCTCTGAGCTAGCTCAGTGTGTGAAGAAGCTGGTTGCTTTGCTGCAGGAGCAGAGTGAATGAGGGGAGTCTGAACAGGGCCAGTGACTGATTTGGTTGTAGAAAGTGTTTTTGCAAAGGTTAATCTCTGAAAATAATTGGTGTGATCAAATCCAGCTCTCAATTCATGTACAGTCAGGCTGTTGTTTAGTATATGCTGCCCATCTCACTTAGCATCCAAGAGCTAACAGCAGTTTGTGCCACAAATATGGGATGACTCATTTGAGCTCTCTTGTCTGAAAAAATCTGGTCCGTGATTGAAGCCTTTCTCTTTCTCATTGAGAACAAAGTATGCCCAGAAGGCATGGAGGGTTTTCTTTTCCGTATGAAAATCATGTCCTTTATTTAGTTTATTCTTTATCTAAGTAGTAGTTAAGGGTGCTTTCCATACTCCTGAGAGAGGAAAGGTGGTACAACACACCTATGTCAGGTGAGAGGCTGTTCTTAGGCTGGCTATGGACCTCACGTAATTTAGCATCACAGGACAGTTGAGGTGAGCAGGCACCTCTGGATGTGGGCCAGTCCAGTCCCAGCAGAATCAGCTAGAGTAGATGGCCCAGTGCCATACCCAGTTGGGTTTTGAATATGTCCAAGGATGGAAAGTCCACATTCTCTCCAGGTAACCTGTTCCTGTGTTTGACCACCCTCACAGTGAAGAAAAAAAAAACCAACCCCAAACACCTTTGATTTTTAAACAAAACTTCCTGTATTTCAATTTTGTCGCGTCACTACGCCCAGAAGAGTCCATGATAGAGAGTTTGGCTCTATCTTCTTTGCTTTATCCCCATCAGGTGTAAGATCCCCTGGAGCCATCTCTTCCCCAGGCTGCACAGTCCCAGCTCTCAGGCTCTCCTCATGTGTCAGCTCCTCCAATCTTTTCATCATCTCTGTGGCTCCTTAGATGTGGTTTTGCTCTGGAGATAATCAAAGAATACACTGACGCTTATTTTATTTAAAGAAATACCCTTAA
This sequence comes from Aegotheles bennettii, assembly GCA_013398125.1. Classification (NCBI taxonomy): domain Eukaryota; kingdom Metazoa; phylum Chordata; class Aves; order Caprimulgiformes; family Aegothelidae; genus Aegotheles; species Aegotheles bennettii. The sequence continues at coordinate 1,375,268 of VZRW01002458.1, read as the reverse complement.
GAATGGGTATATTTTTATCATTTCCAGATTATGTGATTCAGCTGTCAAACTTGTAAAAACACGGATTTTTTTATATCCATCTCTTCCCTGAACACTACATTTTTATTGGACTGTTCTTGCCAGCTGTTGCTCTATTTGCAATCATCCTCTTCTGGATGGCTGGATGTTCTCCCTGGACTCCAGTCAGCCTCCTTTGCCCTTTCCACCCTCCGTTTTCCTGCAGCATGCTGCTTACTGGGCTGAAGGGTGGTAGCAGTTTTGTAGTAGCCTCAAGTTAGGTACCCAGGGGGTGGCTGGACCTTGGGCCGGGGACTGGGTCTTGATTCTGAGGAGCAAAAAGAGACAAACTTGACTTCCTCTAGTACCTATGCTCAGTAAAACAATAGCTATAGAGCTGCCAAGAGGAACCCAGGAGGGAAGTGAAAAGTGTGGGTTTGGGGTTTTTTTCTGTTTTCTAACAGATGGAGGTACTCTTCATCTAGCACAATAAACTGCTAACCCCCTAGGTCATAAACAAAAATAGTTTAAATAATAAAATGCTCTGTGTGGCAGTGCTAGGAAAGATGCAGGTTTCTGCATCTGGAAGCTGTCTGGGCTTGGCAGTAGCTCTTCTCTATCAAATGTCTCCATCAGGCTACCCGAGCCTCCCTGCAGTGCACAGGTAGCAAATTTATACTGATGGTAGCGTGATAAGTCCAGCCAGGAGAAACAAATGCCTGTTGTCACTGCTGGGAAACAAATCAATTAGTGTGGCTGACCTGGACTGGAGAAGAGCAAGCGTGGCCAGCAAAGCACTGTGAGGATCACTCCACCACAGGGGTGCAGATGCAGTGTTTGGGGTGCTGGTGCTCTCCCCGGGTGCAGTGCAGCACCTCCCCTAGCAGCATGGAGGGCACAACTTCCTTCACCCCGCTGGTGAGCCCCTGCCTTGCAAAGTGAGGTTGCAAATTGTCTCCCAGATCTGCAGACAGCCCTTGCACCTCTGCACCAGCTGTTTGCCCATCTCTGCTCAGGCATCCACTTCACCCGTACATTCAGTTTACGGCTTTATTTCCCAATGCCTCTTTCCCTGGGTAGGCTGTTTCACTGGCACAAGCTATTGACCCATCAGATTTGTACACTAGGACAACCTAAGAAAGAGCAGGAGCACTCTGAAAGACAGACACACTACTATGTTTTGTACTGAGCTGTTTTTTCTTGTTTTGAAAATAATTGTCCACCTGGTAACTAAAGCCTGTCCTTGTCAGTCAGCCAGAGCTGATGCTGGTGCAGGGAGGTAAAATGGTGTTGTAGATAGCAAAATACACCCTCTGAGCAGCACGCAGTGGCACTCCCCTGCTAGCCCTGGGGCAAGCTGGCCATTGCACCGGCAAGCCACTCTGCTGGGGAGAGCTGCCCTGGCAGAGGAGCAGCTTTTCTTGGATGGCGTTGGCAGCACTTCTGCGTGTGCCTCCCTTTGTTTGTAAAACATCACCAGTGTGGTGCTCATGGAGATGAGGAACGAATGGGGAAAGTTTTAAACCAGGCACAGCGTTGGCATTGCAACCCTGCCTCCCCTGAGAGCTCAGTGCGTGCGACTGCTGAAGCTGGCACTCAGAGCTCTGTTATTCCCAGTTTGGGCTCAAAGCAGGTGTTGGGCCTTGAAAAGAGTCAAGGAAAACACAGCCAAGGCAGACTTCTTAAATGGTATCAAAACAGCATTTGAACCAAAGTCTTGCTCTAAATGTTGTTCTATGTACTTACTGTGAACTGTGGCTTGTTGCTCTACCCCATAACAGGGGGCAGGCAGGCTCTGCTGAGGAGGACAAACTCCTTCCAGGCTGGACCTCTGCAAGCAGATGGGGCAGAAGGCTTGGGGACCAGCTGGAGATATTCTCCGGTTTCCATAACTAAACCTGCTCCTCCTTTGCACTCAAATGAACAGAGCACTGGTTCACAGCTCCATGTCCTCCACAGCTACCTGTCATGCTGGGATTAGAGAGGGAAAGTGGGCAGAGGTTCAGGGCTTCATGGCTGTGTTGCTTTAGAACAGCAGAGTCTCTTATTTAGACACAGAACTGAGAAGCAGAACCCAAAAATAAACAGGTTTTAGCCTTTCTTATCTTTGTGGCTTTGATTTATGTTTTTTCCCTCCCAAGCAAACATTCAATAAACTTCCAGCAGAGGTCTGAAATAGGGGTGAGTCTCCAGAAAGTCACACTATTTTAATAATTCCTGCTTCTGACAGGCATTTAGGAAACAGAATGTTGTCTGCGAGTACAGTACCCTTTTTTTTTCTTTTTGGCAGTGAATAAAGCAGTACTTTGAAGAATAAAAATATAAAAAATTCTATGATTCTATGGTTTTTATTGTTGCACTTATGCTCCGGTTTGTATTTCCACTGGAAACTACAATGTTGTGTTTAAGCGCTTGGCAGACCGTATTTGTGTCAAGCAAAGCAGTGACATTGCAAGTAGGAAACAAAGCACTAAGCTCCAGGGAGGTTGGCTAAGTTTGAATATATGTTGTGGAGTGGGAAGAGCATTTAAAAATCAAAATATCCAGAAAAGTTTCAGTTTAGAAGGAATCCACTCTTTGTTTGATGCATCTGTCAAGGCCACCCGCTCATACCTGACTGAAGATAGGTGCTTCAATTATGGCTTTACAAAGCCACCACAAGGTTTTTGTTGTAGTGAGTGGAAGCCCTCCTGACACAGGCTTTTGATTGTAAGGTCTTCAGTCCTCTCCAGTATAGGTGATGTGTGCAGCCACCTGAATTATTCTGGACAAAACCCTCCTTAATCCCAGCACCTATTCTGACTTTCTCTGGTTTGGAAATTTTATAACCACTTGAAACATCTCTCCGCCATCCTACACTGTCAAGAGCACTGATCTGCTTTTTGGTTTATAAACTTAAAATATCCTCTGGGTCTGTTTTAGTATTTCTTTGTGAGTCAGGCTGAAACCCCCAAGCTTCTCTTTCCCTCTTTGTGGCTGTTATAACCAAAAAGAAATTTTGCCCAGCCTAACAGCCGTGACCTTTTCAGTCTCAAGTGCTTGTACTGGATTTCATCTGAGCTAGCAACTTTTCCTCCAGCATCCAGAAAAAACTTTGTCCTACAAATAACTTTCACAAATGCAAAAACTTGTCACTAATCAGACAGGAGAAATGTCTGGCACTTGGTGACACTGGCTAAGCCAGTGGCTTTCAGCATGTGCACTGCTGCTAAAGGATGCCTGGGAAGGAAACTATTTGGTGTTTGCAATCATGAGCTGGAAGGTGACCTGATCAGTAGAGGCTGAGCAGCACTTAATTTATTGCTATTGATCTTCCATCAGAGGCACCAGGCACTGTGATCAAACACCTGGCTGTGCAACCAAGATAAAAGGTGCTTACTTCTAATTTCATTTGCTAATAACGTGGCTGCTATGAGGCTTCTTATGGTGCAGCAACTCCCACCACTGTCATGCAGAAAGAAGGCAAGGAGAAGCTCTTGGGTTTCAGGGACTTGTCCAGGCAGCCAGCTGTGCCTCAGCTTGCACCCTGGTCTGGGACAAAAATATTTTCTGCAGAGCTTAAATAGTACCAGGATAACTGGGAAGCAGACTGGAGAGAGGAAGCTGAACCAGTGTTTGGCTGGTGGGCAACCAGTCTGGCAGGGGGAGGCAAAGACAACAGAGACACCTCCTCCATCCTAACCAGGCTGAATCACTTGGTGTTTATATTTTTGTGGTTTTGTAGCCTCACACAGGAAAAAAGACTAGTTATTGTGAGAAGGGTGCCATATGTGGTTGCATATGGCTGAAACATCTACAGCTGTACCCAGGGATCTGATATATGTGATGAGCTTCTGTAACAAATCTAACAGTGAAGGAATTATATTTTGGATTTTTTAATACTTTTTTTTTCTCTAAGGCTTTTTGGAGGAAGTCAGCCTCCTGGCTTTTTCTTTGTGAGATTTCATGAAACCTGCAGGGACTGGTGCATGTAGAAGGTACTGACAGTTGTCTAAGAGCTACCAATGCTGCAGCCTTCTCTGGGGATGTCTGAAGACTGAATGAGTTGTGCAAAGCTCTCCCATTAACAGCTGCTACCAAACAAGCAGCAGAAGAGCAAAATAGATTCAAACTAAGATTACTCAAACAATCTAAACAGGTATTTTTGCATCTTCTGTTATCCCTTTTGTCCCTGGCTGATTCCTATGACTTATAAATAAATGTAGTACAATATAAAGAAATAACAATGCACTGTGCAACCAACAGTAAAATTGTAAAGAATTTAATAGGGTTAAAAAAACAAAACCAACAAAAATCTGTAGTCATAGCAGTTCAGAAGAAATGGAAATGGGATGAAGAATACTGCTCCTCATGCTTAGAGATGTTCACTGATAGCCCAGCTCCCGGGTCAATCCCAGACATCCAGAAGCAGTGGTCACAGGAGATCTGTTCATCATATATGGAAATCCTTCCCTTTCCCCCAAAGTTACAGTGTTGTCATCAAGAAGGAGTTTATAAAACACTGATTCTGTGCTGTGTTCATACAGCACCTAGCACAAGGGACTATCCTGTCCTGGCAAAAGTGGTTAGACAAAAAGGGTTAGGGAAAATACCACAAATCAGTGGACAAAGTGAAGTTTGCCTAGTTCCTCCTCAGGAGCCTTGTCATGGGAATCTGAAACATGAAGTGCTTCTCCTAGGCACACATGGATACAAAAAGATCCACCTCGTTCGGTTGTACTTGTGGTGCAAAATTCTCCACCACATGCAAATTCCCCCAAACTTTTCAGCAGATGGGTTTTTTAAGGAGATGGTGGGGGTGGGTAGGGGGTGAAGAGATGGAAGATCATCTGACAAAACAAATGGAGAAACTCTTTAAACTAGTCCATAAATATAAATGCATTCCCGACAGCATCCTGTGCACCTTTTTCCATCATGCTATGGAGGGTGGGCTGCTGATGGGTTAAAGCAGGTGGGAGATGAGCGGAGGCATCATCTGGGTTTTGTTCATGACATGTGTTGCTTGCTCCCCTTTGGGAGAATTCTTCACCTGCATCCTCCTATCTCCCATGTGCAAGAAAGGAGGATAATAATGCACATGGGTTTAATGGCAATGTCTGAAGGTCAGGGTGCTTGTAGGCTGCAGGTGCTGAGGAGCTGCTGTCTGGCAGCATCCTGACTAGCAGATCAGAGTGGGCGATGTTCTTGTGTGCTGACCATGGCTGGGTTTTTTTACTGCTTTCTATTTGCATAGAATGTGTAAAGCCTTACTGGAATATATTATTTGTATTACCATTGCAAATGGGAAGCAATCACATAGAGGAGGATTTCCTTGTGTTTCAGATTTAAAGTTGGTGCATCTTGTTTGCGTTTCAGGCACCCCGAGACCACAGCCAGGACATATCCAGCAGCAGCAGGTGGGTCCTGCAGTCTGCGCAGACACCCCTAAAAACAGTCCCTTATTAAATTTCCTACCACTGCTTCCCTCTGGGTAGGGACTTGTATGTGTGGAGGGGGGATATTTAATAAGGGACTGTTTTTAGGGGTGTTACTTGGTCCTGCCTACAAGCAGGTGAAGAGCTGGTGGCACCTGAGGGCAAAAGTGTGTTTCTGTTCCGTGCCTGCTGTCAGCTCTTGGCAAGGCAGGCTGCTGAGCCCACCTTCTCCACAGTGGTGTTGCAACAAGTCTTTAAGGCAGTTGTCTGTTGTGCCATTTAAATGCTCTAGCAGAGTTCCTCAGCCCCATGCTTGATGGAGAAAAGACTGAACGTATTTCAGTGTGTCAGAGTGGACTGCCTGCCCAGGAATCGTCCACAAGCCTCTCCAACTAACTGGGTTGTTTCAAGACAGCTATAATTAGGTGTAATAACTGCAGTTGTAATTAAAGCTCCTCGTAATGGGGATATCTGATTCTTAATTCAGTATTAAAATGGTCTATTTCAATATTGAATCAACACCAGAGAAATCAATGAAAAATACATTATACAAATATCTGGTTTGTGGATGGTCTTGGGTGAAAACTAATGAAAAAATGAGAGAAAAGAGCCCAGACTAAAGCTCTGTGCCTCAAAATAACACAAGTTAAGAAATAATATATCATCAGTTTATTCAGTATTGCTTGCAACCTGCTATTATGTGTCAGAGATAAGAGAACATATGATTCCTACAGAAGGTTTCTTGGATGGTAAAAATTCCTAGATACTATTTGAATTATCATGTGCCAATAGCTCAGCATTTGTAGAAGGTGCCATCTAATTAAACCAGAATTTTTAAGTACCAGCCAGCATGAAGACCAGTAGAGCAAGAGGGGAAGATCTGTCTGTATTACAGATGGGATGTGCAACTCTAATAGTATGGCTCTAGGCAATATTTAATTGAGCAGTTAAATTATCTTTTCCAGACGGGAAAATAAATTACTGTTCATCTCTCCATTTTATTTTAGCTTCTCCACATTCTGTTTCCTGAGGGAGTGGTGAGGAAGTGTGGAACATCCCCAGATATGCCCAGGATGATTTATTCTCCACACGCACCATAACTCCCCTGTCAAGTGGAATGGCTGGTACGCATGTGGAGGTTAGTGTGTATGTAACAGTGGCTGTATTCTCCTCTTTTCTTTTTAAGGATATGCTGCTAATCACTGCAGTGGGACAACAGAGATCTAGCTATACACTTAGGTGTGTGTGGTTTTATTTTATTTATTTTTTTTTAAATGCAGGACAGAGCATTGCTCATTCAGCATCCTGCAGCCAAATCCAGAGCACACATCCTGCTTGGTCTGTGCAGTTTGCCCAAGAAGCTTTTCCAAGCTCTGGGACAGCCTAAAAATCTTCATTTTGATCCACAGGTTTTTGTAGCAAGGGATTATCTGGGGAAATTTTGTCAAATTCCAGGATCGTTATTCCTCAGGTTGCTCAAACTCAGCCAAATAAACACACAGAAATGCATGATACTCTGTTTGGTGCATGGGAGCAGAACTTAAAATATGGGACAATTTCAGTTAATTAATTATTGGATCCACATGGTAACAGGTCTCCAGGCTGGATGAACTTTTTCTGACATCAAGTGTCTGCATGCAAGCGTAGCCACAAGAGAGTGTATTAGCCCTTCTGCTTTATGCTGGCTACAGGAGCATAGCTGGTATTTGATCTGGCGTGAAATCTTCTGCCACAAAGTCACTCTTGGAAACTCCTGAGCAGGTCTGAATTGCCTGGTTGTGTTGGTACCAAGCTGCTGGTTTGTGTCATGTGTCTGTGATGTTTTTGATCAAGTGCTCCAAGCCTAAAAATGGATTTCTCACATCTTGCAGAACCACAGCCCAAATTCTGCACAACTTCTGTATATTTGTGAATGCAATAACAGGCCTATGTGCATGGCAGAATGCTGGATCCAGTCTGTCCATTTCCAAACATAGTCACAACTTGCTTTCCAGTGGCCAGTTCCCAGCCATGGGTCTGGGCCATGGGCTGGATGAGATAACCATGTTCTCCTTGTGCAGCCTGAAATTCTGCCGAAATTCTGGTGGGAAGAAGAAGGTGAAGTAGCTTTTAGAGAACTTTGGGAGAAAAGGCTCTGTATTGGTGCAGGATGATGTTGTTGTTGGAGTATTATTACATCTGAGAAAAACTTAAGGGACTAGAGAAAATGGCTTTTAAAATTACACGTGGTCTATTTTTCCCATTGATAAAAGTTTTTTCTAACAAAGTTAATAAAAGATTGCTTTAATGAATATCTATGTTTTTGTTGTTATTGCCCAGAAACTCCATGAGGTGTAGAAGATGATGTCTTCAGGGGAAAATGCTAACTGGAACAGCAGACATTGCAAAGCTGACATCTCTGAAATGTTTCTCTCCAGATACCCTAAGCAGAGAGTGCTTTAGGCTGTAGAAATGCAGTGTGGTTGGCGTGAGGCCAGAAAAACTGCAGTGTTTGATCTGAGTTTTCATCTGTGCTGACCCTTTAGTGACCACAGATACCAGCTTGGCAACAGCTGAGCTGATTCCTGTTTGCCCAGATGTGTTTAATGTTGAGGGCAGACAGGTCTGTGGAAAGGGGCAAGGAAAATCCACTTATCTGTGGAACGGTCAAGGCTGTGGATTTGGTGGAAGTCCCAGTGGGCACTTTAACACTGCAAATCTGCTCCACAGGCAGGAGCATCTCCTCCTCTTCTCTCCTGCTCTAGCAACCTGCTCTTCTGCCTCTGACCTCGACCTTGCTTTCTTTTAACCAAACAGATTTCAACAGCTCTGCGATCCCTCCCATGAGGAGGAGGTTTGCTGCACTTTGCTCAGTTCCTCTTTCACTGCTCTGGAGGTATTTGATAGGGATGGAGCAGACTGTACCTTGTGCGTGTGCAACAGGCAGGGACCCTGCCACTGGCCACAGCCAGCTCTCTCACCTGGGACCTCTGCCAAGGAAGGTGTAAGAAAAAATGGGTTTCAGGCCAGTAGCTTCATCATCACTTAAGAGTCCAACTGCAAGGGCACAGCTCTCTGGGAAAGAATGGGTTCATCTGTTATGGGGAATTTCTCTGCCAGCACCAGTTCGTATGGAGCTGGGAGTTAGCCCTTCCACCTGCGATGGAAACGATGCACCTTCCTACAAGGGCAATTTCATTTGTAAAATGAGTGAGCATAGTTACTTCCTAAGCTGCCTGGAATACGTATTTAATACACACAGTTTCTGAAAGGATTTTACTAACCAACTCCTTTTCAATAAGTCATTCTCCTAGACCAGTCTAAGCTTAAGCCTTAGAAGCAGCCAGCCCCGAGGCACTGCTCTGTGGCTGTGACAATGCTTGAAAGGGTGGCTGCACAGTAAGGACACAAAGCAGCCTCTGCACCCAGGACTATATATCAGCAGCAAATTTATTCTCCAAATATATTTTACTTCATGTCCCTGAACATCCATAAATGATGTTTAAGCACTTATGACTCACAAGAATCAGTCTTCTCTCACTTCGCAAAGGATGAAGGGAGTTAGTAAGAGCAAAACTTTTGACTGAGATAATTCAGAAATTAATGCCAGTACTAGAATTAAATCCAGTTCTTGTCAATCTCTGTTATAAGCCTATCAGTCTCTTAGTATCAGTGTACCATTGCTCTCTTCATGGTATTGGCAGTTTAGGACCTGGCAGGGTAGGGTATCTGAACCAGGCAGCTGTCTCAGTAGACATGAGTGCTACAACTGCTCATTTTTATTTACAGTACTAGGGGTGATAGTGTAAGTTACTAATCCTCTTACAACAGAAACACTCCAGAAGGGGCTCTTCTCTGAAGGGTATATGATTTGCTTAAGTAATTTGAGTGCATTTTACAAAAGTTGTAAATACATGTCTGGCAGACAGGTTGTTCAGGATAAGATGCTGCTACTATTACAACAGTGATTTTTGTGAAATTTCTTTTTTTTGCCTTCAGTAAAACTGATGGACTGTTAAGCTAACCATGATGTATTGCTATCAAACAGATCAGAGTTCACAAGGGGAGTCTGGGATTTTCGCAGGCTGGGAAGCCAGCACATCCAAGACACTGCCATCTCACTTTGCTCGCTGATGACTGTTCTAGGGAAGTCAGTCTCAATGCATCTTGAGCCTGACTTGATAACCTCCCCCCTCTAAAAGTAAACACTGCACCTAATTCATACTATTTATCAACTTTCAGAGGATACCTGTTGCACATTGACATGAAGGAAGAAAAATGGAAAGTTTTATTATTAATGTCCTGCTGTATTGATATCCTGCATAGAAGGAAAGAGGAGGGAAATAAGATTTTTGGCTTGAAATGTCTGGCAGGAAGCTTTTTTGTTTTGTTCATGGGAGTATTGCTTAAAAAAATACTTAGATAATTGCTTTTGTGGAATGAGCAAGGTATTAAAGCTAGAAATGTTTGTCCAGAGATCATAACCAAGTGTAATTTGCAAAGAGTAATCACAGAATCAACAATTCACATAGATGCCTAACTCGAATGAAAAGGTTCTCAGCCCTAGTGGAACAGGCAGGTTAATGCCACTGCACTTTGGGTATGGATACTGAATATATCTCCTAAAAGCAGAGTGGATTTCTTAAATTCTGCATTAGTTATTTTATTATGGTTTTATTTCATTAATTGGGTGATATTTTGGATCTTATTGCTGTTCCCAAATTGTTGTTGATGATACCTGATAGCAGGAAATGTATCTTAATGATATGACCTTAAATGATATGCACAGAGAAGTTGTGGGTGTGAACACTGTCTTTGACAGTGTTCAAGGCCAGGTTGGATGGGATTTTGAGCAGCCTGATCTAGTGAAAGATGTCCCTGCCTGTGACAGGGAGTTGGACTAGGTGATCTTTAAAGGTCCCTTCCAACACAAACCCTGTGATGTTCCTTATTGGCATCGCAGAAGCACTAAATACTCACTATTACTACATTTTCTTTAATTAAAATGTATTTAAAGCCTCAGATCAACTCTGCTCTTCTCATGGTGCTGCCTCATGCCCTGCATGAGAATGAGGGTGCTGCTGAAGTTCACACCCCTCCCCTTGCAGGGTGGCGCTTCAAAGAAGTCCATGTAGTGACACAAGTGATTTTTATTAAGTTGTAGGACTGTGTTTTATGCTCTGAAGGAACATTTCCTTCACGTAAAGGCTTTGAGATTTTTATAGAAATGGCTATAAGTGTGTTATTTCATATAAGGAAGAAATTATTAAGCCCAGATCTGGATCTTCTTTTTATGTTATGCAAATGACTAATAACAACTCTTTTTCATTACCAGTTCAGTGCTTGGGCCAGGGCTATTAACTCCCCCCTTCCCTTCAGCCTGCATCTATCAGAGTGCCACATTAGGCTTCAACCTAATCAGAATTCATAAACTGGGCCAGGCTCATACTGGGATATGAGGCTGCGAAATTAAAACCTGAGTTGTAGAAAATGATGTCTCTTTGGCTATTGCAGGAGGAGCAAGCCAAGGTGTTTTTGGGCACAGTGCGTTGAATGAGGCACAACACCACCTTGATTACTTGTGGTTGTGAATAATTTCACAATCACAATGTAGTGGGGGAAAAAAGTAAAAGTTCATTTATCTCCCCACTCTGGTTGGATTATGCATCAGGCAGAAACACCCTGCTTTTTGCATTTTCAGAAGTGGTTTCCCTTGCATGCCATCCGGCCGTGCAATCTTCCCCTCAAATGCTGCTACTCCTTGCTCTGCTCTTGCCTCGGAGGTGGCTACAGAGGAAGGCTGGGGTGCACGTGGCACCTGGTAGGGCTGCCTGGGACATGCCTGGGTGGACCTTGCTGCATCCTGAGTGATGTTTAGACCTTCACATTTGTAAGACAAATCTTGGTTCTTTGAAAAACCTTTCGGTGAGTTAGAGTTTTTTCAGGGGTTACATGATATGCCAGAAGCTTGAAAGCAGTAAGAACCTTTCCTTACACAAAGTCAACTGCTCCCTTAGGCACTTCACTGCTCTGTTCTCCCAGAACCGCCTGTTTGTGGATATTTGGGGGCAGTCCCCTGGGAGGCAGATGTGAATTTGAACTTCCACTGTGTACCCCAGAAGAAAAGCCTATTTCTCCTCAGTCTGGGATGACCACTCAACCACTGAAACTGGGTAAATGTGCTGGGGAGATGGCCTCTGTGTGCTCTGAAAATACACAGCTGAACCAAGTCCAGTAGGTGAGAAAAGTAGAGGAACATCTTATTTGTGGATGGGATTTTGTGTGGGCTAAGCACCAACTGTTCAGCACCTTTTGTGGATGGATCCAGCCCAACTGATCTTTAGTGGCATGTGCTGCGTGAAAAAATACATATCCGAGGGAGTTCCTGGACATAATTTGATGGAAGAAAGGGAGAAGAAAAAGGCATTCCTGTGAGTTTCGTTTTCTTTTCAGGGGAAAGCTATCAGCACTCTTCCCAGAGCAATTTCAGGAACTGTAATTATGCTTTTGTGTATCAAAGGAGAAGTGTGTTTACAGCTGACCTGGTGTCTGGGGAGATGAGATGTTCTGTCTTGGGAAATTGTCACCTTCAGGCTGGCTGCTCTCACACACTATTGCAGAACACAAATTTCCCCCCCAGTATGATTGTAGCAACCTGCCAATATTCACCCAAGGCAGCAGCAGTCTTTTCTGCTTTCACGGACTTTAGGTCAGACTCTGGCCTGTCAAACAGTGCTGCTGCTGATTCTTGGAGAGCTCAGCCTGTGATTTCCATTATATAGCATTAACTCCAGAAAAAGGAAAGTATCAGTATCCCAGCAAAACAGAGATAATTTAGATACAGGGTAATCACCTGTACTAAAGTCTAGATTGAACTCGTGTGCAGCCTTTTGTTAGCATCCCTGGGCATGCCTCAAGTCTGCTGCAGAAAGGGCTGGACAGGGCATCCACAGCCTCAGTGCTCGGGGTTCTGCTGGTAGCTGGGTCCTCACAGGCACCAGTGTGGTTTGAGCCCATGTTCAGGTATCTGACAGTTCCCAGGTGAGTAAAGCAGGTAAGGACTGTAAAACCACAGAGTCTGTAAACAAAGAGTGGATGCTGGATTATAGAATATGCAATTAAGCTAAATTATTTCCCCCCTTTAACAGCCAGAAATAAACCTCTTTGATTAGAGCCCAGCTACGTTTCCTTCTCTACTGAAATTATTTCAAAAAAAGTGCAGCCCGCTTCTAGAATGGGGTTTAAACCAGGCTTTTTAAAGAACCATGGTTAACCAACCCCACCCCGGCCCGATCATCCTCCCTGCCCGGGGCTGCAGGAACAGCCGGGCTTCCGCGGCACCCCGAGCCTGGTCTGGGGGGGCTGCACCGTGACGGTGAACGGGAGGACCCCGAGCCCGGCCCCGGCTGGGCGGGGGGTACTGCGGGGGTCCTGGCAGGTGGGGCTCATTCCCGGCCGAGCAGCACCATCTAGAGGCCTCTTCCCGGGGCTCCCGGCAGGCAGCAGCCACCGGGGGGGTGGGTGTCCCGGCAGGCAGCCCGGAGCTCGGCATCGCCTGGGTAAGGACTCTGCCCTTTGGCTGCTCCTGGTAGGGAGGTGCCGTGGCTATAGGAGCACCAGCATCTGCTGGCTCTGTGGCTTCCACGTGTCCAGGGACAGCATCGCTGGTTCTGGTGTGCAGGGAAAGCGGTGACTTTCTCCCATCTTTCTGATATCTCCAGATTTTCATATTCCATACCCTTCCTGTGGTTAAAAACCAGACAGACACATATTGGTGTCTGAATTCATCACCTCGGGCTCTTTGAAGCACCCCTCTTTCACCAGGTCTCTTCTTGGTGACCTGAGTTAAGCCTCATTTGGTGCAGTTCACCCCAGCCCCCTGCTCCTCGAGGTGCTTGGATGCCCAGGAGCTGGGAAGTGGGTTCAAGAGCATTTGCACAGCTCCCTCAGTGGAGCTATTGCTTAAAGTGAGGAGCAGGACAGTTGCAGCTGTGGTTTGCAAGCACAGCAGCCAGACACCACCGTGAGTCTCCGAGCTCCAGCTAAGGTGAAGTTTGCTGGCTTTCAGGGCCACTTCTTTTGCAGATAGTAGTTAACCTACAGCTAAACACGGTGAGGCCCTGAGATGCTGACAAACAGCAGAGGAAGTTTCTGGTATGTTTTTCTTCATTGAACTACTTAGAAAGGACTTTGCTGGGGATCAGGGCTGGGGCCCTTGCTCTTGATTCACTCTGCAGCATCTCCTGGTGACTTGCTCCCCCTTGTACTTAGCAGGAAAGCTGGGTGAAGAGAGAAGCCTGACTTACCTTCCTGATGGGAAAACTACAGACTGTGCTACTCAGTAAATTAAAAACAGACACTGGTGTTCATTCACCTGAAAGCCACACTGAGGCCCTGGCAGGATTCAAGTATCTTTTGGGTGAGTACTGGATCCAAACAAACAACTCCGGTCAGTGTGGCTGACCTTGGAGATTTTTATTAGCTAATTAAGACGCCAGATGCAAGGGACAGAACTGAAACCACACTCTCAGTTAAAATTTAGCTACTCTATTAATTGATTTGAGGAAGTCTGGCTTACATCCTAAGCTGCTGGCATCCTGCATGGCTGTAGGAATATTTGTTCTACCAGAGAATGCCAATAACGTCACTGCCCTACAGATGGATGGCTCAGCATCTAACAGGATGGGGGGAAAGCTGGGAATTTTATAAGACTTTATAAATTTTATGGTGGGGTTAGATCTTGGCAACGCCTCCCAAGACACAGGGTGAACAGGACTATTATTTGTGTCAGTTGCAATGAAGACAAAATAGAGATTCTCGGGAGTGGGGAGAAGGGAAAGCAATTTTCATGTAGTTGATGTTGTGGAGATCATCAGAAATCCTTCACTTTTAGGACTGTTTCAACAAAGAAATTACAGGTTTAAAAATCTTCCCACAAAATGCAGTCATATAGTAGTGTCACTAATTGTTGTAGTATAATTTACTCCTAAGCACTGCCTTTCTTATCCCTGGTTTAAGGTACCTGTGTATGTATGTGTTTGTATCTATCGATCTATTTGTCTAAACCAACTCTTTCTGCTTAGCTTGGGAGTCCTGTGGTCCACCTGAAGTCAGCCTGTGCCACAGCACTGAGGGGAATGTTGAGCCACAATGGCAGAGCTACAGCTCAGTCACAGGTGCTCTTTCCCTTCCTTTGGGAGTGGGTACTTCCACCACAGAGCCAAATGTTTTAGGAAGTGGAGAGATGCAGTTCTGAGGTGTCTAGAAGCTGACACCTGTATTTCTGACATTTTTTTCTGGAGCATGGAGACAGTTTTAATTCTTTCTTCTCCATGGTGATCCACAGAAACACTGTCCCCCAAAGCATGTTCTTTACCTGCTCAGTCAAACAGAGCATTTTGCCTATTTTATCTTCATTCCCAGTTTGTCCATCTGCACAGAGCAGACATATCTGGCCTGTAGATCTCACCTGGTAATTCTATTTGTTTGGATTCTGGTGACTACTCAAATGACTACTTTAGGGGGCCACTTTTGAATACAGCAGCTGTTCCTTCCAACTTATCTTCTAGGATTTGCACCTGCAAAGCCCCTAACTTTATTTCACATCTTCACAATATTCTTCAATGTCAGCAACAAAAAGCTGGGAAAGGGCTGTCATCCCAGAGCTAGCAGGCATAAAGTGTGACAGTTCCCATAGCATAAACCAACATCCTTTTTACGAGTAGACATTATTCAAGCCATAAATCCCACATATGTCTCTGTACTCTATAAAATACATCTCTACACCTGTCCAGGAAACAACTGCATTTCCAGTTTATTTGTATGTGTGGAGTTGAGGGCCACATTTAATATTTGTTGCACAATCCCCTGCTGTTCAGACTGATGGATGTCTCTTCCACTACTGTTCCCAGCACACATCCCTGGCCACATGCCACCCTGCCTAGAGGTGAATATGCCAACTTCAAAACCTGCTCTGCTGATACACGGTCTCACCTGGTTGTGTTTGTTGTAGCCACCGTCTTGCTCCCAGTGGTGCCTGTGAGCACAGCAAGAACATGTTTTTTTCCATGTCACCTGCTGGCACCCGGTGCTGCCCGGCTGTCCCTGCTCGGTGCTGCAGAGCGCTGGCTGCCGCAGGACAAACCCACTCCAGGGGCAAGTTGGCAAAGATGTAACGGGGATGTTGACAGGTAGAGCTCATGCCTGAGCCTCAGCCCTGATTTGTTTTCTAGAATAGGTGCAGGTAAATTCCTTAGACAATCAGATAGGGAAGATAGACACCTACCTAACAGAATAAATGCAGAAGACCCCACGTAAGCCTAGATTAATGGTTTAGTGCCTCTGTGTTTGGTTATAAAGGTAGAAATATCTCTGTTTTTGGTGGTTTTCCTGGGCACTTAGAGAAGCCCAGTTGTTCTGCCTCTCCTGAAGATTTTTTTTTTCTTGGAAAATCTCTAGTATTAAATAGAAAAATAATCTCCCCTTTGTGACAAAATCCTTTTGGCAAAGGTAGAAAGTGGTTTGCGGTCTGTCTTAGCTAAACAATACTGTGAAATTTTATCTAATAATCTAGTGTGAAATTAGTTAGATGTGACTTTTTTTGCACCTGTGATCAAGTTACAGTTGGGGAACAGATTTTCATCTGGTCTCAAGCTCAGCGGTAAACCCTGGATGCACATTAGTGCTATGAAATAAAACGAGCCCTACAAGCCCCTGCAGTTCAAGGCGGGTGCCAGGCAGCACCCTGCCTGCCTGCCTGAGGGATAAGCCCATCCCTTTGCAGCTTACTGCTACAGTAGCTCAAAACTGGGATTTTAATGAACTCTCTGAGGTTTTTCAAATTCCAAGCACTTTTTATACATGTTGCCCATCATGGCAAATCAGTGCCGTGAGGCTGCTGCTCCCAGCATGGGGTGTTTCCTGTTGCTGCCTGATGCACTGGATTGCACTATCTGGCTTTTTTTTTTTTATATTCCATAGAAAAGAAATGTCACCCCTGTAATGTCACCTTCACAAAAAACGGTTGTATTTTTCCAAAGCTACCTATAACCCAAATAGCAGTGGGAAGGCGCTGTGTCCTCTGTGCATTGATGCTAACATACACGTTTTTTGGGGAAAAGTACAAAACAAATCCACAGCATTCACTCTGTAGTCAGCATTGCTTGTCTGGTCAGAGGTATACAATGTCACACACAGGTTTAATTGCATGTAACATTACATTTGCCTCTACAGAAAAAGGGGATTTCTCTTTCCTTCAGTATCTCGAGTCTCACCTGCAATTGGTAGGTACGGGTTGGCTTCTGTCAGCTGTGGGAATGAAGCCTTTCCCACTCTGTTAATGTCAGCGCCTCAGGTATTTCACAACGCTGTGGAAGGCAGCCACCTCCATCAGCAGCCCTGTGTTTTCTTTGTGAAAAGACATCAATAATTGCAGGAGGTGGAATTTAGACTGTGAGACTTCTAAGCTCCAGTAGCTAGTAGGAGTGCCTTAGTTCTTTGTTCTAACTTATTCTGGGATGTGCAATAAGAGCAACGGGATCGTAACAGGGAATTTACCCCTATAATGCCCATATAAATGGTTTCTTTTCTAACCCAAAGCATTAACATTACTCTGGTTCTATTTCCACAGAAGCTGGTGATCAACTGTGCAACACACTCTATGCTTTGTATTGAAAAGTTGGGGTTTGGCCTGGAGTATCACAAAGAGTTAGCCAATCCATGAAAGGTATCACTCTCTTTCTGGGGTGTAGAGGTTCACAAAGCAGATAAATAGAGAGTATCTATAGTACTGCTGGAGCCAGCAGCATCAAGAAACTGAAAGAGGAAGGGTTTGGTAGGAAGAGGTAACATCTTTAATTAGATCAAATGACATCACTGGAAAAAATGGATGATGTTCCAGCACAAAAGTCCTTATTATTCAGCAAAAGAGATTGAGAGCCCCTAGAATTGTCATTGTTTGCTCAAGCTCTATCAGACTGTGTAAGGAAAGACATTACCACTCCCCATGAATACCAGCTGTCTTATATAGGAATTGTTCCTCCACACTGCAAATCCAGTCACAAACATTATACATCCTTCCCCCAACCATGGCAAACCAGGAGTTAAAATAAAGCCCTGTCTCACAGCTGCTCTTCCTTCTACACCATCTCCTCTGGGGCTAAGCTCTAACCATGTAAAAACATTCACTAACTGGTTAACAGCTTCAAAGCTGATGCTGCACAGCGCTGCTTTGCTTGTTGCTGGGAAATCTCATTTCAAAAGGCAAACTCTTGGGGTCACTTGGCACTTCTGCAAGATCAGGCCTTGTAAACTCAGCCCATCACTGGCCCCAGTAGCCATGGTCCTTAAAAAATATTCACAAGCAGGTGGTTTTGTTTTAAAATATCTTTTTGGTTTTCACCTTTCCAGCTCTGCACACATTGGGGGGATTCTCTTTTCTCCATCTGCCACTAGATGGTATTGCTTCAGCAGGCACCTTCCCACCTGCTCTGCACCCTTCCTGAGATGCAGACCCCCAAAAAGCAGGGTCCTCGGTGCTCCTGCGTTGCAGAGCACCCCATCCACACAGGCTCCACTCTCGTTTTGAAATGAGCTCACTATGCCAAATGAGCCCAAATGAATGGAATTCAGCAGTTAAACAATGGGTTATGTTTCCATGTTGCTTTTAATTTTTTACAGGCGAGATGCAAGGCAATTCATGGGAGCAGCTAAAGGGGCTGCAGCATGAATGAATCTGAGGAGGAAAAGAAAATGCTCCAAGCACCTGGAGGTGTGCATCTAGGGTTACCAGACTAACGGGCTTTCTCACTGCTTGTGCTGGATAAACAGGAATCCCTTCATCAGCAGGCAGTCCTCTCCATAGAGCTCACTGCTGGGGACTGAGATGGTGTCCCAGGAGGGGAATTGCTCTGTACAGGCTTTATGTTTTATATTCTTCAAGCATCCTTCGGCAATTGTTGTAGAGGACAATGTCTTAGAATGGCAGATCTTTGGTCTCAGCTAAATTGGCATCTTGTGCTTGCAGCAGTTTCTGCTTGAGGGCAAGTTTTGTCTTTGCTCTGTAATCCAGAAGGTAAGACAGGTCTGTGGTCTGCCTGCCATTTCAGAATACTTGACAAACAAAACCTGAAGCAAATGGACAAGGCTTTGTATGCTCCAGATCTTTTAAAATATCTGACACAAAGATGGAAATAAAAAGTGTGGTTTTTCTCACAGTTGCAAGATTTTCCTAATAGTTTTGTATTTATTTCCCTTATGTGCTCATGAAAGAAAAGCAGTTACACATGCAGGAAATCATTCAGCAAAATTGTTATTAGTCTAGTAGATGAAAGCATCCGTGTGATGAGATATGAAGTACCTTTATATTAAAAATTAATGACTCAGGCTGTTAAGCCTTGAGTGATTTGCTACTTTCTAATGATTGATATGCATCTTTATGGTAAGTTTATATGATGTGAGACTTATTCCGCTTTTATGTCTCCTTGGTTTTTTTGTTTTGCTATTAAACTGTCTTATGTCATTGCTTTTTCTACAGGGAAAACAAGGAGAGTCAAACCAGAAGTGGAAGGAACATCGTGTATTTAGTGATTAAATGTTCACTGTACCTACCTTCATATTTTCCAGTCATCTGATTTATATCTTAACTATGCACTGTTTTTTTTGCCAAATTATCTTTGTTCACTTGAGTTATCCATAAAGAAAAAAAAAAACTGCTCACACATTTGTGTTGGATTTTGTGAGTGGCTAGCTAGGGTTTAATCAGATGTTTTTAAGAACTAGTTTGAAGTTTTAAGCTCATGTTACACAGCAAACCCTCCTTCCATCCCCACCCAACTGGGTATCAGCTCCCAGGCACCCACCTGGTTGACAACTTTCTGCCCCCTCATGCAAATCATCTTTCTTGCTGGCTCAGGCAGCAGTGGAATCAAATGAGAGGAGGGCTGTCCTGGTTTAAAAGAACATAAAATCAGTTGGTTTGTAGTGAAAGTGTGACCACGAGAGCAAAACCTCCCTCCATAAGCATTGAACAGCCTGAACCATGCTGCACCTTAACAAACAGGAGAAACCCATCGGCTGAGCTACGTTCATTGATGAAAGAAAAGTGTTTCTAACATTCATCTTCTTCCTTACACATACTGGAGAAAACATAATTACTATTCACAATCAGAGGGGAGAAAATCAGTGCTGCAGACAGTGTTGCTCCTTCCCTCCCCCTGTACACACACGCCGTAGCTGGTGGTGCAATGTAGTTCCATTGCCTCTAGCCCAGACGAGGGAAATTCACTGAGTAAACTCTGAGAGGCAAGCTCACACGTGGGAATTACCAAGAACAAAGTGCTTATTCTCTCATCTTACTGCCTGAAGGACAACAACCTTCTCATATTTCTTCTCTTCGAGGGTCAGAGGTAGCAGGATGCCATGATGGCCCATAAAAGAGGGCACCATGCCATGTGCTGTGTGGCACCACAGCAAGGGGCAGGGCAGAGGCCACCGTGCTGGGCTGCAGAAACGCGGGATGCCTGCACGCTGCAGGAAGACACGAGGAAAGAGTCATGTGTGGAGTTAGTGACTCACACAGCTGAGATCTGGCATGGCTGAGCAGTGAGATAGCAACGTGGTTTGACCATAAAAGGGGCAAATATGTTATTACTGTGGTATATGAGATTCAATTAAATGGCAACGCTCAATTAAATGGCTTCCAGAGCTATTGTCTGGAAGTTGCAATGCCTTGTGTTCCTGCTAGAGCTGTTCATTGAGTATAAATAATTAATTCCCCTACAAACAAGGCTAATTGGGTTGGATTAGATGATCTCTCGAGGTCCCTTCCAACCCCTGGGATTCTGTGATTCTCTAATTGAGTAGCACAGAGATTGTAACACTTCAGTCTTCTGCTGAAGACCTGGGTTCAAGTCCATCCCTTGACGAGTATTTAGGCAGAGTAGAGTAGTGTCAAGAGGAATGTGAATTAATTTTAACCAGAAATTTCATCTTTGGCTGGAGAAGTAATTTTGATTAACTTTAGTGCAAGGAGAGCAGGAGAACCAGAATAAAACAAACCTCCCCTTGAAAACGACAACACAAAGAAGCATCACGGTTTCCCTTTAGAGACGCCAGTGGTTTGTACTGGTGAGTTTGTCAAAACGCCTCAATAACGCTGTGCTTTTGGCACCTCCTCAGGCCCGGCCAGGCCGCGCCCGCCCCGCGGTTGCTATGGAGACGGCGGCGCGCGGCGCTGCCGCCCTGCGCATGCGCCCGCCCCT
>VZRW01002458.1:1287455-1354432 GCA_013398125.1 Aegotheles bennettii | reverse complement strand
CGGGTTCGCCTCGGCCGTGCTGCTGGCCCTGGGGGCCGGGCTGCGGGTGCCGGCCCCGGGCTGCGGCCCGGTTACAGCAGCGCGGTCCCTGCGGGCTGTCAGGGGGCGGCCTTGGCAGCAGAGGGGGTCTGGGCCGCGGTCATGAGCAGGGGGGCGCCCCGTCCCTAACGGGTGGGTGTTCCACAGGGAATGGTTTGTGCTTTCCCCCCGAGGGCAGACCCCAGGCGTCCCAAGGGCCTTTTTGAAGCCACCTGAGCGTGTGGCACTGCCAGAGGAGCCGTTGGCTCTGGGTCAGGAGCTGTGCGTGGCTGCACATCGCTGTCTTTTGATGCCTTTCAGAGGACTGGGTTATTTTTTTACCCCACTTCCACTTATTTTTCCAAAGAAATGCCAAGGATAAAATGTGGTTTCAAGCAATACAATGTACTGTGGCACAAACGTTTTGGAACTACTTGTAAAAAGTTCGCTCTGGAGGTGCCTGGGAGTTTTAAGGATTGTGTGTCCCTGACTTTAATTGCTTTTTATACAGATTTGTGTTTCAAAGCCCTAAGGACACGTGCCATTGACTCTGGTAGTCTGGGGATGCCAGAAGGGTGTTGCTTAGCTTCCGTGTTTACTTCAGCATAAAATAACATAGCCAGCTAAGCAGAGTGAGTGAAAACTGGTCAAAGCACACACAGAACCAAGCTGTACGTGGTGTTTTGTAGACACAAAACCTGTTCTAGCTGATCAAGTTCAGGGCAAACTTACCAAGTACATAATCCTTCATTGTGATTCTCTTGCTCAAGGTCTTCTAGGTTTAGGGCTGTGAAGCAAAAAAAACCCAACTTACTAATGTTTCAGTGTATTGACTCCATGTTCTGATTATTGCTACAGTTATTCCAACCTTCTCAGTGGAAACAGATTTATTTTAAATAGAGGAACAACACTAATAAAAAGGAACTTGCAATAGTAAGCTGTTAAAGCCATTCTGCCCTATGTCTCCTGGCCTGTAGGATTTGTCATTTTCCAAGCCTTGTAGTTATTTTTTCAAAAAAAGAGGGAACTTGGCAAGTTTTAGTGCAGAATACTGTCATGTGACAGATGTGTATGTCTAGTATTATATACTTAATAATTTGTAATAATACACTGATAAACATATTAATGTAACCCCCCTGTGTTGTTAATGCTTGCAGAGCAATAACAGGGAAGAAATGTGAACGCTGTTTTAATCTTGTTTGTGAGCTTTGACTGGCAGAATCATTACATAGTTTTGAATACTGTGAGTTTTTTATTGCAGCCAACAAATCCATACTCCAAGTCTGTATCACTTCCAAATGATGTACATACTTGGTTTGTGAAAAGTAATTGGCTTCTGCTTGGGACGAGTTCTCGTCCTGTTTCAGACGTGTATTGTGGCATTCTTCTCTGTGTAACTCTTCTTATTTATTTCAGAAATGAGGGTTCATTAACATCAACTTTAAGAACACTTCTATTCTTCACAGCTCTAATGATCACATTACCTGTTGGGCTGTATTTTTCATCAAAGGCTTATATATTTGAAGGTAATTCTGTTTCTGCCAATTAGTGTTACTGTTACCAGAAAGAGGCAAAGCACAGTCCTCTAATAGCATCTTTGTTCTCCTTCCTGTTTTGAATATTGTTTCCTTATGCAGACTAGAGGCCTTGTAATGTCTTAATTAGAACAGAAAATTATATAAATGGTCCTCCTTCCCTGCATTGTGGTCTGCAATCTAATATTTGCTGCTCATTACACAATGGTTATACAGTATACAGGAGCATCATTCCCCTTATCTAACACCACCTCACAGCAGACTTTTACCAGAACCATCAGGGAAATGTTTCCTGCAGGTGTTGCACAGTAATTGTGTTGTTCAAGACAGAATAATGTTGTTTACTGGGTTTATTTTTTGCTTTTTAAAACATATCTGCATTTGTTAAGTGTAAACCAGTCAAGTCAGGTACCGAATTTCAGCTATTGGATGTGTTTGGTTGTAGAGCTTTGTTTTAATTTAAAAATAATTTTTAAAAAAGACAGAGTTTAGCTGTTTGTGTGGAGCAGTTCTGTCAAACTGCTACCAACCAGCCACATTCTGGCCTGAAATCTGCAAGGCTTTAATAACTTCCTAATTCTGCAGGAGAAAAGTGGGGAGGAGGGAGAGAGAAAGCAGCTGCTTTTAAGAGCAGTGTGTCAATATGTAACTGAGTTGTTCCAAGATGTGTTCCCTCGGTGTGTACTGCTGTATTTAGTTCTGAAGGCTGAAGCTGAAAGCTCGTTAAGTAAATTTCAAGATCCTTTTTAGCATGTTTGGTTTTTATTTTTTTTAACCTGAGGTGTAGTGAGCTGAACTGTGTCAGTTAATGGAAAGATTGGTCAGCACTGATTGGGTTTGTGTATGGAGGGTGGTTTTTTTGTTTGGTTTTTAAATGAATGAAGAGAAATTATGTTTCGGTATTTGGTCTTCTGATATATAAAGGCTTATGTCATGTGAGATGCATTCATCTGGTGAGGAATTATTATTTTACAGTCTAAATATAAAAGGTAGAAGTCCTCTAAATTTAATTGTTCTACCATTTTATCCTGTTATAGTGGCAAATAAATGATATCATTATTCCCCCTCTTCATTTTCCTGCCCCACAAAGAGAGTTACGCATAATGAAAAGAGGATGTTGAGGTTTATTTGTTGCTGGAAGATTGTAGCAGAAAAAGTGAATGTTATAGAACTCTAAGCTGCTGACTTTAAAACCAGTGTGTTTTTTTCTTAAATATTGAATAATTGCAGTGTTGCTTTATTCCAAAAATCATTTTGAGGGCTGTAATTATTGTGCTGGTTTCTTTTCTATGAGTCTTTCTGAGTTCAGTGTTTTATACAGGAGTAATTGTAACTTTGGTCTTTAGGAAGAATTGTGATTTGCCATTTCAGTGTTCCTAATAACTAATATTCTTTACTTTCTTTATTTTCTCAGGTACCTTAGGAATGTCCGACAGAGACAGCTATTTTTATGCTGCCATAGTTGCTGTAGTTACTGTTCATGTGGTGCTTGCTCTCTTTGTATACGTAGCATGGAACGAAGGCTCTCGGCAGTGGCGGGAAGGCAAGCAGGACTAGAATGAAGACTCTCATCTGATGCCTACAGACTGTAAATCAAATTTATGTGAGCTGAAGGAAAAGCATTCCTCAAAATGTATAATACATGTGTACAAAGATGAGGCTAATGCCTCAACTCTGGTTAGTATAAGACTTGTGGTCATCTTGAATGTGTACCAGTGTTTTCTCTAATGCTGATAGAAGTTGTTCTTTAGCCAGCCTCTACCAGGCTGAGCTGAGGTGGTCTTCACCTGGAATTGAAATGAAATTATTCTATATTTTTGAAAAAATCATGTAGCTATTTTTGCCATTCCTGATATTTTTGTGGCTTTCTCTGAAAGTAACGTTGGCATGAGGCAAGCATTATGTTTTCAAGAAATTAAACTGCTAGTTAAAAAAACTACATTGCTCACTATCCAACTGCAGTGGAAAAGGTGAGATTTCACTTTGCTGTGGATAGTTTTCTGGTTTATGGGTGTTGTGGTTTGACCCCAGCTGGCAGCTGAGCACACACAGCTGCTTGCTCCTTACCCCAGGTGGGATGAGGGTGAGAAACAAAAGAGTAAAAGTGAGAAAAATCATGATTTAATATAAAGACAGTTTTATAGATAAAGCATAGGGCATGCACACAAGCAAAGCAAAACAAAACGAGGAATTCATTCACTGCTTCCCATCAGCAGGTGGGTGTTCAGCCATCTCCAGGAAAGGAGGGCTCCATCACACGTAAGGGTGACTTGGGAAGACAAACTCCATCATTCCGAATGTCCCCTCTTCCTTTTTCCCCCAGCTTTATATGCAGAGCATGACATCATATGGTCTGGGATATCCCTTTGGTCTGTCGGGGCCAGCTGTCCCTGCTGTGTCCCTTCCCAACTCCTTGTGCACCCCCAGCCTCCTCACTGGGGAGTGGTGTGAGGAGCAGCAAAGGCCTTGACCCTGTGTAAGCTCTGCCAGCAGCAGACTAAAACATCCCTGTGTTATCATCATGATTGTCAGCACAAATCCAGAACATAGTCCCATACTGAGTACCGTGAAGGAAATTAACTCTGTCCCAGTCAAAACCAGTGCAGTGGGACAGACGTAAATACTGTATTTCTGAGTTTAGAAGTAATTGTAAAAATAGAATTGGTTAGAAACTCAGGTGATGCCTTTCTAATGTGAAATGCAAAGGGGTTTTTTTGGTTTTAAAATGTAATTTTTTATTACAGTGTAAAATTCAGTCTTTCTTTTTGGGAGGATTGTCATATGACTGCATTGCTCATCTTTCCAGTCTTCTGCAGTTAATCTTGATGATGCAAGAGAAATGGCATAGCATGGTTTTTTGTATGTCTTTACATTTATGTATCTCCTTAATAATTGCTGAAGGATGTCATTGGATTTCCTGTGGTAAAGTAATATCAATAACAGCTGTAAGCCACTCTAATGGCTGGTAGAGGAACGAGCAAGAGAAAACAAGCTGTAGCCATCTGCAAATGTTGTCCTATATGAAACGGAACACAAAAGTGATCACATGGAAAATTTATGTCTCCTCATAAATACTAATTTGTACACTGTGAAATATGTTTGCTGTTTACTTTTTTCCTTGGTTGTGTGTAGAAACTTTCTGTAGTCAAACCACAGTGAGATTTTTGTGTTGTAGGATAACCTGAATTTCATTTCACTGTTGTGCTGTTGTTAGCAAACTTCGTAGTCTGCAGATAAAACATTTTTCCTAAGGCTCCAGCAATGCATAGAACATTCTGACGCTGATGATGCTGTTAAGCTGTTGTGCTTGAGGTTGTTGAGTTTTCCAGTTTGTTGTATTAGTTGAGCCTTTTTTGGAACTGTTTTGCTTAATATGAGGCTTGGAATGGTTTTGGTGTTGTTTGTCCATGGTAAAACCTATCCATAAATGAGACAAAAATCTGTTATCCATGTCCAGTGGCTTGAGGAACGTGTTCCCAGCTCTCATTCCTCTCGTTTCCACCCTGGTCCCATGTATGTGCAAGGATATAGACCATGTCACACTAATGCAAGTCAGTTTTCACATTTTGTTTCTGAAACATTAAGTTTTCTCATCCAGAAGCCCATTGTCACGTTGCTGCCAGCAAACTGGAGAACAGTCTCAGAGGACTTAAAATACAAATTTAGTTTGTGTGTTGGCATATTGGCATCATGTTCTCCAGTATATGGACTGTACATTGTAGAACAAATACTGCCTTTTAATAAAGAACCACCCCACAATACAAGATCCAGTAAACATACACTTGTGGTGAACAGTTTTTGAATAATCTCTTTAGGATTGCTCGTTTGGGTGGTTTTTTCCCTCCATTTATAGTGGAGAATAAGTGGGAACACAGCTGTCGTGCTTTCCTGGCTCAGTCTTGTGCTATCTCTTTTATTTTTCACGTACCAGACTCCTTAGACACTAAGTTAATTTCCTAGGAATAACAGGGAAAGAATTGCTTATTATAAATTGTTTCATTACAAAAATCTGAAGAGTATGGCCTATGCTATAACTACAGGCACTATAATGTCTCAGCAACTGGGGGCAGTGAGCTGAGCAGTAATCCATCCATTGGAAGATCTTTGAAAACAATGCTTTGATCCACAGTGTTCTCCGTGAGAAAAGAGGCAACACGGGAGTCCCTGCATAGTAACATCCACATGCTGGGTTTTATCTTGCCTATGCCTGGGAGCTGAAACAACCACTTAGGTAAATGGTGCAATGAAAACAGTCAAGTGGTGGAATTACACCATGACGAGGGAGCTTGAAGAGCAGAAGCTGCAGCCATAGAGTGTATAGTGTGCCTGAAGTAGATACCCTACTGGGATCCCTGTTGTGCCTTACCAATAGTAAGATTTATTAACTTTAAAGAGCTTTCTTGTGGTCTCCTTAGGTTGAGTGTTTCCTTTCATGTACCCGATGTTCCTGTTAATGTCAAAGCTAATTCTCATGCCATTTTTTTTAATTGTTTAATGGCCATTGTAATTCTTCTGCAGTTTACTGTACTGTATTGGGTTTGCATGGCAAGGTTTTGGCAGTAGGGGGGCTAGGCCAGCAGCTTCTGCGAGGAGATGCCAGAAGCTTTCCTATGTCTGACAGAGCCAAGGCCAGCCAGCTCCAAGATGAACCTGCTGCTGGCCAAGGCTGAGCCCATCAGCAACGGTGGTAGTGTCTCTGGGATAACATGTTTAAGAAGGGGAGAAAACTGCTGCACAATATCAGCCAGAAGAGGAGTGAGAATATGTGATAGAAACAACTTGCAGACACCAAGATCAGTGAGGGAGGAGGTGCTCCAGGTGCTGGAGCAGATTCCCCTGCAGCCTGTGGTGAAGACCATGGTTAGTCTGTCCCTCTGCAACCTGTGGAGGCTGGTGGAGCAGCTACCCACCTGCAGCTCATGGAGGTTAGTGGTGGAGCAGCTACCCACCTGCAGCTCATGGAGGTTAGTGGTGGAGCAGCTACCCACCTGCAGCTCATGGAGGTTAGTGGTGGAGCAGCTACCCACCTGCAGCTCATGGAGGTTAGTGGTGGAGCAGCTACCCACCTGCAGCTCATGGAGGTTAGTGGTGGAGCAGCTACCCACCTGCAGCTCATGGAGGTTAGTGGTGGAGCAGCTACCCACCTGCAGCTCATGGAGGTTAGTGGTGGAGCAGCTACCCACCTGCAGCTCATGGAGGTTAGTGGTGGAGCAGCTACCCACCTGCAGCTCATGGAGGTTAGTGGTGGAGCAGCTACCCACCTGCAGCTCATGGAGGTTAGTGGTGGAGCAGCTACCCACCTGCAGCTCATGGAGGTTAGTGGTGGAGCAGCTACCCACCTGCAGCTCATGGAGGTTAGTGGTGGAGCAGCTACCCACCTGCAGCTCATGGAGGTTAGTGGTGGAGCAGCTACCCACCTGCAGCTCATGGAGGTTAGTGGTGGAGCAGCTACCCACCTGCAGCTCATGAAGGTTAGTGGTGGAGCAGCTACCCACCTGCAGCTCATGAAGGTTAGCGGTGGAGCAGTCTGTTCCCACTCACCCTGCTGTGAGGACTCACACTGGAGCAGTTTGTGAAGAACTGCAGCCTGTGGGAAGGACTCAGTGTTGGAGAAGTTCGTGGAGGACTGTCTGCCATGGGAGGGACCCCACAATGGAGCAGAGGAAGAGTGAGGAGGAAGGAGCAACAGAGACGTGTGATGAACTGACGGCAACCCCCATCCCCCTGTGCTGCTGTGGGGAAAGAGGTAGGGAAAATCCTGAGTGAAGTTAAGTTTGGGAAGAAGCGAGTGGTGGGGGAAAGGTGTGTTAAGGTTTGGTTTTATTTCTCATTACCCTACTCTGATTTGGTTGGTAATAAATTACAATTGATTTCCCCAAGTTGGGTCTGTTTTGCCTGTGACAGAAACTGGTGAGTGATCTGGTCCTTACCTTGACCCTTGAGCCTTTTGTTGTATTTTCTCTCCCCTGTCCATCTGAGGAGGGGAGTGACAGAGCAGCTTGGTGGGCACCTGGTGACCAGCCAGGGTCAAACCACCACGTATACAAATATGGAAACAGATAAAGGTTGTGGAGACGTCAATATTATTGTTGCTTTGTTTTTTATTGTGTATAAAATGGTTATGTAAAATTTTTTTATGGTGTAGTACTTAAAAGTGGCACTGTGAGTTTGGTCATTTTATTACTAGAAATGGGTTTGAGACAACTATTGTTGAAAGGACAAAATGGGGAAAATGTGGTCTGCATAAGCCAATCGGTGCTCCAGAATTGCCTCTCACTCAGTGGTCCATTGTGTCTTGTATAGGTTGACAATTGGGCAGCTCAGCTAAAGCAAACTGTTCTGTCTAGCAGTGAGGAGATACCTTGAGACTGAGCTCGTCACAGGAATTTTCTGGAATATTTTCCAAGACTATAAATAGTAAAGGCAGTGGGGGGAATTGAGGAGTGGAAAATCAGTGACTTCTCAAAATTAGTTCTGTTTTCTTCTTCTGTACTTGTTAGAATCTGTTTGTTTTAAACACCTGCAGAACTCTGGTGGCAACCCAGCCTAGGGAAGTACGTGGGTGATGGCTTTGTGGTGAGGGATGTGTGACTCAATTCATCCACTAACTGCCAGCACCAGCCAGGAATTCTCCAGAGAAAGCGGTGGTGTTGGTGATCGTGCTGTAACAGGAACTGTTTGTCACATCCTAACATTGGTTATTGTACATTAACTTTAAACAGGCTTTTGAGTATATTTGAAACAAAATCCTGCCTACCCGGGATTTGCTGTGTAAGAAAGGGCCTAGGGATAACTCTCATTTAACAGTAAAAACCAAACAAAAATCCAAACAAAGCAAGCTCCCGAAACCCTGACCTCCTGTGTGATTTTCGCAGTGGTGGTGGTTGGACACTGTCGAAGTGACAGGAGGTTGCAGGGTGTAATTTGGCTGCTGCTGGTGCAGCCTGGGGAACTAGAGGGCAGGCTTCTCTGTGTGATGGGCGGAGAGGGGAAGTTCTGGTGCTGGCTGAAAAATGATGTTCTCACTCAGTGCATTGGTGAGCAGTGAAATGTTTGATGTTGCTGCAGTTTTGACACGTTTTGGACTGCTGCACTGTTATTGTAGTTAAATAAATTGTGCTTAGGCTTCTGGTAGCCCAGTTAACCGGCCAGGGTGTGCTCAGAGCCTGCAGGCAGGGTTGATGCTGGTAACAGTTTAGGTGAGCAAGAGATGGGAGAGTGCCCTTCAAATAGGGAATGAAGCCACATGGGTTATGACAAAATAACATAACATGGGTACGACTGAAATTTAGGTAGGCATCAGCCCGTGGGACAAGGGTAGGAGGGGGTCCTGTGGAGCAAAAGAGTGACCTGGGGAGGTGGGGTAGGGTGAGGACTGGAAAATGCTGGCACAGCTTGGTATGCAATGAGTGAGGCACCGTGGTTTTGTTCAGAAGTGTTTATTCCACTTTCTCCAGGGTATTATGCAGAGCCATTGATCTGAAATATTAAATGTAAATCATACAAAATAGCAAGCCAATTCCATTTTTAACTTCCAATTAAAGTTATTCATAGGTTGACAGCCTTGCAGTGTGTGATCTGGGACACGTTGATTCAGTTTTGTCTTGTACAAACTCGCATTGTTACTGGCTCCAAGTTATCTCTTAAGGCAGGGTCAAGCCCTTGGAGTGTAAACATTTCTTTAAAAATACCAAAGAGCAACTGCCACTCTAGTGTTTCATTAGGTCTTGTCATCTGTCAGTTTAAGGGAGACACATAAGCTGGTTTCAAGTTCATGGGAAATGGTGCTTGCTGCATCCCTGCAAGGGGAGGCTCTCTGGTGCTGGAGTGGGGACAGCAACAAGGGGCTACTGTGTCATTTGGGGTCCCCAGTCATTCTCCTGCCTGAAGACATGCTATTGTATGAATTCCTGAGGTGATGGGGTGCATCCTGAGTCTCTTTGTTAGGAGGAGGTGTCATTTAAGACAAGACACAGGTAAACTCTTGGGACTGGAGTGCTGTTTGACCCTACAATGGTAAGAAAAAGTATGGGGGAAGTGAATGGGGATTTCTGTAGAAAGCAGCTTTTTTAGGTGCTGGACTCCCAGTTTGCATTCTGCAACCGAGAGGCAGATCCAACCACAGTCCTGTTTCTGAAGGCAGGGATACTGACTGTGAAGAGTGGTGGGACAGGATGACCAGGGAGAAGAGCTTCGAAAGTCAAGTAGTTAACTGGGTGACTGCCCAGCTGAATGCCTGGGACTGTTTCCTTGCTGCTGGTTTGTGGTCACAGTTCATGAGCCTCTCTGTCCTACCAGCTCTGAATGGCACTGTCCTGCTGAGATGGTTCCCAGGGGTGCACACTGTTACTAGAAGTGACCAGTCGTCTACTTGCCACTGCTTTCACACCACTGCAAACCACTCATAGGCCCCGAATAAAGCTGCTCATGCTTATGGTTGGCACTCCATATAAGTATGCTTTAATAGTTTTAGTGTAAATGGCCCAGGGTGTGGGCACAGGCTGTGTTATTAATGAAAACGGTTTTTAATTGAAGCTTGATTTATGAGTGAGAGTAACAGCATTCAAAATTAAAGAACAAAACCTGCTGTGGGTGTGGGCCCATGCTGCAGGCACCACTGAGGAGCCACTTGATACTTTTTCATCCTCAAAACACAGAGTTTCTCTTAACTTGGTTGACTCATTAATATGGCTCTCCTGATCTTGGAGATCAACTGGCAGTACCAAAGTTGAGATTCAGAGCTGGAATGCTCATTTCAAGGGAACGAGTCTTGGATGTGTAGGTGGTTTTGTGTCTGATAGAGCAGACAGAAGAACCCACTTTGCTCTCAAACCTTTTCTAGACTAATTCCTACTAAATCAGCAAGCTTTGGCTAATTCTTAATTTGAAGCATTTTGACAGAGCAGTTTCCTTTAGAAGCTTGTGTTACGTCTTCAATGCAGTGTTTTTTCTCCCAGTGTAAAGTATGCCCTCACCAAAAAATCCAAACCAAAGGTGGTTCTGATGGTTTGGGGGTCTGAACTGTTTTGCTGGCTGTTTGTGTGTTAGGTGCAGCTGGCTGGGTTTGAGGGTGGAGTGGCTGTAGATCATCATCTGCAGGTTTAGCCCAACATCCCTGAGACTTGCTGAGTGGATAGCAAATTCTGTGCACCTTGTGTTTAATAGGAGGGTCTTCTGTTTGCCTTAATGCTTAGTGGCTTCAAAAGGGTTATTAGAGATAATCTTGAATAGCAGCTGTTTCACCACTCCCAGTTTACTACATGATAACTGGATCTTTACTTGTTCTTTATATTTAGTTCCTTTATTTCTAGCTCACATTTATTTCTAACCCGTTATACTTCTGCAAGCAGCAGCAAGTTCCTCACTCTTTTTAGTACCTCTCCTAGCTGTTTGTCAAGTGCTTTCAATGGGAACAAATATTTTCTATAGGGTTACATCTGTTGTGATCCCTAGTTAAGGTTACACTGAGCTTTGTAGGGAGAGATGGGGTTTTTATACTGCTTGCTGGGGATTGTGCTTTCCTGCCCATGAATTTTCTGAATTGCTAATGCTATCAGCTCTGATATTTGAGGCATGAGAACAGAAGTGCCAGGGTGGAAAAAGTTTCCAATTCTATTAACAATTCTTAAGCGGATACTTGGGGGGAGTAATTAACAACACTAAAATAATAGCATGTTCCTGTGTTGTCGTGTGCTTATTAGATTCAAAACAGTCCAACTCTGCATTCAAATGTAGCTTTATTTTAGCATATTACAAAATTTAAGAACACTGAAGTTCACTGTTGGTGTGATCTAGGCTGCTTTCACTTTTCCAGCTCTGAAGGAAAACTACATTGAGCCTTTTGGTAAGGAAATGTTGGAGAGCACCTGGGGAAGTGTGATGCAGCTCTTCAAGAAGCTCACCCGTGCCAAAAAGCCGTGTTCGCATTATATCAGGCTTATGCAAGGGATTAATTTGGAAGCAGAGCTGAGTGGCTTGTGAACTTTCTACCTCAGGTCAGCTGTGCTCTAGCTGCATGGTCCAAATTGCAATTGGATGGGATAAACAACTTCTGTGTGCTTTTTATGGACTCGGTTCAAAGAGCGAACAGGTAATTCTTCACAGCAGGTAATTCTGCACAGCACCAGAACTAATTTGCTACAATTTTATTCAGTTGAAGATGGAGCAATGCAATAACACGGCTGACAACATAAACACAAGTTCAGTTTATCACATCTGTATGTGGATATAATATGTGAACTGAGTGACCAGTAAAGCAGACACGATAATTTATTTTGTCTCCTTGAGTTCTGCCAAGGCAGTTTTCTTTCAGTTCAAGCTCAGCAGTTTGCTCAGCCTCAAAGATTACTGTACAGATCGATTGACCAGTAAGATGAATTGCTGTGTTTGTGGAAGCCAGTGTGCTCCAGAGTCCTGTGATGAACAGGTGAGGCTTTGCATTGCAAGGAAAGTCCCCTTGCCTGTGATCCTGGCTTTTACAGAATTAACAAGGGCTGGTCTCAAATCTGACAACAGTATGAAATGCAGAAAATAAAGTTACCTGAGTGTCTGCCAGGAGTACTGTGGTATGGATGGTTAGGAAGAGTTAGCCATCAGTAACAGGACGTCGACTGACTCTTCTTTTCTCATTTGCGTTCCTAGCACTGGGAAATGAGGGTTGTCAGGCCTGGCCTCTGAGCTTTGTCTCCATAGAAGAAAAAATAATGCGTAGACTTATAAAATCATATAATGGTTTAGGTTGGAAGAGACCTTCAAGATCATCTAGGTCCAACCACCCTGCCATGGGCAGGGACACCTCCCACCAGACCAGGTTGCTCTAAGCCCCATCCAACCTGGCCTTGACCACTGCCAGGGAGGGGCAGCCACAGCTTCTCTGAGCAACCTGGGCCAGTGTCTCATCACCCTCACAGGAAAGAATTTCTTCCCAATATCCAATCTAAATCTCCCCTCTTTCAGATTGAAACCATTCCCCCCTTGTCCTATCCCTACATGCCCTTGCAAGAAGTCCCTCTCCAGCTTTCCTGTAGGCCCCCTTTCTTGCAAGCCCTGCATTTTTACAGCACATAGATACACTCCAAGAGGTAAATGGATTTGCTTTGCATGTGATGGCAGATCACAAGTTTAGCAACAAAGGGCAGGTGGGGGAAGGAACTGGAGCTGGAATCTTTTGACCCACTGCTCAGTCAGCAGTATCTGCTGTTCATCGCCATCCATCTACAGTGATTTATTTTTTTTAGAGAGTGTTTCTGGTGAGATCTTGAATCAGTGGATACTAGGAATGTTGCCTAATTTTGCATAGCTTGATGTTCTCTTCAAAGTCTGTGCAGCTCACGTTGCAGTGTATGCTTCCTTCTTTGCCAGGTCTTCTGAGTATTCCATGAAATCCCTGTTTCAGCAGATCTTTGCCATTGTTTGGCTGGCTCTAGACTTCTCTGGGCTTTTCAGTCATACCTCTTTCTCTGCCTGATCCTTTCCTTCCACCTCCTAAAATCTTAAATAAAAATAATTTTAAAGGGCTAGTTAATATTTGCACACCACTGGAGGATAATGCTGCACTTGAACTGTGTGATTCCATTATCCTTTCAATAGTGTTAGTTCTGTGCTTCCATCCTGCTTCACACTTCCAGAGCACATCCCTGCATCTGCCTGCAAGATTGAGCTGGGAATGAGTTTGGAGGTCAGGGTGCAGAATATGCATGTGGTGCTGTTTGGGGGACTGGTCGGGACGAGACTGGAAGAATACAGCAGTGAGTAAACCATAAAAGAATTAAGCTAATATACAGACCCTAAATTTTAATGTATGCCTTGTGGTATGTACGTGTTTCAGTCCTAACTCTAAGCAGTGTATTGTTTGGGGAAATACATTCAAGCATGACTAATCTGCATTTGTTTCCCTCTCCCAAAACATTGTGCCATTTGAAATGTTTTATTTTCCTGTATTTAAATAATATTCTTTCATAATCCAAAAGCTGTTACTCATTTTTTCTAGAACAATTGGTTGAAGTGTTTTTATTAATCTTTTTATTATTTAAATGCTTCTATCTGCAATACACAATAGAGGCAAATGAATTTACTTTTTTGAGACAAGCTTGTTTTTTATCCTACAGAAATGGTGGCTCGTGAGATTCATCCAGCCCTCATCTGTATTCCTCCCCCAGCTAATAAGTTAAATGTGAGTTTTGTGTTTATATTAAAAGGCAGCCTATCCTTACCTCACTAGGGAGCTTGTTTGAGCATTGAGTTCACATGAGGAAAATTCCTTGTCATGGAAAAACTGCATCTCTGGGCATTAGGAAGCTTTGCAAAGTTTGCTCCCTAGATGAAGAAGACAGCATTGGATTTAATTCTTTGCTTGTGTTTACAGTGAGGCATGCTTGTAACTCTTCATGGTGATGCCAGAAGGTTTGTGGCTCTGATACATGAATAGACAGCAGAAGGCAGAGACCTGTAATATTTTGTCTTTGGGCGTGTTGATCCTGCAGATGGAGAGTATGAGGATGTACAAGATGCAGTCCTGGTTGTGCTGGTGTAATTAAGAAGGGAGCGTGGAGGATGGAGATGAGTAGAGGTGCTTCAAGTCAGCATTGCTGCTGAAGCCATGTGCTGTGAGAAGGCACTGTTAGCTGGAGCTGACTCCCATGGTAACACAGCCCAGCTTGTTTAAAGCTAGAATGAGGTATGGCCTCGCAGCTCTGCAGTGTGGATGCACCGTGGGTTTTAGTTTGATGGTGTTCTGTATAACGTGGTATTGGTTTCCTCATTCATTTGTAGATATCTGCTCATTAAGCAAGATCTTCTTTATGAAGTGTAGGGTCTGTTTAAATGTTTTAGGGGATACACATGTTTATTACAAGCTGATAATCCTTGTAACTTGTTACATTAAAATATAAATGGATTAGAGTACGGTCTGGTGAGAAGCATGGAAGCAATTACTAAACTGTGGAAATAAATGCCCTAGAACCCTAAATAGCATAATAATCCTCTAAGGGGAAATTGCACCCTCATTCAGTTACAGTGGTATTGTGATGGGCTTTGTTTTAGTCCAACTTTGAGCCTATGCCTCTATGAAAATCTCATGACTTGCCTTCCAAAATGACATCAAAGACAGAAGGAGTAAAACAGTCTTGACAAAACCAGGTCACTACATCAGCGAGAGCAGAGCGGGCTGAGCAGCTCTGCTTCCTAAACCAAAGCCTTGCTGCAGGAGCATTGCTG
Organism: Aegotheles bennettii; assembly: GCA_013398125.1. Classification (NCBI taxonomy): domain Eukaryota; kingdom Metazoa; phylum Chordata; class Aves; order Caprimulgiformes; family Aegothelidae; genus Aegotheles; species Aegotheles bennettii. The sequence continues at coordinate 1,339,664 of VZRW01002458.1, read as the reverse complement.
CACTCCCACGCTCCCATTAGAGTGTCACAAGTGCCATTCTCAGCATTGAGGGACCAAAAAATGTCGCAACAGCAGATAAAAGGGCTGAAGGCCTTGGCCAAAGCCTGGTGCCTCTTCTCTCAGAGTGCTGCTGTCCTGAGATGAGGATGTAGAGGTGCTCAAGGCATCCCTTTGGGGGCAATGTCCTGGTCCCAGCTGTGCCCTATAGCCAGCCCCTGCACAAGTTAGGAATGAGGAGGAATAGTGAGACCTTTGTGCCTAAATCAAGCAAAAATCCCAGCAAGGCAATTGAGAACTTCTGCTAGCCCTGTGCTTCCAGAAAAGCAAGGGTCCTTTAGTGGTCTTGGCAAGGAACTCCCAGGGAGAGACTAAGCATCTTTCAAAGCATACACATCTCTGATGTCTGTGAACCATAAGAAAAATGTATGAGCCTGGAGCACATCTCACTCTGCCCTACAGAGCAAGGAGCTGTCAAGAAACCATAGAATCATAGTCACAGAATGGTTAGGGTTGGAAGGGACCCTCAAGGTCACTTTGTTCCAACCCCCCTCCCATGGGCAGGGACACCTCCTGCCAGACCAGGTTGCTCCAAGCCTCATCCAACCTGACCTTGAGCACTGCCAGGGAGGGGACATCCACAACGTCTCTGGGCAACCTGTGCCAGTGTCTCGCCACCCTCATAGGAAAGAATTTCTTCCTAATATCTGCTCTGTAGACCATCACCTCCCTCTCCTGCCACAGGTCCCATGCATCCCCAGAAGAGGTGTCCATCAAGGGACAGAGAGGGGGATTTGAGTACACACAGTCGGGGCCATGCCGGCTGCTGTGGAATTGCTGTGGGGGCAACCTAGCTCTTTCATGCATAATTCAGCTTCTGTAGTGGTGGGGTGGGAACTGGAGGGCATTCATGAACAGAACTCTGCTCCTGGATGCCGTGCAACAGTGTCCTCCAGCCATTTTTGTTTAGTGTACACAGCCAAACTGTAACAGGATAATTAGGTAGCTGGCAGGACCAGGTAATTAGTATCTAGTACAACATACTTAAACATACTGCTTCTTTTACATGTGTTATGCAAAGTGGGAGTGCTGAGGCGTGCTAGTTTGCTGCTGTCTGGTGAAGAGGGTGAAAAAAATTACAGAAGGAAGGAAACGCATTTCCTGTCTTTTGGGGTTTTAATGAAATAATCAGCAGTGGCAGTGATGGCGAAGTGCCAGGGCTTCTCCTGGGACACACTGAGCAAGCCATTTGCAGAGGAGAGGGAACCTGGATGCAGGAGGCTCACGTAGGTGTCTGTGTTCAAGAACAGCATCTGTTAAGCCTTGCTCTTTGTGTGGATGAGAAGAGACCTTTACCCGTGTCTTTGGCCATACGGGTGCAAGGCCGGAGTTTTGGTGTTACTGGGTGAATAGCAGTAACAGCACATGGTCTCTTGCAGGTTTCACTAACACCATCCAACAACAGATGTAGCAGATGCTAAGTGGAAGCCACATGGCACAAGCTTTGCTCTTTCTAGAGGACACCTCAGGCAAGATTTACCAAAAGCAAAGACCTAGTCTTGGGCTTGAAATGTCACACTGAGCAATCTGTCTTCTAATGCAGCTGCTGCTGAGTGCTGAAAGCTGGAGTCTGATCCTGTGTTCATGATCTGGTGTTCCCACCTCATTGGCAGAGACTCCCTGGCTTCCAGCAGAAGTAGCTCACTGAGGGGTTCAGGTCAGCCACCTCTCCCCACCACATCCTCCTGAAGCACCTCAGGGCCATGGAGAGGAGGAGTCACCTGGGCATCCCTGGGATCCGTGTCCCAGGGGAGGTCATGCCTGTACAAAGTGAATGTCAAACACGAGCACCCAACAGGTCATCAGAGAGGTAAACTTGGGGAGGGCAAGAGAAACTTACTTTAATAACATTAAGAAGACCTCCCTTGGTTTCAAGTGAGTTAATATCTCAGTGCAAAGTAAGTGACTTCAATCACCTTGGGCTTTTCTTGGGTAGGATTTTGAGCAGAGCAAGCTAATAACAATTCTGGCTCATTGGAATTTTAAATGCCATTCTTCCTTCTTGGTGTAAACAGAAGGTGATGGCGTAGCATGTGTGAGGTCTTTCATCTTGTCTTCTAGACCTACATTTTGTAGGATTATAATTTATTTTTTTCAGCTTTTTGTTTCAACTTGAGCACTGGCAGAGGCAAGCAGATAACTAAAGGTACACACAGAACTTTTGGAGGTGGCCTTTTTCTTGAAACCATCTGAGCAGCCAAGCCCCCTCCAACCACAGCTCTACCACCCTCCTATCTGCATTTCATAAGGGTATTATCACTAATTAATAGGGGTTGTATAACAGTACCTAATTAAACTCTGATCATATAGTGTAAATTTAACTTGATTATCACTAGCCTCAGTGAACTCTGCGGGAGATTAATCCTGGTGATTCACCCAGCACAGAAAGCAGCAGCGCCAGTTCTGCAGAGGACCAAAATATTGGTGTACAGAAATGGTCTGAAACCCGCGAGGCCGTGCCGTGTGCTGGTGCCAACACCGGTGCCAGCAAGGGCACTGCGCTTCAGCCAGAACCTCCCCATTTCCAAATGGGTTAAAAGACACTGGGATGCCAGCAGGCTCCTAGAGCACAGATCTTAACATCACTGAATAAGGAGTCTGAGAGGATTATGACTTACGTAAGAGTTTTATGTCTGTCCTAAAGCTACAGCCCCTATGCGTCTGTGGGCTACGTACTCTGTCCATCAATGATTCCTGGACACCAGGACCTCCTGACTGACTACAAGCCATGTTTTGTTTAAGGTGAGATTTCAGCTACGAGACCTGGTCCCTGTCTTAAGAGAGCTGGTGGGGTTTTGTCTGTGGGAACAGAGCAAAGGCAATAATGTTCTTTATTTACCTTGATTCCTGCAGATTAAAATGCTGCATGCTTTGCTTCTGCCCAGTGTGCTAGAGAATGTTTCCGCTTTCCTTTGCTAAAGTACCAGATCAGCCTTTGGTAGAATAATGTTTTTTCCTGTCTAGTCCAGAAATACAGGGCATGGGGTTTGTCCTGTCTTTTGCTGAGCACATTTGTTTGTTTGCTGCTAATAATAGTTTAATCAATGGGGCTGATTCCTGCATATTCTCCATCTGACAGTAGCCCAGAAGACCCAGATGACAGCAGAAAAAGGTCTTTTGTACACTTTTTTTTTTCCTTAATTAAAAGCAAAGGGAAAGTTTTACTCTTGTTTGCATGAATGGTCACATCAAATGGTACAGGAAAATCTAGGCCAAGCTGCTTTCAGCAGGCTAAGGAACATTATAGCACTGCACCGTGTCCTTTCATAGTAGCAATGCCTCGTAATAAATGTCAGGCATCTTTTGAACTTTCTTTGATACTGTTAGCTTCGCTTTTCCCGAGTACCCCAAAGCCCACCTTGCCCCTCCCTCACTGGCCATGGTGTGGCTGTTGTTAGGAGATGTGTTGCTGTGGGATGGGGAGGAGAGGGATGCACAGGGATGTGCTGGTGCATCCTCGCTGCCGGCGGAAACGGTGCCAGTTATATAACGGCCTGGCTGGGTAACGAGGCAAAACTCCATCAACTCTTCTGCAGGAGGTCTCGGAGGGTTTGGGACTGCTGGCTGGCTAAAGGGTAAGTCAGGAATGTGTTTCTCGGGTGGGGTGTGGGGGGGATGCACAGGCGTGTGTTAGCATGTGTGGCACTGGAAAGGGGCTCTGAAATGACAGGCTGGGCTGTGGGTGCAGGTGATGGCACCTCAAGCAAGCATGGCCACTCTGCACAGTTAGCATGTTGTCTAAACGGATCCTTTTAGGATATTGCTGCTTCGTGGAACAGCTCTGCAACCTGTTTGTGCTGTTTTTCTGCTTTCCTTTAATGTGTCTGAAACAAAATTCAGAACATGTGGTGCTTAAGCCACAATCGCTTTCCCTTGACAGTGGTGGTGGCACTTCCTGGGAGAGGGCTGTGCTCAGGTGGTGAAATGCTTTGCATCGAGTGATAGCAAGATGTTGACATTATTCAGACTGTAACTCACTGGGGCTTTGCTGTTGGTTGTTGCCTGTGCAGAGTTGTGCCCGTTTGCAATTCAGCTGGTGCATTTGCTTGTCCGAGTGGAAATGTTCACGTTGCCCGGTGAGTGCGTGCTGGGTGACTGTGTCCTCCAGGGCCGGATGCCCATGTCTGTTTTGATTTAAGACTGGAGCTATTGGTCTTGATTTAAGACTGGAGCTATAGGGCTGGATGTGCTTGCCACTGTCACAGAAGAGCCACTCGTACATGTAGCACTCTTGGGGAGCTACTGCCAAACGCTCATCTCGGAGCGGAAAGCAGCAAGATGAACAGCAAAGAGAATTCTTGAGCTTTTTGGGGTTATGTTGTGGAGGTTACGCTTGCTCTGTAAGTGCTATGTGTGCTTCAAGTATGTGGGAGTTACTGGTGAAACTGGTGGTTCCCTTGCAGGAACATAAGGGCTGTGGAGAGGGGCTGTATATCCAGAGCCCAGTTAGCTGTAAGGTCAGAAGATTCAAACTGCAAGAAACGGAGTCTGAATGAACCTAAATAAGCCAGGGGATCTGAATTATTCACAAATAAAGATGTTTGTTCTTAAAGGGTCAGGTGCCTAAATACAGAGCAGCCTCAGGCTGTGGGACTGGCATTGCTAGGGTGAGCGTTGTCCTAAAATGAACCGTGCAAAAGAAGAATTGCTTGGTATTAGGTACAGGCTTGTATTCCCCTGGGACCATGAATCTCCTGTGCTCAATTTTTAGGCTCTTCTTTTTTTTTTTTTTTTGTTATCATCTAAAAGGTACTTGATGCCACAATTCCTATCACTTTGGCTTTTGTGTTTGTTCCCTGCAATATTCAGCTGGAATAGCCGAGTGTCAGGGCCCACAGCCTCTGCCAGCTTTGCTCTCCTCTTGCTGCATTTGGGTCTGGTGGTCCCATAGTCTGGCTGGTCCCTGGCTGGTTATGTGGCCCTTGTGTGTAAGCAGAGGGGGCTTAACCTGAGGGCAGTGTCTCACTCCAGACTCGGGTGAGCTGCACGAGGACTGGCTGCCAAACAGGTTTTATGCTGAATCTCCTGGATCATGGGCAGTTGGATGTGTGGTGGCCCCTTCTTTTGTACCTTGCCATCACCAGCGTGCCTTCTGGTTTGTTGCAGAAGTTTTGCAGGGAGCAGCTTCCCAACGTTCCATACCCCCACCCCAGGAACCCCGGGAGTTTAAGTTTAGGTTGGATATCAGGAAGAAGTTCTTTACTGAGAGGGTGGTTGGGCACTGGAATGGGCTGCCCAGGGAGGTGGTGGAGTCACCATCCCTGGGGGTGTTCAAAAAACGGGTTGATGGCACTTGAGGTCATGGTCTAATGGTCCAATTGTTAGGAATATGATGGGATAAAGGTTGGACTTGATGACCCTGGAGGTCCCTTCCAACCATAATGATTCTATGATTCTATGACAGGGCCGGCTGAGCTGACTGCTGCAGTGTCCAGGACTTGGGCCTTGCAAAGGGAGATGAGCTAATGAAATCCCACCTTGGTGGCAAGCATGGCATATAACCATCTTTGCACCAGGGGAGGTGGCTTCTCTGTGCTGCAGGAACACCTTGTCACTTTGGGAAAGACCAGCAGTTGCTCGGTATAAGTGGGTGCAACTAATAAAAAACGTTATCCATGAAGAATGCAGACAGGCTGAGGCAGGAGCTGTTTCTTACTACGACTTGTGTGGTGCAGTAGAGATCACTCCATGACCGGCCTACAAGCACGGCCCTGTCTGGGGTCTGCACTCACTCTAGGTTATGCCCTGGGGAGGACAATGGGCGGGTGGTAATTACAATACCAGATGGCAAGGTGTAATTCATGCTTTTATTACTCTGAACGTGGTCCAGAGATCACAGCCGTGGGTTCCTGTGGTGCTCCAAGAAGCAGAGGAGAAGGGCAAGGAGGGAGCACACATGCGGCATGGTGGGTCTCTTAAAACCTGGCTTGGGGCCCCCTCTGGACCCTGCTGGGCTTGTTCCCTGGGCCAGAAATGGACCACAGATTTGAAAATGTGATTAGAATTTAGATATTGAGATATCTCTCTGCTTGGCCAGTTCCCAGCTGATGCCAGCCAGAGGCAAAAAGAAGATGGTTTGACCTGCAGGTTGTCTGGTGTCGAAGAGCAAGAGATTTAATGGGGCAGGTCTGTATCCCAGTAACATCTGCCTGTGGACACAGCTGGGCAACATGAAAGGAGCAGTTGAGATGACTGGTGAGAGCTTACAGCATGGCACTGAACTGCAAGTTAGATGGGAATGTTACTTTTTTTCCCTCAGGCAGGAACTAAGCCTGAATTGAGTGATTTCTTTTTTATTGGCTTGATTTGATTTTAGAATTTTTTAATCCAAACCAAAACATGGTCTGGTTCTGGTTTGGGATAGTGGTCCAGCTGAAAACTGCTGTCTGTTTGACCTGTCAACCATAATGATTCCCAGGACCTGAAGCACAGTGCCATGCTGTGCTCTCCTCTCCATCCTCTCCCTACCTCTCCTGTAGGAATCAGTAGCAGTGGACAATACTGGGACTCCAAGTGGTGCTGTGCTCTGGCAAGGGGAAAGGAGATACTTGGGGATAGGCTGTATCTGTTTCATCCACTTTAGTTTTCTCCATGTGAGCTGGTTTCAGCTGGTTGTAAGCTAATGAGCAGGTCTGGTCCTTAAAACTGAACTGAGGCGACCTCAGTCACACCAGGGCTGAAAAGCTCACTAGGGAGTCTACCAGGCTCCCTACTTCTGGGGTAGGGTGCAACTGAATAGAAGCAGCACAGGACTGGCCAGGAAACAAAGACTGCTAAATGCACATAATTAGGCATAAAAATAATTATAATAATTGGAAGGGATGGGCAGCCTTGCTGAAGACTTAAACATAGATGCCAAGAATTAACCACACCTCAAAGACTATGCTCCACTGTCCTCTTGAGGTGATTTCTGTCCTGCTGGGCAGGAGGATGGGCAGAAGCCTCTGCTTCCCTTTCCAGGAGGGAGCGATGGGTTAGTCCTGCATGCACCAGCAATGCAGCGGTTCCCCCAGGACTGCAAAGGCAGCAATGGGGTTATGCCTTCCTGTGCTGCACATCCCCAGGCACTGGGTGCATTGTTGAGCACAGGCAGAAGGCCACGAGCGACCATAGGTATAGAAATATCACCGAGCTGCCTGGTTTTTCATACACAAGCACTGTGGTGCTGGTGGTTTTGTAGCTTTTGCAGCCCCGTAGCTGAGCCTGCAGGGTCCCGGTTGCTGCCTGCAGATGGTGAGCCTTGCCCTATATATCAAGCAGATTTCTCTCTGTGTGCATGCCTGTGTTTAGTTACCATTATGAAACGGTAATAAAAGATTTAAAATGTCATTACAACGTGGGACAGAGCTGGGATTTGCAATCCAACTGCAAGTCTCTTGTTGGTGAAGCTGCTTGGAGTTTAACCGAACTCTGCCATCAGAGCACAGTGCCCCTCTATGAACAACTCTCCGAGCAGGCTGACATTGCTTGAGTCATTTGTCACTGACTCGCCTGGGTATGACCATGTCAGCACCTTTCCTGAGCCTTTCCTATGGTGGAAATTTAGCCTGGTTACAATTCCTACCAGCCAGATGCTTCAGCAAGAGCAGCACTAGGCATGCTTTGCCCAAGGAGTAACTTGCTTCTTGAAGGAGAGTTATTTTGATGTAGACAAGGGTCATCAGGACTGCTTTGACTTCCTGACACTGGTACACATTCTGAGAAAGTCCTCATGGAGATAACTTAGTCACTGGAGTCCTTCCTGCCTGATGCAGCTGCAAGAGCAGTGCTGCCTGCGAGACAGCAGAGGCACGGTGCTGTGTTACCTCTCAAGCTGAATGCTGAGCATCTTTGCATCTGCTGGTTGACAATCATCCTGCCATAGGTACCTACAAGTAGTTTGCTTCCTTTAAAGCACCAGGCAGAGAGATGCCCAATGGGGTGACAGGCATTTGCATCCCTGTGCCCCAAGGAGTAAACCAGCCCAGCAAGTCTGCAGCAGGAAACCAGCACAGCCCTGTGATGGTGCTGATGTTTGCTGGCAGCTGTGTCAGCCCTCAGCACACAGTCCCCACCAGTTGTCGGTCCTTAAATTGAGCAGTTTGGCTCTTAATTTGTGTTGGGATGGCTGTTCAGAAGCTGTCTGCAAAGTTCAGCTGCAGTCAGAGTACTTAGAAGATCTCCCGTGGGCAATGGCTGCCTCTGACAAGGCTGATCTGACACTGGCAAACAAACGGTGACCAAAAGGAGGGGATAGGGCACAGGGTTGTGCCCTAGGGTAGGTTTAGGTTGGGCAGGAATTTAAAATGGGCTTAAAACTACTGCACTTCTTCTTGCTTTAGCTTGGAGGCAGCTCAGAGCTGGGTTTGACTTGGCAGCTCAGCCCCTGCTTGCAGTGTAATTTCATTGGGGTGGGATGATGAATCCCAGCCTTCCCCAGTCCCCGTTCACCCTGGTGCCTTTGGGACAGGCTGAGCCCCCAGAGTTCAGCTCCAAGCTGCAGCCAGTGAAGCCCTCGGCACACAAACCTCAGTGGTGGGGTCAGAGCCAGGTTTGTCAGAAGTGCCCCAGCTTCAGCAAATAAAGGCTTTTATTATGAGGGGGGGAGAGGGAAGAGGAAAAGGATTATTTCCAACATGCTAATAAAGACCCTAAAGTAAATAACTGAGCCTTCTTCCACTCCAGTGTAGCTCTTGAAAAATTTCCCATGATGTATTTAAAGATCTAATTGTAAAGTAGTGAGGTGTTCTTTCCCCGCAGGTATGTGTTAAAAGAAAAGCATTTCCTTTTCTCCACTTGAAATTATTATAGACTTACCTGGTTTTGGGATTACTGTGAAGACCTTTGGGAAATCATTCTCCTGGGCTGCATTATGAGAGATGTGCTACGGCTGCGCAGGTCCACAGTTTTATACAGCGGGGGGGGAAGGGTTCAGCACGCCTGGCTGTAAAGGGGAAATCACAGGTTTGCCTGGGGTTATATATAAATCTTTACATAATCAGAAGTAGAACTGGTTCTATTCTTTAAATTAAACTTTTTTTAAAATAAAAGTGAGGCTTTAGTATGAATAGTATTGTTTGCCACAATTCAATTGTCTCGGCCAATTTATTTTTTTTCTAGTTGAAGTGTTTTGCTGAAGGAACTAACATACCTAATGACTACCAAACTTGTTGGAACATTACAACACAAACCTGTGCACGCAGGAAGCAGAGGTCTCCTCTGTGTCCATCCTCCTCTCTGACAAGAAGAGCTGCCTGGCTCTTCACTGCTGACACAGAGCACCTCAGGGAAGGTGCTGAGTCCTGTTGGGGAGGAAGGTGCTGAGCCCAGGGAAAGGAGTGCTGCTGCTGTCTGGTACCTTGGGGAGTTGAGTCTAGGGCAGACCAATAAATCGCAATGTTTTCATTGACTGCAGTAGCCTTCTGATTAGATTGTTATTCCCTCCATAGTCTCGAGGACCAGAGTAATAAAGGCAATGAAGGATGAGTAATAAAGGTAAGCACAGATGCTTAGCCATCCCAGTCCCTGCGACACACCGGTCCATTGAACCTATTTGCTGTTCTGACCTCACCTTGGCTGCAATTTGACTCTGAGTCACCATAGATGGGTGGATTGGGCAGCTCCTTGCTCAAAGCACTGCTTCAGCTGGGTGGAAAATGGTGTGCCAGGCTGTATGTTTATTAATAAGCTGATTTTGTAAGGAGATGGAGCACCATGTCTGAGCTCTTGTGGCAGGGCTAGCTAATGATATTGGACAGCGAGCAACTGTCACTTTTACTAAATCTGTCATATTGCAAGTAAGCTGCTTACAGCATGCAGTTGAGGTGGGCAGAATGACAGCCTAATCCACCTTGGGGCTCTATCTACCCAAAGTAAAATTTGGAGCCTGCTTTTCTCAGGAATGCAGTTGTCCCTTGGAAACCATTGTCTCAGAGGCACAAAGAAAGCACAAGAGTCACCAGCTTTGCTCAATAAACTCCAACTGTGTGTCTGCTCAAGGCCTTGTAGACCCTTATCCCTGCATGATGATAAACCAGGACTGCTGAGGAACAGAAACAACATGGAGTTTGTCAGAAAACATATCCTCATACATTGCTTAGCAATGCAGCACAGATATGCAAGCAGCCTGAGGGGCTGGAGCAGACCTTTCTATGGAAAAGGGGAATGCCGAGAGACCCGATCAGCAGATGTAGGAATCTCAGCAAAGCTTTCATGGGTGGGAGCTGTGGCAAGTGGTACACAAAGAGGCTCTTGGCTATCTCTTTCTCTTCCTTGTGTAGGAAGATGCCAATCCCTAACCTATAGACCCCGCTGGGACAGCACCTGCAGCAGTGCTAGGGCAGACCATGTGCCTGTGATGGGTTTGGGGGAGGGAGGAAAGTGTGGGCACCCACTTCTGCTGATACCTTTCTGCACCACCTCCTGGTGGTATGCCCTGGTGCTGCATTGAGCTTGACTGTCCCTTCATGTGTCTCTGGTAGGAAAACAGTGGGTTTCTCCCTCTTTTTTTACAGGTGAGACTTCACCCATGTATCACAGACACGTCTTTCAGAAATTTTGGCTCTCGTTTGGCCAAAGTGCATAGCAGATCCTTGAATGTGAACAGACAACTAATCCTATTGATGGAGGTGCTGCTTAATATTAAACTAAGTCTATTACTGAATCATCACCTTGACCTTTGTGCTACAGAAATGTTTATAGATGTAAACGTTAGACCATAGACACAGTTTCTTCAGATGATGCTGCAGCATATGGGGTGCAGTGCTAAACTTTATGGGGCAATAAAATTTGGTGCTGAACACTGTGGAGAGTTTCCTCTTTGCAGGTTTTTATATCCACTTTTAACAGCTGTTACTCAGTGGCATTTAATCATGTTTAAGAATATCTTCACTCCCCTTAAATTGTCCTGTTGTCTGTGCAGGGCTCCACATGCCGAGCGTTCTTGCCAATACTATTGTCTTTCCTGTGGTTGCATGAGAAGCTCCACCTAAGGTTGGAGTGCTGTGTTATGTTTGGGACATAGTAGAAGGTGCATAGTGTTTGAAAGCTGTCAACTACAATGTGCATTTTGAAATGATAGGGCTGTACAAAATATGCCTGGAAGAAGTTTCAGGAGGCCTTTGGTTTTGTTGCTCCCCACAAGGAGATCCACAGCAGTCAAAGGTAGAGGTGAACCTACTTGATTTCTAGAGATAAAGCTTAAGAAAACAAGACAGGAAAGTGGTTTTAAATGCTATCAGGAAAAAGAGGTGGGAGATAGATTAAATGCCTTATTAAAATCACTTAGTGGCAGGGCTGTAGGTTCAGTGTGAAATTCCTGGCTGTTAGCCCACCAACGCCAACAATGATCACATGCTTCTGAGATACAGAGCTGAGGTCCCCTCCAGTTCCTGCAAACACTGGGGAGCCCGTGAGACTCCTTGGTGGTCATCACAGATGGTGGGTTGTACCACCAAGGATACCAATTCACGAATAGCTGGTGTAAGACCCAAGAAGGCAGTTCTGTCTTCTGCTTCCTGCCATCTCCGCTGCATCAGCAAAGTAGTTGAAAGCTGATCTTTATAAAACTTTTCTTCCAGAATTAGCTTTCAACCATGCAAAACGTAATTTTTTTATGTAAGGGAGGCTGGGAGTGGTGAAAGTGCTTTTTCAAGGACAAGATTTGCTTGAGCTGGTCATGAAACTGCACCCTGAGGGCTGCAGAATCAGCCTGCTCCTAAAAGTCAAGAGCATTTTAATGTAAGAGATGTTTATGTTCTTTCTTGAAGTATTTTAATGAGGATAACACAATAGCATCAGGCAAACAGGGTCACGGAGCAGAACCCTGGGGAAGCGCATGCCCGGCTCCTCTGGTGTTTACCTCGGGATGTGTTTTGGTTACTGACTGTTAAATATAGCAAAGCTGAAGGTGCCTTATCACTCTTCTGAATTTCAAAAAGTTTGTTGTGTCTTACTGAAGAGCACATCATTGGTAGCTTCGACCAACTGTAATGTAGAGGCTGTTGAAAAACACAGCTCTGTTACCATAACAGCACTTCTATTTTTATCTTCAGGAGGAAATATTTGATGGTTACCTTTTGACTCCCAAAAGGCTAAAGACATTTTAATTGGAGTGGTACCTATGAGTATAGGTAACTTTTTTTTTAAAGTTGAAAAGCGTATAATGGTACATTTATACATTTGGCTTGTGTGTTCTCTACAGTCTTTAGCAGTTGGGTTGGGGTTTTCTTGTATGGCTTTAGCAACTATTGAGGAAGCGATGGACAGTGTAGGGTTTTGAATACTCTCTAGATGACTCTTTATTACAAGTCCTATAAGGATGAGCATGCTGCATTACTACTGGAGAGATCCAATGAGGCTTTTGTGCCTAAAATGCATTCCCCAAATTAGCCCAACTACCAGATGGGAGATCCACCTTGAAGGCCTTGCTGAGGAACTCATGACAGTGCTGGAGAGCTCACCAAAGAAAAGAGATTCTTCAGAGTGTTTTAGGCCATGCACATTCAGACTGATATTTGCTTACCATCATGGTTAAACTTTCATAATTCAATTGATTTAGAGGCTACATCTTGTGTTTAGAGCTAGGCACCAGAGATGTAGTCCATAAAACCCCTTCTGGGTCTACTCTCAGAGAAGACTGGCACCTGTTTACTGTCCTGGTCCTAAAACTCATGTTTCCAGGAGGTCAGTGGCAAGCAGTGCTGTGCATTAAAAGTGCTTGGTGGGAAAGATATGATAATAAATCTTCCAAAGCAATGTTAGAGCTATTTTAGGCAGAAAGGTTTGCTTTTCCTTAATTCTGTGGATTTTATTTTTTTAAGTGTTGTGTACAAATTGTGACCAGCTCTAGAAAGTACTCTAAAACCCTGCAGAATTAGGTAGACTGATTTTTTTCCCATAGATTTTTTTTTTTAAAGCATACAGTAGAATTCCTCGAGGTGTCATTCTGTTCGTGTCTGTGCAAGTGGATCAGCCACCAGTGCAGAATTCATCTTTTTCTCCGTGAAGCTGAACAAAACAAAAGCATTTTAAAGTTGTTGTCTTCTCAAATCCTTGCTATGTAGGTATTGGGAAAATTTTACTAAATACTGCTGTTCTACTGAAGTCTTTAAAGGAACCTCATCCAAAAGTTTCTTACTTAGCAGGTGAGATTCAGTTTCCCGGTAATCTGGGACTCTGCTGCAATCCAGAATAAATTTTTTTAAAAAAAAAGAAAGAAAAAGAAAAAATAAATGTGCAGACATGAAAGGACATGAGTGAATTAATTTACTGGCGTTGGAAAGCTGGCATTACATCCCTAAAAATAGTTCATCTTGTAGGAAGGTGGCATGATTTGAAATTGGTGGCACATAGAAGAAAAGAATGGCCATCCTGGGCAGGAGTGAGTCTGGTTTTATGTAGGTTCATTTGTTTCAGACATTAGATGTTTCTTGGAAACTGGGCCCTTTCCAGGCTTTTCAGTTTGGATGTCCCATGTGGCTTTTTTGCTTGTCTCAAGTGAATCTGGCCGTGGGCTGTGTATCCTGGTCCAGGCACAGTGTGTCCTGAAGATCCATCTGGTCACTGATGGCTTGGCCTGCCCTGGACCAAGGGTTTGTTGAGGGGAATTTCGTTTTAAATAACATTCCCACTGTCTAGATCTTTATCATCGTTAGAAGAGGACTTACTCTGAAGGGGCCACTGATTGCGTGTGAGCTGCTGCTGGCTCTCACAAGCGTGGCTGTATTTACATGAGCCAGGATTTGTTCCTGGAAAGCAGGAAGGTAGCACGCTGCTCCCACTGGCATGTGGGAGGACAGTTCTGCAGCCTGGCTTCCTCTCTCTTGCCTGACTGTAAGTTCTCTTTGGGCTTCACCAGAAGGTATTTCTGCAGCAGTTCTGATGGTCTAACATCCTCCAGCTCCTCATAAACCCATTCTAAAGCTGTGAATTTTGTTTGGGGCGGTTTTGTTTGGTTGTTTTGGATGGAAGATCTGGAGTGGTTTTGATCTTTTTTCAGCTGGATGCTGTGATTAAGGCTTCTTTGTAAGGACTGTACGCCAAAGAAGCTGAGCCATTAGAAATAACATGGGCAATGGTTACAGTCTTGCCCCTTGCTGAATGAAAACCATTGTAATACAAAAGCTGTGGAAAGCTAGACTGAATTTTCAATTTGCACAGCAGCACTTGGTTGAATAGGGATGAACCCGAGCACAAGCTCAAGTTTCACTGCAGCATTTGCTTGAATAAGTGTCTGAATTAATAACATCAAGTAATAGTTGGTGCAAGAACTGGCTTCGGCCATGTAGGAATTTCAAACACACGAGCCCATTGCATTGCAACGCCAAAATGAAAAGTTCATTTTGCATTTCAGCAGATTCAACCAGTGCTGAAATCTGGTGAGATGCAATGGATTTGCATTGCAAATGGCTCAGTAACAATCCACTGGGTGACAGTGCTGTTGAAACAGCTGACAGCACTGGTGTTTGGAAACAGCTCTTGTATGGGGGGGAAAAAAGTCTGTTAAAACATTCCTTTGTGAAATAGCTCCAGACAAAGCACTGAGTACATGGTGGTGTGTAGGAGAAGAAAACAGTGCATTCAGACTTCTCCCTCTGTTGCATGAGTCATCAAAATGTATGTAAAGATGCCTTCTTGTGAGCTGCATTTATGTTATTCATATAGAGGAATCATTAGTAATTCCTCTGGTTTTTCTGAGCAGCAGTGATGTAGGTATGGAGGACAGTATTTTGATAAGCAGCATTGTGTGTGTTCATTGTCCCTGTGGATCGTGGAAGACAAGAGACCAACTAAAAGCAATTTCCTATGACCATTACTTGGAAACTTTAACAAAAACCTGGACCCTCTAATCTGGGATGGTAATGCTGTCTAATCTGGTTTTGCAAGACAGGTATGAGAGTCTGAGTAACATGGCAGTTTAAAATAACCTTCTTTTTTGTTTTCCACTCATATCTATCTCTGCATGCACTTCAGCAGGGAGTCGACGTGAAGGTTAAGAAGCTTTGTTAGCACAGTTGAAATCTGCTTTAAATTTGTCAGAACTGAGTTGTAGCTGGCCAGTGAGAGTTGGCAGAAGTCAAAATACGGTGTGACACCAAGAAAAAGGATCACAGATTGTGTAGGTTCAAAGTCAGAAAAGTGCTGTGACAGCTTGTCAGCGTGATTCACATATTTTGGGAGTGCTCATGCTTCATACCCTGTTCCCAAAGAGAAGATGCTGCCCTTTCGGACATCTTTCAGCCTTGTTCAATCAGTCTCTCTGCTTTAACAGTGAAAAAAATAGATAATGAGAGGGGTAGTGGCAGACTGAGATTTCATGGGGTTCTAGGGATGAACCTCTGTCTGCTGAAGTCAGAGGCAGCTTTGCCATTAACAAGGGTATTTGGTCACTGTGCAGTCTGGCAGTGCAAGTGCCTTAATAGACGAGCATTATCTGAAAGGGCATTTGGTAAATGTCAAACGAGGTTTGTCTGGGCTTCCTTGTGCATTTTATTGGGAATAACTAGGTTCTAGACAAGAGGAAATATGTTTTAGAAATATATCAGTAAATGGAATACTTGGAAAATTCACCAAAAAGGTAAATGCGTAACAGACCCCAAATTCCTAGGTTTCTAGTGCTTGGATTTTGGGTAGTCTTTAGATGGGCTGGCTTCTCTGAAGAGATGGAGACTTTTTAATGTAATGTATGTTGAGCTTTTGGGATGATTTTGGATTTGGGGCATCCTTTCAACCACTGACGTACCCCTATGCTACAAACTTTAAACCACCCAGGGAAACACCTGAGGTCTTTGGTGTTGTACCAAGATCCTTTGGTGCCACAAAGCTACCAGTGGGCACCATAGTGGGGAGCCTGGCATCAAGTCTGGGAGCTTTATCCTGGCTGTCTCCTTTCTAATGTGTTTGCCTGATGTTTGAACTCTGTGTAAGTCAACTCAGGGGATCCTAGACCTTCAACTCTGGAGCCTAGGAGAGCAGAAAGGAGACTCTTGGCTCCAGCACCCTAACCAGCTTGTCCTTTGTCCAGGACATTATTTTAATTCAAGCAAATATTTACTAAGTGCAAGGGGGAGAGTTCGTATACAATTTTTTGGCATTACGTCAATACAGATTTATTCTGTTGTGTGTTTTAGAAGTTTAATTAACATGAACTTTGCAATATGTGCTGGAAAGTAAATAGCATGCACATCTTTATTTACTTGGCAGAAGAGTAACGTTTCTTTAGAAGATATGAAAGCTTTTCCTGGTGCATGCAACTCTATTCACAAGTACCCTGTGGGCTATTCTGCAGTGCACACACTTCTTAAATCCCCTGTAAGCCCAAATATCAGGCTTAGGGGAGACTTAAGTGCTGTACAAATTTTGTGGTGCCTTTGCACAAGGAGTGAGTTTCATCCTACAATCTGAACACTGTGCAAACAAGCAGGCAGACCCGAGACCAAAGGAGATGATTGACTTCATCAGTTTGGATGTTGTGCAGAGCCATTTATGGAAAACATATTAGATACACAGGCTGACACCGTCTTGTGGATTTTATCATGTTAGTTATCAAAAATATCCTACACGAGCAGAATACCCGCAATAGAACAGTTTTCATTTGGAAGGACTTCTTGGCTGAAAACTTGGCTGTCCAGTGAATTATAAATCTTAGCCAGCAGCATTTTATCACAGGAGTCCTGATATAACCTTTAGCAAAGAATCACAGATGGCAACCATGTGAGAAGGCTACTATGCTTTTGATGCCATCTGCATTGTAATCACCCTTGTTAAAAAGTGTCTTATCCTATCAGTGATACATCATCCTCTGACATCTCATCCCTAAAGTCTGGTTCTGGGGCCTCACAGATTATTTAGATAGGAGATTTCCATTGCAGAGGCCAAGGTTCAGGCTGATCAGTGATGAAAAGTCACTGCCAGTGGTGGGAGCTCTAGTTAGAGATAAGAGATCAAGCCTTACTGAAGCTGTCAGACCCATTGGAGATTTTCACACATTTAATGAGTCCTCATTAGCTTCCCTGGAATCGCCTGCATGCTCAGGGCCAGTTATAGGTGTATGCATCTCCAGGGCTTGGGCTTAGATGGAAAAGGAGAAAAGCCCTGCTTTGGGAGGGGTCCTGCCAACATGATCACATCCTGGCTCACAGGCAAGGTCTGTTCTCCCTAGACTGCATCCTACAGTCTTCTGCAGACCCTCCTGTGCTTCCTCTGGTCCTTTGGTGTAGCATCTCAATGTCTGGGATAACAATGTCATTGTACCACCTGTTTCCCAAGAAAAGCTTTCATCGTTTCATAGGTGGCTAAAATATGCATAGCCACTAACTTCACTATTAACATTTACAACAGGCTTAGCAACAAGGACCAGATTTCTCATTGGAGATTATTCCTCTTGGGCTGAACTGAACACAACCATCAAACTTCTCTTACTTTTCTCAGTATCTGTCCTGTCTGCATGACCTTTCCCCCTCCTCCATTCTTATTCCTGTTCTGTTCTTCAAATATCATTTAAATGATGTTTAATGTGAGTTAAGAGCTATAGAAATGCTACTGATTGCTACTTTGTTCATATTTCCCAACTCTGTTATTCTAAGACACCAGATTGCTAAACATTCTTCTAACACCCTGACACAATGAGTATTTTTCCAGGTTGTCATTACAGAGAGGTAGAGTAGATGTATGTTTTTTCCAAGGTTATGCAAGAATAGGCATAATATTTGATAATTGTCCCTCATAGCCCCATACACATTTACTGCTCTGCTACTGTGAATGAGTTATTACTGGCTTGTTTGTTTGTAGTCATCACCCACACTTTGATATAGAAATTGCAGTGGGTGATGTTTTTTTCTCTGGACCTCTTTATAACTCTTCTTTCATCTGCCTCCTGATTTTTCTCTGCCTATTGAAATTTCATGCATTCTGGGGGTTGGTAGCCCAGATGTTTTCATGACAATGGTGTCTTTATCATCAGGATTTCATAATTAGGCAATTATTTTTTTTACAATACAGTCATTCCAAGATTTTTGTGTAATAAGCAGTTAGATATTATAATCTGCTAGAAATGCATTTTTGTGTAAGTATGGATTAGAATAGATTTTAATTTTACAATTTCAGAGGTCTAAATTAGACATTGTAGTAAAGAAAAATGACTTTTTATGTCTATTAGAACATTTACTTTTGTGTTGTGCTTATGCGAAATACTTCCATATGTTTTTAATCTTAGATTAAGTTAAAACTGCTGATAAAAGAGATGGTGGAAAAATGGTTTGTGATTATGCAAGAAAATGTAGCTGGAATCTGTAAGATACTGCAGTGCCCTGTCCTCTCCTGCCCTGCAATAGGGAAGTCAAAGTGTCAACAGAAATAAAATCTTAGTCAGTTTGAGCCAGCTGGAAGGTGGAATAACTTCAAGACATTTTGTTCTGATTATTTTGGCCACTTCTTTTTGCATGTAGTGGAATGTTTGACCAAAATTAATTTCATTTCCACTGCTTCCTATTGTGTGTGTGTGTGTGTGTTTCAGCTGAGAGATGCAGTGGAAGCAATCACCTGCAAAAATGGGCATATTCCAGTAAAGAATCATTTCCCATCTTTTCCCTAAAGAGCTCCCTCTGTAATTTCTCTCACTCTGTCTTATTAGTCTTGTTTTCCCTGCTGTTCAGTAAAATACTAATCCTTTCAAATGCTAAGCCTGAATTTAGTCTTTTAGTTTATCTTTTGCTTCTTAATGGCTAGTATTAAACACTGATTTCTAAGGATGTTCACAGAGGCAGATACAGCTTCAAACAACACTGGATAATTTTCTGTTTCTATGCTTCTTTTATTTCTAGCAGAAAACTGCCTGAAAACTTTACTCCTAATCCATCTCCATTTGTGTTTTGATGGGAAAATTCCCAATGGCTTTGAAGATGCAGACAGTGTTTCACTGAGCTGGGGCCCCATTAAGCTCTCTCTGCTCCTGCAGTGCCAGGGCTGTGCTGAGACACCCTGGCACTCATGGAGGTCTTGCAACTGTGATTTCTTTTTGCTGGGCTTCTGGATAGTTTGACACTCATGCCCTCTGCCATCCTCTGCAAGGACTGCTCAGTATCTCTCCAGTACCTCAAATGAAGTGTAGGCTACCAAAACACCCAGCAAGTCTTGCTCCTTTCTGCTTTAGCATTAATCCAATGATCCAGTTCTTCTCCTTTGCTCTGTCAGGACAGTAGCAGTATATAATTGGCTTTTTTGTGTGTGTGTGTGTCTGGAAGTCCCAGGAATACAATGTGAAAATGGATGTTCCACCATGCCGTGAGGCAGATACTAACTTTGCAGCTGGTGTTTGTTGCCTGACCCATCTGGGTAGAGCAGGCATTCAGCATGGGCTGGTTCTGGATGATGAGTGCCACAGGTTACAGCTTTTCTTGTCTGCGGGCTGCTGACTGTACCCAAGTGCATTTCAACCTGGAGAAAATGGATACTGCGTATTCCTCCAGAATACATCTCACCCTGCCATACTTAGCAGTTCCTCAACATCCTTCATTAACCTGAACAGAGGTGGCAAAGTGTACAAACACAGGATCAGCTTGGCTGCCTTTTGGATTGAGGGGAAGCCTGAGACAGTGGAGAAATCTGGGGGAGCAAAGAGAGGAAGAGGAAGGCAGATGCCATCCCAGAGCTGGTGGGTGTTGATGGCTGTTGAAGGGAGAAGAGGCATGGAGAGTTATCACAAATGAGCAGCTTTTGCTGGTCACAGAGGTCCTCAAGTCTTCCCTGCCTTTAAAGACTGAGCTCTGTGGTCTCTGAATACCACATTGGGTCAGAATGAGCGAGTTGGAGTGAAAATAGCTAAACCAGCACTATGGAGGAAAAACAGATCTCCTTTGTGGAATGTGCCTCGAGACAATTTCTTTATCCATGGCTGTGATGCTGATGGTGGCAATGATGCTGTAGACAAAATTTGAGGTTACTCTGCGTGTCAGCATGATGGACTCCCAGGTCAAATTCTGCCGCATGGAGCGTGCATGTTCAGATGGTGGCTTTCAATGACTCGAGGTTAGAAACCACTCTCTGTATTCCTGTCTAACCTAAAATGAGTTTTGTGACCAGAATGAAGTAAACGATGACCACATCTCATCTAACTCTTCCCAGCCAGACCCACTATTTGCCTCTAAGAAGTTAAGTAAGAGGTGACGTCGCAGTCTGAGCTCGGGGTGGTTTTCATGTTATGTGGTACTCAAAAAGTAGGTTACTGGGTCAGGAACAGCAAGTTCTGACTGTTTGCCAGCTCGGCCTTTTTTTTTTCCCCACAGTGTTTATACTGCTGTGACCTGCCATGCTAAAATGAGTCTAAAATGAATGCAAGCAGTGCTTTAAAACAGTAAGATGTGTTTGAACTTGTCCTCCTGTACTTGCATCAGATTATCTGTTTGCAGGATGCTTGCTTTACCGTGGCTTCCTTTTTTTTGAAATGAAAAGTAAGGCTAATTCGGATCCAGTTGCTAGAGAAAAAAAAACCTGTCCTCCTCAAATGATTACCTTGAAGTCAAAAAACTTTCTAAAATGAGAAGGTAGAGACGTGGAGTGGCTCAGAATTCAGTTCTGGAAGAATTTGCTCCCAGATGCAGCGATAAGTTAGTGAAGATCCCTTGGGACATCTGCAAAATTGGAATCTATCTCAGAACAGTGAATTTGGGAATCGGGGAGTTTTGATTCAGTCTCTGAGCTGTTTGGAACACCCCCCAACTGCTTGGTCCAAACCTCCCTCCCTCAGGTGTCCTGTCCTTTTGGACATCCACAAAGCCCAGAGCTCGCAACTGTGCTGCTGGGCATGGGGACAGAGGACAGATGCCAACGGGATTGGATCCCTGAAGGAGGGCAATGTGCCAGGGCGAGGGTGGGAAACCTGATGGGGAATACAAGGAACGCAACTGCAACCACCTTTGTAGTGAGAGCAAAGGGGCAGGAGGATTACAGTTGGACTTGATGGTCTCAAAGGTCTTTTCTAACCTCAATGCTTCCGTGGTTCTATGCTTATATGGTTGCAGAGGGAAGCTGACTCACAATGCACGTGGTTTTGTACCTGCCCCAAGCATCAGGCCCTGCAGTCCCTCGTGTACTGGGAGCTGGCGAACAGATCGCTTATCCTGGTGCTGCCGTGGGCTCTGTCACCCCATGAGGGGAGTGAGAAGGCAGCAGTGCAGTGGTTTCTTCATCTGCAGGGCTGGCATGAGCCCTTTCTGGGGCTGATGGCTCCAGAGGTGGCATCCAGCTGCTGTTAACACCAGCACACAGCCAGACTGCCCCAGCCTTGCTGTTGGGTGTATGATGTTATATCCAAAGGGAAATGCCTTTGGTGTTGAAGGCAAGCTTTCCTCTTGATCAGTCCCTTTGTGCCCAGATTTCTACAGCCTGATCCTGCAGCCCTCCTCCCTCTGGTTAAGTGCAAGGAGTGCAGTACTCAAGGGTTGGGTGGCCTGGCTTCAAATATTGAATGATCTCATCAATGAAAATATTACTCAGAGTAAAGCCTCAGAATATGTTCAGTGGCTTGCTGCCAAAGCTGACTTAAGAGGAAACTATGTGGGCCATTCAGCCAAGTGATTCATCGAGTTTTCAGTGCTTTCGAAAGCTCATCTAAAAGAAATTAAAGAAAAAATCAAAAGCAGTGGGTTTTGAAGAAAGATTGCACCTCACAAAAACTCTCTCTTAAATCACAGAGAGCTTTCTGCTGCCAGACCAGATGTAGAAAGAACAACATCACTTAATCCTCCTCGCCGAGCTAGAATGACATCTAACCCCAAGGCACCAGCAGTGTGCCCGGAACATGGCTCATGCAGCCTGCAAAGGCCACCCACCCTCAGCACTATGGTTCTCACGTGCCTCTTGGTGTTTCTTGCCCACAACTTGCAAATGTCTGACTTTCTGCAACTGGAGAAAAAATGTGTTGCTCAGAGAAGGGTGAGGTGGGTAATGCAGCTAATAAACCCCAAAGTCTCCCTATTTCTATGTAGGGATCAGCTCATTTTCTCACTGTTTAGTGAAATGCAAGTCAAAGTGCAGTATCTTGTGGAAGATCTTATTTACAAGACACCATCAACCTCTTAAAGTTGCAAAGGTTTCCCACTGACAATGGCTCAGCGGGGCCTTGGTTATCACTGATGACTTACAGGTTCTTCTGTGCTGGTAGCCAGTTCAGTGACTACCAGAGAATGTGTTAAGTCTCACCCTGAAGACCCCAGTCCTGCGAGGTGCTGAGTGTTTGGCGTGGGAAGCAGCATTACAAGAGGCAGTGAGGAGGTGAACACCTCACCCCCTGTGTGCCCCATTCTCTCTGGCAGGGCTGGATCAGATTCTTGGCTGATAAAAATGGACCTGGCTCCATCACCTTCAGAGGAGCTATGCTGGTGTACTGTGGACCAGAATCTGGTCAGGCATCTATTTAGAAGCCAAAGCTCTAAAGCTTTAAGGAGAGGAGTGCATTGAAAATGCAAAAACACCCAACATTAGTTTTTCCTGGCCCTGTTTCTTAGGTGATCATGGTTATGCTAACTTGCCCTGGAGGTTGACCTGTATGAAAATCTGTGTCCTTCTCTTTGTCACTGGTGAGTTTGGTGCAAGGGTCATGGCACAGCTCGAGTCTGCCTCCCCCGTTCCCGCTGCAGGGTCAGTGAAGGAAGTGATGGTCTGTTGGTTCCGGCGCCCTGCCACAGCACACGTGCTTGTGTCTGCTCCTGCCCTCGCTGACAGCCTGCACAACCCTCAGCTGTGGGTTCTTATGCAAAGCCCATGGCCGTGCTTGGCCTTGATTTCTCTCTCTGCAAAACAATGACGACAGTGCTATCTGAGTGATTTTACCTAGATTATTTTGGGTGGAAAGGGACATAAAAGAGCAGCATCTGTGTCTGTTCTTCACCCCTGCTGCACAAATAGCTCCCCAGCCCAGCTTTGTCACTTCAACAGCTGTAGCACGAAAGTAAAAATATCAAAGCCTGATATAAGGGCTCTGCTTAAGAACTCACAAGCCATTATTATGGCAAAGGAATGCCCTAATAATCCTCTGCTTCCAGTCAAAGAAAATACATATGCTCTCCGTGTATGTATCAGAATCATGGGATTCTGACCTGTGAACCTAGTTACACTTAATAAGATGTAACAGTTCCTCAGGGGACTGATAATAGGATATAGAGTCCTTTATCTCTGTGTCACGCGCTGAAATCCAGACCAGGCCATTAGCAATTAAAACGTCTTACCATCTGATGCCTGTCCAGTGGCCTGTGCAAAACAAGTCTCAGCTCAGCAACCAGTGCATAAACCTTTGGGCTTTCAGGTGCTTGGGTTTTTCTTTTCTTTTTTTTTAATTTTGAGAGGGGGAAGTGTCTTTTGCGATCCCATTCCTTCCTTCCTTAGCACCATGGGCAGCTGTTTGGAGGCAGGCAAGTGGCCAGGCAGACATAGGGCTGTGGTATTTTCTTTCCCTAAAGATGGTTTTCCAAATCAAAGCTCAAGTATGTTAGAGCAAGGCCCTCTGGAAAGCAGCCAGCGCTGGCTCTACTCATACTGAGTTTGTTTTGAGACTAAATACACAGTTGTGTTCTCTTGGCTTCTTAATACAGCAGCTACTTAGGAATGTAAAAATAATAGCTTGTAAAGAATGATTCATGTGTTTCCTCTCTTTCTGTCTCTCACATGAGAAATACCCCAAATATTTATTTTCAAGGATTTTGAAAAATGGGAGAGAATGAAGAAAACCTTTACTTACTGCTGCAATTTAATTCAGACACAGACATATTTATATCCCATTAAT
Source organism: Aegotheles bennettii (assembly GCA_013398125.1). Lineage (NCBI taxonomy): Eukaryota > Metazoa > Chordata > Aves > Caprimulgiformes > Aegothelidae > Aegotheles > Aegotheles bennettii. The sequence continues at coordinate 1,315,852 of VZRW01002458.1, read as the reverse complement.
TATGGTGAGGCTTTATATTATATGTATATTTCCTGTTCTTTTATACCTGGTAAGAGTATTTTTTTCTCCCATCTGAAAACACCCGATGAGTGTGAGAGGCTCCACAGTTACCATCCACCCTGACCAGGGCTGTGTGAAAGGAGGTTTTATTTTTCTGTCACCAAGACAAGGCCACGGTAATGTTCACATGCAGATGTTTGTGTTTTAGAGAGTTTTATAGCAGTGAAGCCCACTGTTACCAATGGCTGATCAAGCACAGAATTCAAATTCCGTGCAAGCTGAACCCAGGCCTGTGACTTGCAGCTGGGGTTTGAGCAATGTCCCTCTGAGCAGAGGGAAACTGGGGCTTCTCAGGGGTCAGGCCAGGCCCATCTTCATAGTCACGTGCCACTAAGTGAATCTGTCTGGTTCCTCTGCCACCTACATCCACCTTGCTGGGAACATCAAGGAGGCTTCATGGCTGCCCTTGTAGAACTGGGAGCCCAGCACTGACCTCCCTAGACCATGGCCAACTGAGAGCCAGCCTCCCACCGTGGTCCTCACCCAGCTTCAGAGAAAGGTCTCATCTCCCACACCTCTAGTAGGCTCTTGTGAAACATCACCAGTTTTGGAGGAAAATTGAAAGAGCAGGAGGGGACACGGCTGAACCCCAATGGCCTAGAATATGTCAGCAAAAACTGCTGCTTTCAAGCGGCTCTTGAGCAATGTCTTCCCTGGTGATCTCGGTCTTGGGAAATTCCCTCCAAGTGGATTTTTCATTGTGCTCTGGGTCTCCCTCAGCTGAAAGGCTCTCTTTCAGTCTTATAGGAAATTGTTTCATTGCTCCATCCTTTGTGGCTCAGGGTTTTCTGTAGGCAGGACACTTGCAGCAGCTCCTCTGACACAAGCAGCTAGGGGTTACTTAACTACCTGCAACTCTCTAAAAATAGAGATTCATGGCTCCAAAGCACTTAGACACATTTTCATTAGTGCATACAGTGAGCTTTCTATTCTAATAATTCTAATATTCTAATAATTTCTATTTCTATTCTAATACCAGTCTATTAGTAACAAATCCAAAGCCTTTGGTTTGCCTAAATGTTTAGGAAAATTCACTTTTCCAGCCAGGGGCTGTTGGTATTTCTGTACTCTGAGATCAACGCTGCCATCCTGCTCAGGTGCTCAGTGATGGAGAGGGGTGTGTGGCTCACACACCCATTTATTTCTTTCCTGTGGCTTGCTTTTCCCCAGGGAGCATAAAAACATGTGGTGGGCCATGTCTCGTACTTACCCTTTAACTAAGAACTGACCGAAGAGGGGGACGGGGAAGAATCAGAAAACTTGGATATGCACTGAAGTGTAGGAAAAGGAATGGAGAGAGACAAAATAGCAGAGATAAGGAAGCAGGGAAAGATGCCTTTTTGTTGTGAAGAGATTAGCTGAGAGCCAGCTTCCAGATGCTTTTTAAATAAGGCATTCTCCTGGAAAATATTGATCCTGATCGATTACAAAACCCTCGGGGATTTTTGAGGTCAGAGCTCCCCTGGGAGAAGGAACAAATGAGCCTGAGCGGCAGTGCCACTTGCAAATCATTTTGTTACTTTTCTGTAAGAAATGTAATAAAAAGTTTTCCTGGAGTTTTGGTTTCAAGTAAAAATGTTCTTTTGTTATTTCTACACATGCCCTGTGAGAAAGTAAAGAGGCTCTTTGAAGCTGGATAATAAGGTTTGCCTTGGATGATTAATACAAATAATCATGCCTCGGTGATGTGGAGAGGACCGGTCTGCAGCAGGAGTGATCCACACAGACCCACCAGCTCCACGCTGGTGCGGGACTGTCCTGAGCATCTTTCTGCCTCACAGTACGTAGGTGCTACCTCTGGGTCGTTTGTGCCTTTTACCTTTCTGTGAGGCTCAGGTCCAAGTTTTTCATCTCCTTGTTGTTTCCCCTGACACTTTCCTCTGCATCCTTCATAACGTTTGCAGTATACCAGCCCCAAAGTGTTTGTAACACTATTGTGCAAAACAATGCTCCCTTCCTCTCTGGCCCTCCTTAATTCTCTGCTTGAAGCTGGAAAGGTTTATTTAACAGACAGGGTGATTCCTGACAAACTGTGGAAAAGCTGCCCAATCCATTTGTCTCAAGGTTTACGACGCAGCCTCTGCTCTGGCTCTGCAGTCCTGCTGCTTATTTACATTTTTCTGTACACGGTTCTTTCCATTTCCACATTAATCTCTCTTTGTTAAGACTCTACCCCACATAGAACAGACAGGAGGCACAGATGGCTTGACGCAGGTATTTTTTTTTACTCTTTAATTTCAACAGTTCATTGAGCAGCAGCAACGTTTAAGTTACGTAAACCTTAAATATCTTTTATTTTCCATGGAAATTGCACTTGCTCAGCCTAACCGTCCATTAATCGCCTTGTACTCAGAAATGTTTCAACGTTTATGTTTCAAAGTGTAGCATTTGGTTGTGCTGAAGAAGGGGCAGTGGTCCTTCCCTGCACCTGGTGGGCTTGGGTGCTGCGGCCGTGACGTTGTTCTTGTGTGGGGCGGGTGCTTGGGACTGCTCCTGGCAGTGCTGCTCCTGTGGTACCCATCTGAGCCCCCTCTCCCCACTCACTGAGCTGCCAATAGTAATTGAGACTGCTCCATTATCTTTTAAAAAGATGGCAAGAGGCCTGATTTATGAAATACAGATCTGTCATACTGACAATGTAGATTTTTAATGTGCTCAAGCTTGAAAATTTTGTGTTTTGATTTTCCCAAGGTTTCCTTTTTGGCAGCTCAATTGCAGTGCTCCCTCCTGGGATTTATTTAAGGGGAAGGGAGGACATAATGTACTTACAGGTGTAAATGATACAGTTCCCCTGAACTGAATAAGTGGTGAACCCAGAGTGTGAATAAGAGCAGCTTGCCAACTAGGTACTAACTAGGTACTCTTAACTTTCTTTCCAGCAATTAAGATGAGGTTTGTACCTCCCTGTCAGTTCTGCCATATAGTGATACCAGGTAGTCTTGTAGCTTTTATACTAACAACAGACAGTGAAGGCACTTATCCCAACTCTGAAATACAGAGGCTATTAAAATAGGATTGAAGGTATTTAGTATCAGTTGCTGTGGTTTGTATTTGTATTCAAAAGTGGCCAGCTTCTTTAGATGAGGCAAATTCAAAATAGTTCCACCGAAGTCACGTAGCCCAAATTTACACTCTCACAAGCATGATATCAATCTCTCTCCAAAGTGTTCCGGGAAGGCTGACTTGAGTTTCTTGTTTCTAAATGTGTTTACTTACATTATTTCAGAAGAAAATTTTTACACATACAGAGAAAGAGAGAGTGGGAAGGAGAGTTCCTCTTTCCTACCCCACAGCCTCAAGAGGCTGGGCAAGATTGGGGCCCAGAGGGGCCATATATATGGGATGGGTCAGGATGCAGAGAGCTGCAGGGACTGGCATGATCTGAGATGGTGATGCAGATCCCAGTGCAGGGTTGATCAGTCATTCCATGCTGCTCACCCGTGCTGCCCGCTGCTGCCATCTCCAGCTCTGCAAAGAGCTTTCAGGAGAAACCAACTGCATTTTAGCCATTGCCTGGTCCTCTGGCAACCACAGGGCTGCTCAGGCTTGGTCCTGTCTTTCATTCACCCTGGAGCTCATCTTGGCTGTCATGACACTGTCTGTCTGTCAGCTTGAACTCTGTGCCCATTCCCTTCTGAGCTTAGAGATCTGTGTTTTGGCACATCCTCTTGAACAGCTTCAGCCAAGTGTGAAGGGAGGCACAGTGCTGATCTGCAGTGCTGCAGTGCCCAGGGATTCCCTGCAGCAGACGTGACCCTGCAGGTTCCCATACAGTCAGGTTTGCATCAGGGTTCAATTTGCCATTTCGTTAAGCATTAGGATCTGTCTGCAGCTCAGGGATGCTGACTGCAGGTAATCTTGTCTTGCCTGAGACATGATGAACTTCTGTCCTTCTCAACTGGTTTGTAACTGGTGACTGAGGTCTATGCTCCCTTCTAGTCCATTTGCAGGAGATTGTTTTTTCACACAGTGACCAGTTTATGGGCCCTCTTGTTTGCTTTTGATTTCAGTGCTGAAGGTTTCACATCAGTCCCTGGTTGCAAGAATGATGGTCATCATCCTCAGAGCCACATTTTCTCTTCTGTCCTGCCACAAACACAGGGAATTCAGCCCCAGGGCACAGGGAAGGGGTGACATTGACTGCACAAATTGCCTCCCATTTTCTGACCTGCAGCAGCCCCTCTGTGCGAGAGCAGAATGGGGGTTACTGGGTGGAGGGGGCTGAGAGAAGGGATGTGAGTCACTGGGCACAGGGGGACCTCCCTCTCAACCTCCCAGTTCAGGATTTAACCGTGAGCCCTGCAGTGATAGCTCAAGTCCTTACAGCCCTCCTGCTGCTGGAAGAAGACAGGGTGATGGTTATAACTAAAAGGTTTCTAGTAGTGGGCTGGGAGCTGATGCTGGCAGAGAGTTCAGGTGTCCTTCCAAAGTCTGCTCTTGGGCTGCCTGCCCACTGTGAGCACAGTGCTGCTCACCCAGCCCTCAGCTGGATTAACCATCAAAAATAGTAATAGAAAAGGCTTCCACAGCCTCGTTAGGCACAGTCCCAAGGGTGATGGCACAGTGATGGTCAGCAATGGCTTCAGCTCCCTTTTACAGGTCTGTGGGATATTTGAGTTGGTTTTAACCAGCAGCAGCTGAGAAAGAGCTGCTGCATCTGGCTTTGCACTTCTTCCATCTTCATGGTTGCAGCTTATAGCTACTCCTGTCCCTGTATAGCTCACTGAGAATTTGATTAACAGATGATATATTCTGCTGCCAGGCCATCAGAGGGAAAGGAAGATGAAAATATTATCAGTCTTCTCATTTGTTGTCTCTGTGGCAGGGAAGATAATACTTGGGCCATGCTAAAGCCCATGCACTGCTTACTCCTTTTACCTACCTGCTTTAAGACATTCCTCTACTCAGAAAAGAAATCTCAGGGGAGGGATAAAAGACACAAATTGTCCTTCTGCCTCCTGAAGCCCAAGCAAGAGCCTTGTCCTCTGGTGTTATGTTTCTTCATAATTTATGTTAGGTAAACATAGAGAATTGTGGTTAGAAACATACCTTAAAACACACCAAAACACACTGAACATGAAAAGACACCAAAAGACAAAAGAAACAAATGCAAACCAAGAAGGAAAGACCACAGCACAGCTGGGGCTGAATCTTGCAATCTTTTCCCAGTCACATTTCTAAGTCCCTGCAAAAATCTTGGGCTATTCGTTAGTCAGATTGCTTCTCCTTTTCTAGGAAGGTGATGCAGAAAACTAAGATGTTCCTTTTCCAAATTATAGAAGCTTTGTGCAAGCTGTGACTGGTGAAGTTTTGCAAGGCTGCTATTGCAAATACTGCTTGAAAAGAGACTCCAAACCTTGGCCATGTGCATACATATATATATATATAATGTTTATTTCAGTTTGAATACACAGCAAGACAAGTGCAATACACATATTTTGAAATAATATGCACCATCACAGAACAATCTCCTGCCCATCATAAAGGGGCTGTGAAGATAACAAAGTAAACCCACTCAAAACTGTTCTTTTGCAGGAAGTGCTGGTACATTTTTAAGCTACTCACAAGCCTGTTAAATAACTGGCCATCTTTTAAGCTCAGGCACCCTGGAGTGTAGGAGGCAAATAATTCTCAGGAGGGATTTAACACAGTTATGTAAAATAATCTGAAGCCATCCCGGTTGCTCCAGAAAGATTATAATTAAGCGGGGTTATTTTTTCCATGTCCGCTATCATCAGTAGATTTTTCTTAGTAACAAAACAAAACAAAAGTCTTGTTCTCATTTGTCTGAGAAGCAGTTTCTGTTCCTCTCATGAAGAGGAAGGGGGCTTGGACATGCCGCTGAATGTGCTGCTGTCAGTCCGGGTATTTATGACACAGAATATCTTTTGAATAGTAATTTTAAACATCTGATTAATCTTCCATTCTGTTTGAGCAGAGAAGCAGCATCATGCTGGGCTGGGTGCAAAAGGCGTTCAGAACTCACTAACCAACAGTCCCCCCATGCTAAGGCTGTCAAGCAAAATCCCTCATGTCAGTGTTCAGCCTTTCTGGTTGGCAGGTTGGCAACTTCTTAGTTTAAAGTTGGGGGACCAAATTTTTCTCCACAGGACCCCCATGACAAGTAGATTTTAAAGCAACCCTCTAGCATCCCAACGCTCACCTAGGATGGACACAGAGCACAACCTGTGCATCCAGCACAAACTCTGTCCCTCTGCCAGTGGGCCATGGGATAAGGATGGGACATCTGGACTGAACTGGACCTTCTGTATTTTGTTACCTTCTGGTTTAATCCATTTCTCTCCTCTTCCCCTCATCACATGTCTTCTGCTCCCCTGTTTGCCCTTGTCCTCCACATGACAAGTTTTCTTATATCCTGGATAAAACAGTTTTTCTGTTACCTTGGCTCTGTCGGGGGTTAAAGGGAAAATCCATTGCCATTCTGGCTGGCTGTGGTGGGTGTTTGGCTGCCTGTGAAACTGCATTAGCTACACATCTGCAGATCTGAGAAGGAAACCCTCAGCTCACGTTTGGTAAGCTCCTAGAGCAGGCAGATAACCCCCCATGCTGCTGCCAGTCTCCCACAGCCGCATGGTTAAGTTGCAGTGGCAGGAGCAGAGGGAGCATTGTGGGCTGTATTAAGTGGTACCCAGTTTTTTTATGTTGAGAGTGATATTTGGCAGGCTTGAATATCAGTGGTGTTGCCATTTTTTATTCCACTATAAAGTGGAACTTCTTGCAAACCACCGTGTTCGGGTCGTTTGGATGCCCTGCAATATGTTCACTTATTTTCCACTGCTGAATGAAAAGGAGAAAATGAGTATGATACTTGTGTAGGTGTTTGCCTGGCTTGTGTATGGTCTAGATTTCTGCATAGCTGCTTCTCTTCTCTGTTACATGGGGCTTTCAGATTTCACTATTGATTAGAGCAGCCACTTTTCTAATTGGAAGAATGCTCAAGTCTAACTATTGACTTGTGCAGTAAATGTGCCGGGTTATTAAGGATAAGAGGCTTCAGTCAGAAAATATGGTTACTCTCTCTTGCAAAAGAGGTCAGTGTAACTCGAGTAAAAGAGTGTCCTAAAAATGAGAAAACAAGCGAAGGAAGCGAGAAAGTAGGAGCCAGGCAAATGCTGCTTATGTAATTATGGCAAAGCAAGTAGGACAGAGGAGGGACCAGGCAGCCAGGCTCAGCTTTGCTGTGCCTGCTTCTCAGGGCTAAGAATGACTGCATGTGTGAGTCATGTTCCTTCTGCATGGGGGCCATCTCCACTCAGCAGAAGCTATATGGCTAAAATGGGAGTAAACGTGCTCATCATGACATAACAGTGGTGGTAAAGTGTCCCCTGTTGAGATGAGCTTTCACAGGGCTTCAGTGTGCAGCTGCTTGTGGTAGGTCAAAGGGGGGCTTGAAGGTATACTTCAACCCCTTCTTTACAATATTCCTTCCCAGCTCTTGACATTCACACCCAAAATATTACAGCAACACAACCATTTCTGCTATGGAAAATGAAATTGCCTGCAATGGGGTTGCAGTCATCTGACAGCCACCCATGCTTTGCCCAACAAGCTGCTTGTCTGCAGTGAGAGTTGGGCTTTTCCATGCAATCTTCATCGGAGAGTTGGAGTTGGAGTCTTCAGAGGAGCCTCTCTCCCTTCACCATTTCTAGAAATGAGTCTACACAATTAGTTGGGAGTAAGCACTGAGCTCTTAAATAACTGAAATTGGATGAAATGAATCCTGCCCTGGGGAACCTGAATTCCTTAAGGTAATGCATAAATACCATTGCTGGAAGTTGTTCATGCCTCTGGGCATAGGTCTTGTAGGTGGTTCTCAGTGTGTAGTGGTAGTTACAGGATTTGCAACATTTCATTTGTATACTCACATCCATCACCTGGGGATGTGAAATTCCTCCTTATAAGCGTCAATGGACAGGTATGCTGTTGGGCAAACAGAAATGAAGGTACATCAGCTATGGAGATGTGAACAGCCAGCCTTGGGGTAAATTGCAACCCTGCTTGGTCTCAGGGCACATGGAGGCACTGGGCCCCTTTGATGTGTAGTGACAGGATGACAAGGAATGGTTTCAAACTGAAAGAGGGGAGATTTAGATTGGATATTAGGAAGTAATTCTTTCCTGTGAGGGTGGTGAGACACTGGCACAGGTTGCCCAGAGGAGTTGCGGCTGCCCCCTTCATGGAAGTGTTCAAGGCCAGGTTGGATGGATCTTCCACCCTCAGGGTGGGTTGGAACTAGATGATCTTGAAGGTCCCTTCCAACCTAAACCAGTCTGTGATTCTGTGTTGTTGAACACACAATAGAAAAGCAGTCAGGACCCACCAGAGTGTCGAGTGTAAGGTGGTGCAGGAGGCAGTGGGCGGATCCAGTGAGCGATGGGAGGAACGCAGGATAACCAGGAGATTTAGCCAGGGTGGCTCCCAAGGGCCACAGGAAGCCTTTGTGGTACAGCCTGCTGCTGAAATACGCTCTTTCACAGTTGATGCCAGAATTGTTAACAGTAAGATTTTAATAAACATGCACACTTAGAGACTCATATGCGGAAGAAGCAGATGTCTTTGGACCTGCTCTCTTCACATCACTAACTGGTCTTATTTTTTTTCCATTCTCCACCTCAACTTTTTCACTTTTCCTGTGTTTTAAGAGAGCTTTTCCTTACATCAGATTACTTTTTCCACTTCCTTGTATAAATTTTACCCCTTTCTCCAGTCCTGAAGTATTTATAGCTCAATGGCACACATAACCATTGGGCATACAGTAATTTCTCTTTGCATACTTTCCATATCTCTCCTGTGTGCTTTTCCACCCACACGTGTTCCATTGCCTTATCCCGAAGGATGTCTTTATTCCTCCTTTATATTTTTGGTTTCTCTATTGTTTTTTTCATGCCTTTCTTCTTGATGGGTTGGGTGTTTTTGCACATCACACAGCTTGAAAAAATGTTCCCTTCAGACTCTTTCATTGAATCAAATCCTATTCATCTGATATGCACGCAGACTGAAATTCAACCCTGAGTGAAAGAGTGACCTACCTGCTGCAGGGAACCTATTTTTGAAGCATTTTTTGGACAAAGGCCTCAGATTGGCCTCCACAGAGGAATTAACTTCACCCACAAAAGAGCCCTGCTGGCCACAGCACAGTTGTATCTCTAGGGCTGTAATTGTATCTAGATATTTTTGTTGTTGGCACTGTCTTTCCTATGGTATTTTTGCACCAAATCTGAAATTTTATTTTTTTTTTTCAAATATTGACATAGATTTTTCTGATTAACAGAATCACAGAATCTTCATGGTTGGAAGAGACCTTAAAGATCATCCAGTCCAACCATCTACTCAGCACCACCATAATAACTCCTAAAACACCAAACCACATCACTCAGTGCCTCATCCAGGTGCTTCTTGAATACCTTTAGGGATGGTGATTCCACCACCTCCCTGGGCAACTTGTTCCAGTGTCTGATCACCCTAATGGTGAAAAATTTTTTTGTAATATCCAATCTGAATCTCCCCTGTTGTAACTTAGACCATTTCCCCTCATCCTCTCACTGGAGGCTTGGTAGAAGAAGTAAGAATAATGGTGATTCAAATTGAGCAATTATTTCCTTTCTGGTTTTATTTAGCCCTGTAAGGTATCACAAGGGGAATAGCTACCTGTGTCAAGCACATTGTTTTCATTTTGTATGGCCTAATAGAGAGTCATGCTTCAAAGTCAAAGGTGGGGTGGTAGGCTCACAGGATTGAAAGCAGTGATTCTGAACAAGACTTTAAGAGTCATGGTTAAATATCCACAGTGCTGTAGTTTGAAAGAATACAGTCAGGGATGTTAAGTTATATTACTTCTGTTATTTGGTGCTTATGGCAATGCTGATGCAAGCCTTCCTTTAATTCAAAAAGGATGATAAAAGCTGCAGAGGACCAAGAGTGACAGAGGGACTGTAAAATGGGTGTGTTGGTGAAGGACTCACCAGCCTGGCTTAAGAAATAAAAGGTTTAGGGCTGACTTGCCTACAGCCTAGAAGGAGCTAATATTCCCAAGAAGGAACACTTATTAGCAGAGAGTTCTCCTAAGCAGATAAAGGCATGAGAGCCAATGGCTAGAAGGTGGAGTTAGGAGAATTCCCTAATTGATTCAATTTGCACAGATTGTTGTGGTTCATCAGGGATCAGAACAGATCCTCACATGCAGGACACTGGCAGCACAACCTCGCGTACCTCAGTGTAAAGGCTGCAGAGAGTGGCCAGTGGTCACGTGCCACACAAATTGGTGGTGTATCACTGGTCTAACACTCTTTGTGTCCTTGAGCACTAGTTCAGGCAGGAGTTAATCCTGACATCGTATGTGCTGCATTGATGCCCAGAGCCCTGATGAGATGGCCAAGATAGATTTATGTTATAGGAGCAATAGTAGCCTTTATAAATGCTGCAAAGAAATATCACACTGTTTGGCCTGATTTTTCCAAAGATAAAAAGCTCCAAGGATGAGCTGAAATTCGCTTAGCATTTCTGAAAATCAAGCTGTAACTAATTAACCCCTGCACACTTATGTGCTCAATTATTTTTTTCCACCTCATTTAAGCAAGGAAAAGAGAAACTTCAGGCTTCTCAAAACTTTGCAGCAAGCTTGTGGCATGATCAGCACTCAGAAGATCCTCAATAATCTCCCCATCACTACTTCTTCCCCCTTTCTAATTAACTCAGCTTTTACTATCACCAATGCAACCTGTTATATAACCTAGACTGTACAAGCTACAGGAACAAACCCCGAAAGCACACCCAGCTGCATTCCCATTCAGAGCTGTGATAAACCGGCCAGAAGCACATCCTGCCTTTCATTATACTGAAGAGGTCTTGGTGCTTTGGTGTCCTACATCAGTATTAGAAAGCTTGGGCATTGAATTGCTATAAATCAAGAGCTTTGCTGCTCTCACAACAAGCCCAGTGGGAGCCTGACTTTCTCAAAGAGCTTAATTAAAGAGTGCTTATTGTCAGCTAACCCCTGCAGCCCTTTAGAGCTCCGCAGAGACTTCTGTTCTCCGACACCATTGTGGAAAGTGGGACAGCCCTTACTTCTTAGGGAGCTCTGTGTTCATAATCACTTCCTCACACGTCAATATGGTCCTGGTGATCTTATAGTCATGTTGCAATTAGTTGGTGATAGGTGTGAACAGGGCATATCTGAATAACTGTTTATGGAGATCCCACTGGCTAGACAGTTATTCAACATAGTCATAATTTTCCTCTTAGCTAGTACTTTCTCTGGCTGTATCTCAGTACGTTTGGAAAAGCAAGATTAAGGTGTGACATTTCTCAAAAACATCTGTTTTCTTTCCTCAGAAGCATGTAGGTCCCTGCTCTCTGATGAGTGCAGCAGAGGCCCTTCAAAACATTACTCACTTTTGGCTGGAAATCCATTTCACAGTCAAGTTGTACTGCAGCATAGTTAAATTAATTATTCAGACCATAACCTCTGCTGGTGGTAGAACCAACTGATTTATTTTTTTGTGTGTGCATAGGGCTGGTGTACTTGGGCCCCCATCAGTCTCATCCATCTTGGATGGGGGATTTGTATGTGTTTTAATACTGCTAAAGAGCAGGCATTGGGCATCGGGCAGCACAGTTATAAAAACAGATGGGAGGAGAGCAGCAATGTACCTGTACCTGTGTGTCCATTTGTGGTATGATCACCTGCACACACGGAACAGAGAGGGTGAGGTTGTCATTTGGGTTTGACTTGCGCCGCTCATGGTGCAAGGCCACTTACAGTGTGGTTCCCAGCCTGTCCCACCCGCTCCCCAAGCCATGAAGAAGCTATCAACCATGCACAGTCACTGCCCACGCGTGCCCTTGCAGTGCTGAGAGGGAGGTTTTTAATTTGATTCAGAATGGGCACTTCTCCACATTGCACAGGCACAAATGGCCACCTCCCTTTTATGCTGGGCTTGGGCAGTGTTGTGGTGGGGCACGTTCCACAGCTCTGCCCGGGGATTGCACAACTGTGGCTCTGCTGGCTGACCCACATCTCAAAGGAGCTGAGAGGACTCAATGATTCAGATTCATCCATTACTAAGCATTATTTCCCAATGCATTTATGAAGCCATCCCGCCTTCAAATTCCAACCTGGAGAAGTCAGAGATATTTGGAGGTTCAAAAGAAATCTTGGACAGCAAAAATTAGAGGAAATCTCATGGGTCTAGAAGTTGTCCTTATTTTGCTTGTCCTTCTTACAACTTTCTCATCCTTCATGATTGCAGCCATGAATCAATCTAGTATTAATTTTAATTAAATTCTGGCTAACTAAATGTGTCAAGAAGATGAAGGCTGTCATCCTGCCAGTGGTCGTTCCCAATGCAAAACTCACTTTAACAGAGCCATCTGATCGACAGGAAGATCTTTGCAGTGATATCACAAACAAAAGACTCCTCTGACTCGTGTTCTTCACTATTACAGCAGTGTTTATGATCTTCCTATGGGCATTTGTGTCCTTCACTGTGTGGCAAGCAATCCAGAGATTGTTTTAATCATAGAAGATGTCTTCTTGACATCGGCTTTCCCACCCAGGGAAGTAAATGTTTGCAGGATCCTCATGGAGGAGGAGTTCATCCTAGAGTAGGTGGGCTCCTGGTTTAGAAAAAGGGATGTTAAGCAGCAGAAGTTCTGAGCTGGCTCTGGTGGAGCACCCCCAAGGACAGTGCCCAGTGAAGGAAGCAGCTTTTGAGTAACACGTAATGAGTGATGAAATACAATTGTCAGCTCATGTGGGCATAGCAGCATTTTTAAAGAAAGAGCCCGCTAAACCAAACTTGCCCATTTTATCAGGCCAGACCTCACTATTCCTCTGTTGCCAGAGGAAAAGTTGTTCCCTTGATCCAGTTGAGTTTTTAAGTGTCCAGTGATGCTGCTTCTCTGCCAGTGTCTACAGCTCTGATGTGCCATAGCACTGCCTCCTCCGGTGCCTATTTGGACTGTTATAGCCCAAGGGAGGGAGCCAAGACCCCGTATAGGGTCTCACACACACAAGTTATTGCCATGGGGAACCATTACCATTCTTCTTTATGTGTCTTTATCTAAAACTACACTTTGGTGGTGAAAATGCATTTAACAAGAAAACCAGAAGCATTACCCCCTGGATGCAGAACACAGCGAAGCGTGTGAGGGAAGTGAAGAACAAAGCAAGGCACACTCATAGTTGCTGTGAAGAAGACCCAAGCAAGTACAGATCAAAACCCAAACTATTCCAGCAGCTCAACTTTTCTTCTTCAGAGATTACGCTCTTCCAAGCCAGAATGCAAAGGAAACGTTCTCTTGTTTGCTGTAACAGCTGTGGTAGTTGAGGCTCCACCTTCCTTTATTTTTGAGCCTTTATTGCAAGTGGATGACTGTGTTCCATAGACGCTGAAATCCAGAGGCGATGTAGGCTTGTGCTGCCCTCCTGACCTATGTATTTTGTGAATGTTATTGTTGAGTGTGTTAGTCATAGGTATGGCTGTGCCACATCTGGAGCTATTATCAGTAAAAAAAAAAAGCCTGTTTGTGCTGCTGGGTTATATAAAATGGAAAGAGCTTGAAACACAGAGGACAGTAGCATAGGCATTATCTTTTTAGCTTTATGCTTGTGTGAAGCAGAGATTTAAGATTGCACTTACATCAAAGGGCTGCAGGTATGAATCGAGGATACTTCAAATTGAAGAAAAATTAAGTTACTGAATTTTTACCTGAAAATAAATGAATGTAACAATGCATTGACTGCAAAGTCTGAACTGCTTGAACAAAAAGCAGTCATTTAGTTCAATTTGGTAAGTGCATTAATGATGGAAGCCTAAACACAGTGGGGCTTTTTTCTTTTTAATCAAACTTAACATTTTATCCATCTGCAAGAGGCATACGGCAGCAATAATAACAACAACAATAATGTGTCATAGGCCTGCTAGATTTTTACCACAATTCACCCTAAAAGCCTTTTCTCTGTCCTGCATCTATGAGAGAAGAGCTAATGTATTTTGTAATAATTCTAGACTAGAGACAGAAGTTTTTATTTCCAGTGAACTTCAAAAGAAGAATTTTATTGAGGACAATGATGACTCTTAGAAATAGTAACTCCCATCTTCACATTGCTTTATCAGTGTTGATAAGGGTTTCCCACACAACAATATCTAAATAGCTATTATAATATCAATTTTAGTGTGTTAAATTCTGAATACTTTTGAAATGAAAACACTGTGTTCAGTGTTATAGTTACATTGAGCAGGTATTTTCTACATACTGATTTCAGAATTGGGTCTGTTAGTTTTATTCTGGGATGGAATGGATCAAATAACTGGAAAATGCATGCTCTGTTCTGAATATATGATATTTACTCTGCTGTAGTATCCTCTGTACTTGGTCACCATTCATCTGATGCATTTAGGTCCCAACTCATCTTTTTAGAGAAGGACAATGACAGGCTGCTCAAGCCTGCCTACATTAGACTTCTAAGCTTAGGCTGGTTGTGTCCCAGAGTGAAGGATGTTGATTCATTTTGCCAGTGCCTGAAATACATTCCTGCATTAGCGATGAACTGCATACTTGGCATCCTCGTGGTGCTGTAGCAACACCTAGAAGATGTTCTTTAAGTGAGAGTTCTAAGAGTGAAAACAGAACTCCATTTGGCATGGTGATAGCAACAGGTAATAGCATGGTACATGGGAAACAATGTGAGATATTGATGGGCATGCACCCATGCCCTGGCAGTGCTGACTGCTAATGCACTGCACCCAGTGTATCTGCTGGGACAAGCCTCAGGGGTGTCTCCCCATGCTCCTTAGGATGGGTCTTCTAAAACCTCCAGAGCTCTCTCAGTCCCATGCAATGGTTCACATGCTTACCTAATTCCCTCACATGAAACAATCAGCCCTCTGAATTGGTGTGTATCACCTTTCACTGCAAACTGGCAGATTTCCACCTGATAAACTGACTGAACAAGTTTCAGGCTCCTGGATTTTACCTGTTTCCTTTCCCCAAAAAGACTGAAAACTGAAAGCTCTGCTTCGTTTACCTACTTGAATCTGAAATGGAGACCTAAAAGCCCAAGAATACTAAATGTCATGATACTTCTTCTAATCCATGCATACCCAAAGCTTTTGCTTGCTCCTCACTTTAACCAGATAATCTATGATAGTAAGTAGGATAAATTTTTCCTCCTTATTTACTAAAATAATGCTGGCAAGAAAACTGTATTTTGCATGATCAGTCTAAAACACTTCTAGGCTAAATATATTCTTCTAAGATACGTGCTTTGGGCATCTGTTCCCATGCTGCACACTCTCTGCAAGCGGCACAGAAGATGCCTTTCTTTGCCATCGCTGTGTGCAGCGTGGGTAGATCTGAGAAGAGAATTCTGCCCTGAAGATTTCTGTTGTCTTTTTGTTCAGTTGAAGGATATGACTCTAATTTCTCCCATTTGGAAATTGCACACCAAACACAGTCATATGCCTGCCTGGAAATGTCGGCTATACCTTCCAAGCTATTCTAAAAATACAACTCGGTCCCTGCAGTCCTGAAAATTAAATCCAATGCTCCAACATGCAGGGAAGCCTAAAAGAGCGTGCTTCTTCGGAGCACACAGTTATCACCCCTGCACTTGTAGAGAAGAGAATTGATATTCACAGAGACTTAGTTCCCTTTAAAATTTTATCCATCATGTGTTTTATGAGGACACAGGAGTGAAGGTCCCTTCTATTAGCGTTCTGAGAAGATTTTTAGAAAATGTTGAGTCGGTTCTCTCCCCGTCAGTCTTCATCCAGGGAAGGATGTCTTCCCACTCCCTCTGGGAAGCGTAAGCAATACCAGTTCTGTAATAAAAAAATAGCACTTGGTTGTTCAGCTTTATTTTTACAAGTGTCAGACTTAGGCAAAGTTTACTGTCTCACCTTTACACGTCAGCAGTGCATGTTATGCCAAAAAGCTCCCCAGGGCAACTCTTTTCAGTCTTGAAGGCCATGTTCAAATTAGCCATCACGAGAAGGCACTGACCCCACCCAAGCAGTTTTGCTCTGTCAGAAAGTCAGTATTTGTTTCTAGCATTGTGTCTGTTAGATCAATCAAAATGTTCATCTGCTTGCAGTCGTCTGAATGAGGAAAGGTCACGATACAGAGCCATTAAGCCCCTTTGTAGTTGCAAGTAGCAGAAAGGCTACACACAGGAGAAAATGTTTCTTCTAAGAATGATGAGTAAGCACTATCTCGGATGCCTTGGATCTGCCAGTCAGCCTCGGGAAGAAGAGTCTGTCCTGTGGGTATCCACATTTCCAGCACCCAGGACACAGGATGCAAATGCTTTTGCCTCTCACTATCATTGATTGTGCCATCTCAATGCTGCAGCCTCTGTGAACTAGGGAAGCTCTGCATTCACACCGCTGCTTCAACCTGGCCAGAGGAGAGCTTGCACCACTCCTGGTGCACATGTAGGTATGAGCGTGGCCTGGACATTTGAAGTCCACTCTCAAGATGACTTGGTATAGGAAAGACTCATGCTCAAAAGAGTGGGCTCTACCTTCTGATCAAGAAAAGTAGTCCCAAAAGAGAGCAAACAGACCATCCTTAGTTCTTATAGTTGACAGGGCAGAAACTGGTCCACTAAGGTCCCTGGATGCGAAAAGCTGAACAATAAAAACGAAACTATCCTTGCAGAGAACAGAAGTTCTCCTGGCTCTCTCTCTTCCTCAGCCTGTCAGCACAACCTTAGACTTATCTGGGCTGGGTCACAGTCAGCTTGCCCTCGTTCCAGCCCTGACCCTGGCAAGACAGTAGGTAAGCCGATCAACCACTCCTGCCAGATCCAGCAACTGAGACCTGAAATAGAAACACAGCTGAGTGTTGGCCGGGTGCTGGATGATCTCCAGTGTCCTCATGGAGGGAGGAGGACAGCACCTTGCTCAGAGATCATTTCATTGCTCTCTGGCCCCAGTGTGTTTTGGTGAGCACCACCAAAAGTGCCCGATGTCCATGTGGACAGGGGGTTGGCCTGTGACAAGCAGGAATATACAAAGTCAATCAGTTCAGCCCCTTGAGCTGTAGGTCCTTCTTCTAGAGGAAACCTGTTGCAAAGTTGAGGTTTGCCCATCCCCACCCCAGGCTGTGACTCTACATTGTGTGCTGAAGTCTGAAGACTAAAAAAAATGAGAAAAGAAAAAAGCCATATTCTCACAGTCACTAATCTGCAACGAAAGCTGCTTTTCAAAGAAGGGGACTGATTTCACTTCTGCGAAATTAAGAGATGCTCTCAGGGAATGTAATGTAGCCCTGAGATACGCAATGAGATAGGCTGGAGCCACACAAGACCACATGCTGCATCATGCCACCACAGGGCAGGAGTTGCAGGTCTGGTTGGATCAGGAGGTCTCTGCTCCAGCCCAGGTACCAGTAGTGGGTCCTGGGCATACACAAGGAGGCAGATGAAAGCTTGTGCTTTATCATGTCTGGGCAAAACTACGTGCTCCCTCCTAATGCAGCAGTCATGTTTTTAATTCCTCTTTTGGTCCAACCACGGTCCCTGGAGTCACCTGGTCTCTCAGCACTGTCCAGCAGATGTGTTGAGGAGTGACTGCAGCACCCATGCTGGGACTCACCTGTGAGCACCCAGAAATAGCGGGGTGGTGAGACATGGACAGCTATGCTTGCTGAGGATTTACAAAAGGCACATGCAACAGGAACAGCCTGTTCCTTTCTCATCTTTATTAGGGAGCAGAAGCAACCTGGCCCCTAGAATAAAATGCTGATTTTCAGTGAAAAAATTCATTGGGGCTTCTTATCACTGTAAGTATTTCAACCTGTCTGCATTTTTTTGTGCTAGTTCTCATATTTCAAACGATCTCAAGAGGCTTCTTCAATCTGATAAGACCTTGCTCACAAGAAACTATATATTTATTTACTGAAGGGAAGAGAGCCAGAAGGGTTTCTGAGCAGATACGAACATGTGAACAGTTAAGCAGAGACTATTACAGCAGCTCGTGTAACAGCACGATTGACAGACGAGTGACATTTAGGCAGCCGTCAGGATGGGGAGCACTTTGCCCCAGTACCTTCTGAGACATGGAAATCACACAGGCTGCTCCTGCCAGGGTTTACAGGTCCCAAAAATTACTTCTAGTTTCATCTTTCCTCTTTACTGCAAAACTGATCTGTCCGGGCAATATGTCTTTGTCCTTTCAAAGAAAACACTCAGAGATGGTGGGCAGTCATGATGTAAAAGTGCTGAGAATGGAGATGGAAAAAACTCAATTTGAACTAAGGCCTGAAGTCACCATCAATTCTTTGCAAAATTTACCACCCATAGAAGCGTGAAGGGTTAAAGCCACCAATTAGGCAAAACTCTTTCTTGGCCATCAAGGCCACTATATTCAAATGAAGTATCTGTGTGATGTCTGTTGCTCAGCTGGGGCAGCACACAAGCAGCATTTCATAAGATGCTGTTAAAGGATGTGTTGGTTCCTTGCAGTACTTATTGGATTCCACAGCTTCAGAAACAACGTAAAATGCAAAAAAAACATAAAAATTTTGAAAGTAAACTATTGCCTCCATATGTGAATGGAAAATAATTTAATTATGAAATGAAATGGCTATACAGCACTGCCAAGAGGGCAAACAAATGAGAACTTAACCAAAAGGAGAAAATTGTCAGTCTTTCAGTACATAACCATTTTGTTCTGAACAGCAGCAATTATGGAAATGTGCAGAAGGCTCTTTCACTGATGATAAATCTGCAATATGTCAGGCAATATTTGAAGATTCATATTTAATTACTATGACTGCACAAATTAAACAGTGGAAAAAAGTTGTCAATGCTGTTTTTTAAAGTAGGGAAATAGATCCAATGCCAAAAGCAACATGGTTAATGTCAGTAACTAGAAAAGAGCATTTCCCTCTAGGCTAAACCTTGTGATAGAGGAGAGATGTCACTTATTATGGGCTTTTGAACATGTCTGGCAAGGTTAAGAAGTAAATAACCCAAATGATTATCATCTGGGTTGGTAATGGTTTTCTCAGCCACATATATACTCTGAGTGCATTCTTTGACTTCCAGGTTACTCCTAGCTCTAGATGACAATTTATTGGTGTTTTTCTTTTCCCCCTTCCATAAATTATTTTAAGGCAAATAACTTGGAAAACTCTGTGCTCCACTAATGGCCAAGGCAGGACAGGCCCTCAATGAGTTTGCATCATAAAGTAAGTGCAGCCCAGCCATCTCACTGCGTGGGTTCGCTGGTGCTGCGATCACAGCCTGGGGCTGTTGGGCAGCAGTGGGTCTGTGCCCTCATGAGGAGCGTGTGATTCGGAGCAAGGAAGCCTGTCTGCCAAAGGCAATCAGGGTCTTGCAGGGGGTTTGGAGCTGTGGGTTGACCAGGGTGAACCAAACAAGGCTGACGAGTGCTTTATTTCAATGTGCACAGCTCAGGTCAGTGGCAGCATGTGTAACCCCTCTGTGCAAACAGAGAGGGATGTTTCTGGAAGCATCTTCTGGAACCAAATGTTACCAGGTGTGTAATCCCCCTCCTGCAGCATGCGGACTGGCACTGGCAGTGCCCACTGTCTCCAAGCCTGCCCAGAGCATCCAGCAATCCTGAGCCTGCAGTCACCCGAGTACACCACAAACCAGGGTTCCAGAGAGAGCACTGTGGTGTGTTGCTCCCATTTAATCGAAGGTATGGATGCACTGAGCTTCCTGAAGTTTTCCCCAGCAGCCACTCTGCCCCCATGGTGCAGATTTTGGCTACAGAGTCCTTGGGGTCATCCCACTCTGTTGCAATGAGAGCCGTGCTCCTGTTACCTTGATGTGTCAGTCCAAGGGCTTTGAATTGTAGCAGGGGAGATTCAGATTGGACATTAGGAAAAATTTCTTAACTGTCAGGGTGAGTGGGTATTGGAATAGGTTGCCCAGGGAGGTGGTGGAGTCACCATCCCTGGAGGTGTTCAGGAGGTGTCTGGATGTGGCGCTGGGTGATGTGGGTTAGTGGTGATGTAGGGAGGGGTTGGACTGGATGAGCTTGAAGGTCTCTTCCAACCTCGATGATTCTGTGATTCTATGATTCTAAGTGATACGGGGGCAGGTGCCAGTCCTGATACTGCTGCTCTGTGTGGAGCCTTATGTGAAATTTTTTGCCCAAATTGCTCATCTGTAAAATAGGCAGAGTACTTTTTGCTAGGACTACCTTTGCGAAGTACTTTCAGATGTAATACTGAAAGGGCGATGTAAGAACCAAGTAATAAATAATATTTGACACCGGGCAATATCCCACTGTAAAATGCAGAGGAATTAATCACTGTGCCTGACAGCCTCACACCGAATTGCTCCCAAGGACACAGAATTTTGTAGGATGTAGGAATGGGAGCAGTTCCTTGAGAAGATGCTCTGTGTGAAGTGGATTGTGTGCAGTTGTCATGACAAGTATTCCTATTTCCCATAGCAACAGAACTGGTAAATAACTGCATAAAAAACTGCATTAAGTGGCCAGGGCACAAGTTAATTCTCTCATTGCCGCCCTTAACTTGAGCACTCTTCTGCAGATGAAACACTCCACTGAAAAGCAAGCTTTTCCTTTGGTTTGTGACATGTTTCCTCTCCATAGTTTCATTATGACTCACCCAGCAGTCGCTACGCTAGTGACACTATCTGCGCCACATACGTGCTACTGCATGGTGTCTGAATTAACTGGAGGAGATGATGACAAGGCAGCAAACCCACAGTGAGGGCTGGTTTTGTAGCACTTTGTGCAAGTGCTGTCTAATGCAGGTCAACCGAAGTTCTGCAAGTGAAAGGACTGAAGCTCTACAGGAAACAATGCACTTTGGTTTTATTTTTGGAGTCTCTTGTTTTTCCTCTGTTGAAATGACTTGTTATTCTGCAAACTAGCACCACTGCCAGTGTTAAGGGCAGGCAGATGTATTAAATGAACACGGGGAGGATGAAAACTGGGGGGATCTAGGAGATGCTCCAAGGCAGGACAGTCTTTCACTTTTATCAAAAGAAATTTGTTGTAAGCCAGCATTTACCTTAACAGTAGTTTGCAGTGCTCTGAGAAGCCCTGGGCTCTCTGCTCTGCAGAACCATGTTGTTTGTATGCTCTGCTGAATGCAAAATTGGGTACAACGGTGGATGGTGCCTGTGAGAAACACTGCAACTTGACAGAAGTTGGGTAGTGCAAAACAACTAGGAACAATTTTTCTGAAAAACAAAACAAAAACAAAAACCCCCCAAAACCAAACAAAAAACAAACAAACAACCCAAACCAGCCAAACCAAACAACAACTTCCCCCCCCCAAAAAAAACCCAAAACAAATCAAAAACCTCCTTGGGCTCATCTTGCTGCTCACAAGCATGCTGGGAAGGTGCCACTTGGCTCGCCACAGGAGATGGATGCTTCCCTGGAGTAAGAAGGCAGAGAGTGCTTCTTGATGTGGAGACGATCAGCAGGATCTGTTGCTAAGACAATCAGGGGTGCAATGGAGGGTCTTGGGGTCAGGATAAGAAGGGTGGCAGTACTTAACTGCCCATATGCTCTTTGCCCCGTATGGCCCCAACAGACAAGCCATCCAAAGAAAAAAAATCAAATCCATTTCCCACAGGTCTTGCTTCTGCGAAACATGTCACAAATTTCATGAGTAGCACGTGCATTAGGCAGCTCCTCTCTCCAGTCCCAACCCCTCATTCACAAGCCCTGACCAAAACTGGCCTTGATATTCCTGATTAGATGAGGAAATTCCAACTGCCTTGCATGTTCATTTTCTATAGAAACACAAAAACGCCATCAGTCACTTACGGCTGCATAACAGAAACTGATCTCACCACCTTGGTCAGGGGGTTGTTTCCGCTTATCAGGACTCACTTTTTGCAACCCTGCTTGTAGACAGAACCTGTCACACAATAGTCATTTCTAGCATCGTAGTTAATTCATTGATGGTGTTCAGCTCCTCCTCTGTGCCCAGAAAAACCGCGTGCACTTCTGTGAGTAGAGAGTGTAGTAACATTCCATGCAGTTCTGTACATTTTTGTACACGTTTCAGTATCATTTAATGGTAAAACACAGTGATAAAGTCTGGCAGAATTGTGTTTTAACTTGAGTTTGTTTAGATATGAGCACAGCATCAGCAACATGTGATGCTTTCAGTCTGTCCTGGTCTCAGGGTAGAACCTCTGTTGAGTATCATGCCACTCGTTTTATGTGTTCATTAATTCATTTAAAAGGTTTCTGTGCTTTTGTTCACCAGTACCCCCAAGTCCTTCTCAGCAGGGCTGCTTTCAATCCCTTGATCTCCCAGCCAGTATTGATACTAAGTGTAGGACCTTGTACTTCTTGTTGAACCTCATGAGGTTCCTTGGGCCACTTCTTGAGGTTGTCTAGGTCCCTCTGATGGCATCCCGTCCTTCAGGCTGCTCCGTTCTTCTAAAGAACATCCGGCACAGCTTGTGCTTAAGAAGCAACAGCTTGACTTTCATAATCTGGCTGAGGGTCAAACTATGCCTGGTCTTTCCTTGGTGGTTAAGTACATACAGCTGTGTGTGGTGAGTGAGTTTGCATGGTGTCAGATGCACACACAGATATATACATAGTGTTTTTTCAGGCTTTGCCAATCAGGGTGTGGTAGAAGGACTGTCAACCCCGTGGGCTTCTAAATGCAAACACTCTCTCTGCTTTTTACTGGGTTCTTGCAATAGTCTTGAATTTAATGTTGTCTTGTACAAGCTGCAGAGCTGGGAAAGGACTGCACTGGTCACTTTGCCTTGGAGAGGAAAATGTTTCTTTCCTTACAAAGTCAAATCAGGCAGTAGGCTCTCCAAGCACCTGCTGCATGTGGTTTTGCAGAGGGAGGTTTCTGTCAGCAAGGCTGCACCAGGGCGAGCGGGGCCACAGGAACTGTGGTGCTTCGTGCTTGCAGGTCACAGCCATTCTAATGCCACTTTCCATCCCAGTTATCCAGTTTCCAAAGGAGATTAGGATGTAGTTGGGAGCCCTCTGGCTGCAGACCAGTCTGGGCAGAGCAAGGTGAATGTCAGTAGCTGGCACACAGAGGGGAAGGTATAGATGGAGGCAGATCTGACTGCCCCCAAACCCAGCACACGTGTCCTTTGTCACCCTCATGTGCAGCTTGGGGGTCTGGCCAGACCCTGGGTTATAGAAGGAAGATCAGGTAATCAGGACAGCTTTCCCTGTGCCATGTTTGGCCAGGAGCACATTGCTTCTTGTCTTGGAGTGAGATGATGCTGCTCTGACCCATGATGTTGAAAACTCCATCAGATGACAATGTTAACACTGCATTTTCTGTGGGTAAAGGCTAGAGAGGAAAAGTGGAAACTTTTCAGTGCAAGGAATAGTTGACCTGCAGAATTCCCAACTGCTACATATGGGGTCGAGTAAAGCTTTAAAGTGTTACCACCTTGTATGAATTGCTCGTTCTTCCTCTGTGCTTTATCCATGGGTGATAGTACAGACCTTGCCATTGCCTGGTGCTCCCTCTGCCCGTTTGTCCTCTGACTGCTGAATTCAGGGGGATTTGGGCCTTTAACATAATTATTATTAAGTTTCTATTCTATGTTTCTGTTCCCGAGGCCCCTAAGGAGCTGATTATACTAATCAGAGGTGATTATTGCCTATGCCACTTAACCCATATTTAAATACAGCAGCCTGAATTTGTCTTCAGCACAGGCTCCAGGAGATGTGAACCCAGCATCAAAGAAAATTAATTCATAGGTACATTATCCCGTGGGATCAAGCTAAAACGTGGTCGAAGAGCTTTAGAGTCAGTGTATGCTCTCATGGAAGGATACAGGCAGAAGAAAGTAGCCATGTGTTTGTTTGTGTAAGGTTTTTTTCCCCAGTTAGGCATAGTAACAATACAGGAATACTTATCAGAGAATATTTTGCTGCAGTTAAGAGAGAATATTTCTTCCTTTATAAAAACAATAATTATTGTTGAAAGTATGATCAACCACATCAAAACCATTCTTTTATTCCTTTTCCTGGCCAGATCTCTGACTTGGGCATCTCTCAACTAAAAAAAATATTTGAAAAAAATAAACATATTTATCTGGTCATGCTATTACTCCAGTACAAGGAAATACAGGGCCTTAGATACACACAAAATTTAGATATCAGTCTTACCTCTACAAGAACCATCTTAAACCATTTTCCACAAAATAAGGTGCTGGATGATGGAAATGAAAACATTCCTGTTCTCAAAAGCTTTAGTGGAATTTTGTCCTAAATGGTGATTAACTAATTTATATTCCTAATCCTTGTAAGCAGTTGCACAAAGATTCAAAGTGGCACTTGAAGATGCTGGATAGGACAACAAGCAGCTCCTTCGAGCCCACAAGGATGCGAGATTTTATGCTCAGGGGGAAATCCTGTTCACACTGGAGTAAACGTGGTTTTTTTCTCTACCTTTGATGGAGTTTCCGTTCCTTTTTCTGAACTTAAATGAGAATGGGATTTTACCCATCTTCTCACGTGATTGTGGTGCAAACCTCAATTTTATTTTTGGGTCTTTTTAAAGGGGGAAAATGAAGGTGAAACTATATGAGCTCAGAGAACAGAAACCTCTCCAGAGGGAGAAGGACTTTAATAACTGTAGGGTGTTGCTTGAAGCAGAGATGTGAGCTCTAAGCAAACAGTCCCCGCAGTGCAGCAGCGGTGGCAGCTGTGCTTCAGGGTGCTGGAGAAGATGCTGGGAAGCCTGTGACTGCTATTCTCTTAGAGGCGGCAGAGTTGTGCCTGCCCAAAATGCACTTCCTTCTCCCCACCGCAAGCAGGGGGGTGTTTGGGATGAGGAGAAGGTCATAATACCACAGAAAGCAAAATGCACTGCTCTTTCCAGGAGTTTTCAGTGAAAATTCAGAACTCACAAGCATAAGGATAGATAAGGAACTGCAGGGACAAAGTTTCACACTGGCACACTCAGGCAGTATATTTTTATGATTCAAGTAAATGTGACAAATGTGACTAAAATATTCCAGAAACTTCTACTATATTCTTTACATTAAATCCAATAATCATTTATTCATCTCCCAACTCTGATTTTGTTAAATAACCAATACCACAATTCAGAGGCAAGAATTTAATCCACAGAAAATTCTGTCCTCAGAGAAGATCAAAGTGAGTCCTGTGGTGTTAAGCACACACCTACAGCACTTGATCCTGAAAAAAGATTGTGTGTTTCAGTCAGCCTATCCTTCCTTACTGGTTCCCATGCACTAACCCAAGCCTCTGCCTGAACGAACGCTTGCAGTGCCAGGATCAAGGACCTGTGGAGATCTCCACACTGGGAGAGCAGAGGTCTGAAAATGTCGCAAGCAAATGTGCGAGAACCCCAGCAGGCTGTGACGGCAATGCCTACTTGTTCCTCTGCGCCTACCAACCCTACAGGAAAAGATTGAAAGTCTCTTGGGTGATATAAATATGCAAGATAAGTGCGTACACTAGAACACAAAGGTGAAATGGCCCTGTTTATCAGGCACAATTAAAATGAATAGGGGATGACTAATAAAGAGGCAGTTTAAAATCTTTACATGACACAGTGTCAAGGCAACAGTGTTGTGCAATAGTGCTGACACAATTAGCTCTGTGTCCCTGCCTTGGGCTCCCGCTGGCCTCGTTGGCAGCACGCTCCCATGGCGGGCACTGGGTGGGCTCCACCGCTCCAACCCTCCGCTCGCTGCCGCATCCCGGAGTCAGGGCGAAGCCTACACAGAACCAGCTTCTTCTCATCAAGGCAACGGTATTTTTTCCATTTTGTTGTCTCTACTCTTCTGTTTCCTCTTGGTTTGCATTATGTCAAGCCTCACGGTTACTGCTGTGTGAGAAGTGAGAACATCATGTTGAATTTCTGGGCATGCTCCTGAGTGAGACGAGGCTGAGGTGCCAGATCCTGTACCGGAGCTGCTTCTTGACTTAGCACTGTGCAATGCAAACATTTCCTGGCTATGTATTTTTGCAGTATGTAATTTAAAGGCTAGTTTAGACAACCCTTTGCTCTGGATGAAAGATTGTGCATGGGAGTGTGATCTTGCAAAATACATCCAAGCTATCCCTCTATTTCTTTGTTTAATTATGTTACTCCTTTGTAGTGCCTGCCAAGCTGTGGGATTCTCCGGTGCACTGGATGAGTTCAGAAGGAACAGGCTGTTTTATATATATATATATATATGTATGTGTACATATATATATTCTTTGCTGTTCTTATTTGCTGGCCAAAACTGGGTTTCTCTGGGTTTTATTGCTACTGGCACATCTTTGCAACAGAGCATTGTTAAAAACTAATACTATAAACAAATCTGAGGCTATGCCAACCACCGCAGGGTACAGCCAAAGCTGCCCAGTGCCATGGCTTGCTGAGCAATGTATGAATTTTGTCATGTTGGAAATGTCTGTTTCCCTGTTCTTTTTTAATGTTTGAAAGGATCTTAGTGGAGAGCGTGTTCTTCTAAATAAGACAATTCAAGCCATTCAGCATTGCTATGGGAAGGGTGGCCCCTGCGTTCACCTCGCTGCTGTCTCTACCTGCCAGGGCCTGCAGGGGCATTGGTTGAAACTCTTCAAATAAAACATGATTTCTGGTCAGAATATCATGTTACTGTAATTAATGTGTAAAGTGGTATTTCTGAGAGTTTTGCTTTATTAGAAGAGAGTGTTGCTGTTTGCTGTGCCTGCCAAGCTCACAGGGCAGGGGTTGGCTGTGGAAGTGTTCGAGGCACAGACCTGGCTGGGCGGTGCCAGCACACCCGGCTGTCTGCCAGCACAACCCAGGGACACGGCTGTGACACTTGGTGGCTCCAGGGGAAACCTGCCCCAGCCCTTTAGGGGTCACATCATGCCTGCATTGCCCACAGCATCCATCTGTGGGTGCTTAATCTTAAGCACCTTGGCTGCAGAGTGCAGTATTCTCTTTATTTCTGATCTAATTCCCCAGATGTGTATCTGCCTGCCCACGTACGTGGGCAATGGCATTCTCTCAGTGACCACCACTTGGGTGCCAGGGCTGCAGTCACAGCTTAACTTGAGTAAAAAAGGAGACAAACACCACATTCAATACCTATTTGCACCTTGCCTGAAAGTGGGCAAGAAGGATTTTTCCCATATGAAGGAGGGAAGGGTTGCTGTGTTTCACATGATGAGGCTGCGTGCCTAAAATACCCACTCTCAGGGGGAAAATGAGATTTGCCACTTGTGGCAGTCAGCACAACCACACTATTAGCTTTGCCTCCAATAACAGATAAAGTAAGAAATATTAACTGTGTGCAGAGGTGCCCTCTCTCTCGTCTTCATCAATAATAGCCAATGTTCCTCAGGGTTATTGCTGTAATTACGTCACTTCGCTTTCCTCAGTGGCATCAGGTCTGTACTAAAAGCCTCATGGCAAAGCCCTTTGACCACTGTCCCCTTTTTGGTTCTGTTTTTGTCCCCCATGCTGTGCTCTGGAGCACTGGCATGTGCAGGGGACAGGGCTGCCCGCCTCCCCCCTTCCTCCAGCAGAGCAAAGGGTGGGAGAGGAACAGCAAAGTTGGCTGAGCAAAAAAAAAGCCAGGGGTCAGGTATGTCAGCCCAAGGGCTACTGGGCAAGAATGTGCTCCTAGAAAGAGTAGATCTCCCAGCATTGCTCACGCTGAGGAGCAGCTTTCCAAGAGGAGTTGAACCTCCTCAAAAATACCCACCAAAAAAATCTCACTTGTTAATATAAGAAAGTGCACTCGGTTTTGGGAGGGGATTAGGTGATGCAGGTGCTTGCAGAGGGTCTGAGTGGGGGACCCAAGCGATGCCCCCAGGCGTGCGTTCCCCCAGGTCACCCCAGCTGGGGCACAAAACGTGTGTTTCCCACCGCAGTGTCCCAGCGAGCGCTCATCCCCTCCCGGCAGCACCTTGAGAGGAGAAAGGAGGAGGCCATAGGCCAGTCTTGATGCCACAGCTGTGGGTATTTCGTGCTTCCGGAACCAAGAGAAGGATAAATCCCATCCCCGGCAATCAGCGGTACCGAATGGAACAAGTGAGAAGCGGCCCCACCCCCGGCTTCTCGGGGCTCCGCTGCCTCCCGGCTGCCCGCCCGGAGCTGGGCACGGCTCTGGTGGCGGGGAAGGAGCGACTCGCTGTCCCTGGAAAGGAGGGGAAGCAATTATGGGGAGAGAAAGGGAGGAAAAAAGTCGCATGAGGAAGGAAGCAGCAAACGCTCAATCAGTGACTCATGGTACGGGATGACTAACGCCGCCAAGCACAGCTCGTGTCGGGCATGGAGCTGGTGCCGAACGTGGGGAAAGCAGCGAGGCTGCGGGACCCCGGGGGGCAGCCTGGGCCCTGCTG
>VZRW01002458.1:1195280-1286382 GCA_013398125.1 Aegotheles bennettii | reverse complement strand
CCCGCCCGGCCCGCAGGTGCCCGCGGAGCCCGGGCCGGCTCGGGAACAGCCACCGGCCTGAGCGCAGCTGGGTGCTGCGGGGTGTTCGGGCGGGGGGGACGGCTAAAATGGGCCTGATGGCAGTTCCCTCTCTCTGTCGCGAATTTCTGTCGTCCTGGGAATGCGTTTGTCCAAAAACGCGGTGGGGAAAAACGTCCGAACTGAGCCTTGCGCCTAAATATAGCATCTAAAATCCAGGTTGAAAAGTTACTCCTCCCAGCAGGGTTATTGTGTCATTTGGTTTTACAGAGTGTTTACGCTGTAAGCGGGGAATTAGGAAGGCTTTGAAAGTCCCTCGTATGTTTCAGCTGTGGATTTGTGAATGATAACTCCAAGCCTTGGTCCTTAATGGCAGAAATTGCAAACGGATTGCTGTGGGGAGCTCGCACTGGAGCACAGTTCAGAGCTGAGCCCTGCGTGATTCATAAATGAGGTGTCATACGCACTTCAGGGAGCACTTGTCCTTTGTAATATGCCACAGTCCCCCTAGGCAGGAGGCTCCTGAGCCATCTGAAGGTCCCTCCTAAGTGGATTTTGGAGAAGCCCAGCCCAGCAGTCCGGTTTGGGGGGCAGAACTGGCACCTAAGTGCTAATTAGCGCTGGTCCTTGAATGAAGTTGTCGTCTTCAGCAGGGCAATAGCCCTGGAGACGATGTACCTGAAATGAAAGCTGTTAGAATGTCCTGTGCTTTACCCGCCTGCGAGGATGCGCTATCGCCTGGGGGGGCAGGGCTATTTATTAGCCTGAGTTTATTTATGGTGTGCAGTGAAAGTGGTGGTGCTGATTTAGCTGATGGGGTGAGACGTTCCGGTGTATAGGTGGGAAAGTATCAGGAGTCGCTTCATTTTTAGGCAACGTGACAGTGCTCCCCTGTCCTTATTTTGCTGGATCGCTGCTTGCTAATCCCTAGCTCTGGAAATGGGAATTTGCCTTAAAGAGACAGCTGGCTCTTCATGGTTTTGATATGAGGCTTTGCAGTTCTCACAGGTCCTACAAATGTTGTTTGCAGCAGCAGGTAATTTCAGGAGTATGCAGTGTGCACCCCTTGTCCTGAACATACAGCAACATGTGCTGTTTTGGTTGGGAACTGGTGTAATTTTTATAAACTTCCTAGGCTACGATACCTCACCATAGTTATCCAGTCAGAAAAATACATTTGGCTTTTTGGTTTCCCAGAAACTCTTTTAAGACAGGTAATTTTCCTGTAATCAGAGTAAACCAGTGTGTCAGTGGTGCGTGGCAGAGGGGCAGAGCACCCTGTGCGCTGATGTGCCATAGCGACAGCACTCGGGGCTCTGTGGCTGACATGGTTCTGACAAATGTAGCAGGCACTAAGGAGGAGAGGAGGCTGAGGAGTTAAGTCCAAAGTGGAAGTTTGTGTGGAAGGGAGGCATTCGTCCCTCCTGGGCTAAATGTGTTCACTACTGTATCTTTAGAATTTTTCTGGAAGATGTAGTAGGAAAAATGCAAATGGCTTCAGGAGTGGTTGTTTACTGCTCATTTATTCTGTTCATTCAGAGATGTGGGTTAGAGTTTCTTAATCTAGAGGAAAAGTAAAATTTGTTTGTTTTTATATATATATAAAAACTTACAAACTTCAGTGAAATTTGGCAGTAAGGTATGTGATGGTGCCTGGTTTTTATCCACTCAGACTGTGACTGTATTAAATTATTTCACTAGTTTCAGGCACACATCAAGCACTCAAAAATAGCTCAGGGTTAAAGATTAAAATTAGCGAACGAGTAGTTCATAAGTAAAGTCTCATGGTGTTGGAAGCAGCATTACATTCAGAGATACAGATGTCGATTCTGACTTCTGCTCATTAGTAGTATCAAAAATTTGGTAGGATGTCTTTACAGTGGTTTGGAGCTAGGGCTTGTCTATGCACAGAAGTTGCATTGTTTTGCCCTAAATTACGCAACCTCCCAAGATTCACATGTAATGATACAAAGGTTTTAATGCCAACATAAGCTCATTCCTTCAAGACTGAGGGAATAAGATGTGTGCCTATACCAGAACAACCGGATTCAGGCTTGTACTGGAACAGTTACGGATTCTAGTGGAATAATATGGCTTTAAAATAGTAAAACCTATTAAAAAAATAGTATGGGCCAGTCTTTGCTGATATTATTAAAATGATACACCCCTGTATCACTTCAGTTCCGAGTCTCTATTGAGGAAGTCAGGCAGGGACAAAAACTGCGTTGATGTGTTAGGACCTGGGTGACACCCTTCTTTCACACGAATCCTTGTCCCCAAAAGGCTGTGCTGTGCTCAATGTGCCTCACATTGTCCCACTGCAAGAGCCACTCTGTGCCCATCGGCACAGCCGCAGCTGGTGGGGATTGCCTGGCTGCAGCTCTGCCAGCTCTGTCCCATCCCGCTGCCCAGGCTGAGCCCATTTCTCTTTTTCCTCATTTCTCTGCTCCTTTTGGTGCACGCAGGACTGTGTAGTACAGAGCAGCTTCTTGCCCCGTGGCGTGCATGCTGAACAAACAGTACCCCTGTGCAGAAGCCCTGCAAAAGTATCTTTATTATTACTGCAGTCCTACTTGAACCCCAGTTTTAAGTGAGGTTGGGGTGGTGGTGAGGCCTCAACAAGTGCCCTGCATGCAGCTGGGCTCGCTGGCTGCACCTCTGCTCGGGCTCGGAAGCACCAGATTCAGCCAAACTGCTGAGATGTGTACAATTAACGAGAGACTTTGACCGACTTCATATTCCATTATTGGCTTTGGTCTTGTCTACGTGGGGAGATTACACCAATTTAGTTTAAGTAAGTCCATTTTTAAAGTGATTTGATTAACCTGATGTGACCTTGCATAAGGCCATTCTTATTATGGTTTGATTGAACTTACTTGGGTTCAGCCAAACCCTGCACTCAGTAATTGACTCAGAACTGAAATTAGCCATGCCTAAACTGAAAGGAGAACTGATGGCTCTGAATAATGACACAACTTTCTCATAAAAGCAGAACCTTCTGTAGAATCTGGAACACGGTGTAATTACTAACAAATCTGCAGATTGAAAGCTCTTCATAGCAAAGCTAAAAGAAAAAAGAAAACAAGCAAAACTTAAATATCTTAGTGGGACAAATGAAGAAGTGCCAGTAATCCCAGTCCTGGCATACTGGCAGCAGTGGCACAAGGCTTGCATGGCTTGCAGCAAGGCTCGCCCATGGCTTCTCAGCTGCAGAACTGGGGAAGCATTTGTGTCCTGTACACTGAGTCCCTGTAGAGTCAAAAAATAAAAAAGTGATGCAGAGAACTATAGGCCTGCTGGTTTGAATGCAGTAGTACACGCTGTCTCGTGACGTATTTTGTAAGAAAGGGTAATTAGACATGGAAATAATGAGGAAGCAGGCTAAATTACAACAAGATTTTATCAAAGATGGATTGTGCTAGACTAATCTAACATCTTTCTTGTATAACAGATTATTTAGGTGGGGTAAGGCAGGAATGTAATTTATCTAAAGCCAAGCATTTGATACCATGCCCCACAGGACATTATTGCTTCAGATCAAGATGGTGGTTCAATACAAGAATTGAAAGGTGGGAAAGGAGTTAGGTAAGGAAAAGATACAACAGTTGCATGCAAATAAAGTTGTCTGAAAGGACAGAGGCATTCAGAGAAAGTAATCAGGATGGAGAGAGATTAGTGCTGCTGCTCCCTGGGGACCATTGAATGGAACCGCTCTGACCTGTGGGTAGGATTTGGGTGTGTGCCCAGGATGACACCAAGTTGGGAGGTATTGTCAATATGGAGGAGGTTCAGATTTTCATATGAAAGGAATTTAGATGACTTTGTTGATCGGAGTGATAGAAATAAGATGACATTTAATAGCACTGAGTGCAAAGTCATGCAAAGTTTTAAGCGTGGAGACCAGTAACAAGTATTTCCAGTGTGAAACAGCAGCTCGTCAGCTGTCCATGACAGAAGAGAGAGATGTGGATGCACTGGCTGGTCAGGAGATACCTGCAAGCAAGCAGTGAGATACAGCTGTGAAGGAGACCAATGACATCCTTGGATATCAAAGGAAAATAATATGAGAGATTCAGGGAAGTGTGATGTTATCATTGTACAAATCATTATACAGAATGTCAGCACGAGAGCTTTTCATTGCTCATGGAGTAGCCCATTGGGATTTTGCATAGCTCTGGACACCCCAGACAGAAAAATATTAAATTACAACAGTAGGAGGACTAGAGATGTGGTTGCACAAAGGGACCATCCATTGTATAAATGAGGTTAAAGAGCATAATTTGTTATGCATAAAGAGCATAATGAACTTTGTGTGGATACAAGGGCATGCAGTACTGGCACTGATCTTCACTTGCCCTTTTCTGTGTCACAACACAGTTTAATCTTTTGTTCTTCTGATGTGTATCATAAGTTTGTTGTAGGATGTGAGGACGTGTTCTGGGGCTCCTGGTGCATCTCGGCAGGTTGAAGAGATGTTGTGAAGTAGCCATTAAGAGCATTGTTTTCCAAGACTGGAGTGCTGGGGTTAGTGTTCCCACTGTTCCCTTTCTACCAGATATTCCTAAAATAAGTTGCAAATCTGGACTTAAAATCAGCTCTGCTCTGGTGCTGATTGGAACAAAATTCTGTCAATTGGGCAGGATAACCTCTAAAAGAAAGAAGTGATTGCTGACATTAGTGATGGATTAGTAATTTTAAAACCACGGTTTTGTTGTGGGCAAGTTGAATGTATAATGTGCATCTTATACAATAGAGAAGGAAAGGAAAAAAACCGACAGAAAGCAAGCAGGCAAGCAAGCAAGAAAACAGCTTGAGTTAGCCTGAAGCAGAGATCACATACCTGATAAGCTGCCTGTAAAGAGAAATTGAAATATGGAAAAATGACAGTGCAGATGAGGATAATATTGAGATGGTAGAAGAGAAAACATGTTAACCAAACTCCACGGAGCTGTTGAAATGAGTTGGATCATCTGACTGTGACTTGTATTCTTAGGCAAACACAATTGTATAATTGATTAATTTGTCGACATTTCTTTAGTGCATAACACTATGGTAACCAAGAGGCTCGTGGAACATTGTCACAGAGAACACTGTGAAATGCATCTTTCCTTAGGAGGCAGGGAGAGAGGGAGGCAGAGCAAGACCTTGGAGCTCTGACTTTCTAGGACTGACACACACACAGAGACACCCCCAAATGCACACATGAGCAGTTGGAAATGGCTGCCTGGTGATGGTGGTGGAAGGTGAGTACAGGATGGTTTGCTCGTGATGTACATCCTCTGAGTTATGATCGAAGAGGTGCTAACAACTGTCTTGAACACTAGTGCTCCCTGCCTTTTGTGGAGCAGATGGACTGGGGACAACCATGCCGCCCTCCTGCCAGGGCTTGGTCTTCCCTGCACTACTGCTCACATGGTGGGAGGACTATGACCCTACATATCACCCTCCATCACCTTCTGGGACCTCATTCCTCCAGGGCTGCTTCTCAGGGACCTGTAGCATGAAATAGGAATGTGTGAGGTTTCACAGTGTATGCCCTGGGCTGGCTGGTAGCTGTGGGTACCTGCGGTGGCTACCTGCACTGCTCTGTGCACCCCAGTTCTGGGCAGGGAGCTCGGCCAGTCCTGCTCTTCCCAACAGCAGTGTCATGGCTCAGCAGACACCAACACTGCACCTCTATCTCCCCACCTTCAGTGTTCCCCCTCACCTATAAGTGATCTCTAAGTCCATGCGAGGTGCTTTGTTGAATGACATCTATATGGAGATTGATTGATTGACTAAGATAACTCATTGAAGATAAACACAAAGATATTTGTAGGTGTGTTTATTCTTGCTTACAGACTGCCCAAGCTTAGGCAAGGTTTTCAAGTATGTAGCAATGGCAGGAATCATATCCATAAAAATGCTAATCTCCTCTCTTGCTTCATCTGTTCAGCCCACAAACACACGCATACACACATGCTTAAAAGAAATTAATAGTGTTTGTTTGTTCCCTTCTGGACTCAGCTTACTTTAATCTTGTTTTAACTCATAGCACAGTGTGGCTCATTGCTTCAGGACAATAAAGTTTTGACCATAAGATACATACTAAGTAAACAGTTTTTTTGAGAAATAAATTAACAATAGATGAGCTGATAATAACTCCCGTTGTCATTAATTATCTTGCATAGATATGGCAGCATAATAGGAAGATTTTCAAGCAAATGTGGAGGCTTAATTTGAAGGGAATGAGATGAACCCCTGGCCCTGATGAAGGCAAATGCTGAACTTCCATCAAGTTCTGTGCAGGGAGGACCTCTCCCAGGGTATTGACCAAAGAGAAAAGTAAATGTCGCTAGGAGTCAGCCCTTGGGTTTAGGCTGTTTAAGGCTCTGCTGAACAAACTGCAAATATGTTTTTACATATAGAGGAGGATGCTGTGTGTTTGGTCCACTGTTGGCTTGTCACAGCAAACACAGCAATTAGAGAGGCTGTAATAGCTGGGGAGGGTTACACCCCTTGCTGAGGAAGTTTGGCCATAAACCTGTTTGTCCTGTCTCTGAGGGCAATGTACACTGGCACAATTTACAGTAAATTAAAAATATTTGCTCTCATCAAACTGTTTCCGATCAAATTTTATTAAGTGATATATTAAGTGTGTGTGTTAAATGAGTCATGTGCGGCAAGAAGACAGGACTTTGGTTGACTCTGCTGCTGATGTATGTATTAAAGATATCAAAGGTTTGCTTTTTCTCTCAAATAGAATAATTGGAAAGGCTTTGTCTTGGGGCAGGCCTTTAATGGAGGGGGCACAGTAGGAAGTATTAATAAAACAAACTCTTTGTGCTAATCTTAACAGCAACATTTTCCATTTAATCTTGCTTATTGCAGAGGGCTGAGCCTTGTCATTAGTGGAGACAATGTGTCAACACAGAAAATGCGAGTTACTTTATTTTCTCTCTGTCATAAGCTCTGGGGTTAGCCTCCCACATGGCAGCGGTGATGTGGAGCTGTGTAATTGCAGAGGGAGTGTGCATTGGCTCTTGGGTGCCAGTCATGGGACAGACAATTCTCATTGCTCATTCTGCTGGAGCATGGACTTCTGTGGAGCTAACTCACTTTCTTATCTGGGGCATCTTCACACCTCTTGGGACTTGGCTTTTCAACTGCAAGACCTCCTGGCATCTATGTCTCATCGGGCCCGGAGCAGAAGTCCATTATTTGGTGGAGTTTGCACAACTCGGAAACCCTTGATGAAAGTTTTGTTATGTGGGAAAATTGTCTACAACTCAGTTTTTCTACTTTCTGGAAATAATTCAGAGTTTGAAAGGAGAAGGTCCCAGGAGAAGGTTGTTAAAATAGAAGTGTCTGTGATTCTATAATGGTCCTGGTATACTGTCTGGAAAGGGCAAAGATCCATTGTCTAAAATAGGAGAAAAATAAATGCAATGGACTGAAATTGTCACTAAACCATTTGGAAGCAAGTAATGAGGCTGAATCAGAACTCTGTCTTATCCATATGTTTCGAGTCTGGAGCTGAATTCCTTAGCTTGGGTATATTCATAGTTAAAAAGGCAACTGGTAGAGCTATCAAGACCTAGAGTGTTAGACTGGTTAGCTTGTTGGTAGTAGGCTGTTGTGATTAGAGCAAGAATCTTTGTTTTCACTTGAGGCATGAAAAAAAGAAAATGCTAAGAACAACTTCTGTGTTTTGATTTTTTTTTGAAGGAAAGTATATGAATATTAATAAGTGATCCAGCTGGAATAGCATCTTTCTTTAAAATTGTCCTTAGAGAGAGTGTATTATATTAACATGAATTTGATTGCATGGTAGGTAAAATTTTATAAATATAAATCATCATCTTATTTCAAAAGCTGCAATACCAAGGAAACTATTGTGGGATTTTCTTATATAGTCCAGTTTGAATTGTTTGAATAAGTAGAGATATCAGTGAATAAATCAGATAATGAGCTGCTTTACATAGAAGGCATAATGCCTATTTATGATGTGTAGAAGTCATAAGAGAGATGAACTGTCAGTTTAATCTTCTGTGGATTGTTTGAAATCTACTTTTATGAGGTATTCCTGACTGTTCCAGAGATTACTCTTCAGACACTTACATAGACTGCGTTTGTATTAATTTACAGCTCCACAAGGTCTTTTGTAAACAAATGTTCATTTTTTTCAATAGTTTTTATTTGGTTCCTTGACCTTGAAGCAAAATTTGTAGTGATTCTAGATGCTGCCAAAAGTTTTTTTTCTGACCTAGTTGCTCTCGTCAGAAGTTAGGGAGCCCTGTTACCTCACTGGATGCACCTTAGCTGAAGGAGCAGTAATACAGATCATCTTTTTTGTCATTGGCATCTTTGACATAACATTGAAGAGCTTTGCATTTGTCCTGAGAGGGATGAAGTTCTCTCCCTTCCTCTGTGCAGTAATGAAGAGTATGGAGTTTGGAGCCATTGCAATAGATACTTTTTTCCTGCTTTTTTTGTAAGTTCTTATGATAAGTTTCCTGTGGAAAAGATGATAGTTGGATGCATTAAATCAGATTAACTAAATGTTAAATTTCACTCTCTGTTTCTAACAGTGCACTGACACTGACTGTTTACCACTAAAATGGCTATTTTTTGAGCAAAAATGTGTAATTTATTTTTGTGTCTTTCCTGACATGAATGTCATGTTTTATTAGGGAACCATCTCAATCAGCTTTATGAGCAGCTGATTTTCCTCCCAGCCCTGTGACTGACACTTGCAGTAGCTTCAGTCAGAGAGCCATGATGAGGAAACATTGCTGGAAGGATAACATGAACACTGGAGCCTGGCAGAGCAGGATTGCTGCTCTGCAGAGAGGGTGCAAACATCTGTGGGATATTAAAAACTTTTGACGGGGATAGGAAGATAATTCTTAAGATAATTCTGCGTCAAGCTCTGCTCAAACTTCTATCTCCTGCCAGGTTTCCTAAGCCCGAGGTCGTAAGGTTAGAGAAAACTGGGGGCTGATTGTGTCATCCTTCACCTGTAGGTACAGCCCTTCCCAGATGCAGTCAGCCGCTGACCAGACCCCGGTTGCCTGTCGTCACCCTCCTATCAAGGATGACTGTTTCTAAAACGTTAGCATTCGTGTCAGGTCTAGATATGGATCAGCACAGGCTTAGATCATTGTCAGGAACAGATGTGAGACACCTAATCAGTTATTTCCTTAGGAAAATTAGTGTGATTGCATGAATAGCTGTAAATATTTCATTCAGCAATTCAGCTACTACAGCAATGGTAAACAAGCTTCCAAGGCTGAAGAGAAGCATTATATGGGACTGTACTTGGTTTCTTATTCATTTAAACTGTAGTGTAGGAGAAAGCAGCTTAGGTACTTAAGATACTTTTTGTGACAGCACTAACCATAGCCGGGGCTCACTTTGAAGAGGGCCAAATATGCTTCACCCTGCTAAACATGGCCAGCTTCCTCCTGGTTTACAATGTGCAGCATTTGTCCAGAGGACGAGCACAAAGCTGCAGAGTTTGCCACTGGGACGTGAATTCAGGCTTCAGTAGGAAGATGACAACTGGAGCACCAAAACATCCACCCCCTGCCTAGGTTTTGCACCTGCTCACCTGTTGCTGAGCTTTGGTGGTGAGCAGAGTCTGTGGCTGGGAGTTGAGCCAGGACCAGTTGCTCTGTGTCCCTGCCCTGCAGTTGCTGCGCAGTAACGCTGCTGGCTCTTTGAAGCATTTGCTATACATAAGCAATAATTAAGGACATGACTTTATTTTCTTGTTTATTTTGCACTTCTCACTTGTTGAAAAACAAACTGAATTAAATTGAAAGAAACTTCAATGTTCAATCAGCATGGGTATAATACTAATTTAGTGAAGTGGATAGGAATTTTACGATGGATCTTTTGCAGGACTGATGAGAGGAAGACATGGAAGGAGGATGTTAGCTTTTCTCTCTGCCTGATAGAATGTTTTCCCTGCTTGAGTTTTGGCTAAACAATTGTATTGTTTGCTTGTGATTTTTAGGGGACATGCACAAAAGCAGTGCATGAAAGGAGGAGGTGGGCACTACAGATGATACTTGCCTCTCCAACACTGTGCAATTCTGAGGAAACTGGGACTGCCAGCTAAAGGTCATGGGCATTTTTAACTTTTGCTGCTGGCTTCATGCTCTTGCGTAGATGTTTGTCAGGGATCTTACTGGCCTTGATGGTATTACGTAGTCAGATTATCACAGAAACAAGCTCCCTTTTTACCCACGTGGTTTTTAAATGTGTACGTTACAGTATGATTCTTTCCATCAGCTGGTTTTAATGTGTTTTTTCTTGGCCAGCCTAATTTTGTTATGCTAAATACAGTATAGATATTGCTGGTATATGGATATAGTGTTTAAGGTGCTTTGGTCAAGAAAGCCCCAGGTGTAAATTCATATTTATCCTAATTCTGGAAAGCACAAATAAATCCCACTGTTTTCACCCAAAAATTGCACAGATGGTTGAAAAAAAAAGAGGCACATGCCAATGGATCTGGCTAAACAGGGGGCTGAGGTCTTCAATGCTCTTTTCACTCTATCCCAGGTGAGATGTGATCTCACACTGCAGACTCTTCATCTGACCCAGTCTCTTACTAGAAAACCAGGGACCACAGATACCTATAGGTACAGATCAACTGTCCTTGTCAGGCACATCCAGGTGGCCAGGATGTGGCAGGATGGCAGTATCCATCACTGCTGCAGTTAACTACTTAGTTATCCTTTAAGAGAGACGGACCTAAGTATTTAATTTACTGGTTGTGTTGGAGTCTTCATTTTGACTCATACTAGGTGGATTCTTAGCACTGGACCGTTGCAGGTCTGAAATAAAGCATATTTTAAAATGTTCTGCATGCTTGCACACTTGTAATCCATAGACAGCACTTAGATGTCTAGAAAAACCCACATGTCCTTAATTTCAGGGGTGCTCATCCTGGTGAGATGTGACCAGTTCTCTGTCCTGCATCCTCCCTGTCTGGTCAGAGAGAGACCCCCCTCTGTCCATGCTGCAGCGGGTGAGGAGGGACCATGCACTCTGTAGCACTGGGCACAGCAGCCAAAGAGACCAGAGCCTCTTGGGGGACACCACAGCAGAAACATTGCTGTTTGATCCGTTCCCTTCCCCCTGAGTCTCTGTGTTTACTCAGATCTTTTTTACATGAACATTATCCGGGAGGGACACATCTTTTCTGGTCTTAAATAGTTAAAAAAAAAATCATTCCAAGAGAATCCCCAAAGCAAAGTGGACATTCAGTCATGCTGAGTCACATTTTGTTATTATGGCTGATTATCCAGGCAGCCATGCAAATAAACTGCAAGGGGAAAAAAAAGGATGTGTGTGAATATCTTATCTATGACAGAATGAGGCCTTGGGTCTTTGTGCAGAATATGTGTAACGATAATGACCTAGTAGGAAAGTGTTCCAGTGAGTGACATATTTGCTGTCTAAAAAAGATAACAAAGTAATAAGAGAGAGAGAGATCTGTGGATGTTTATCTTCTCTTTTCTTCTTTCTGAAGGCAAGTTTTGCTTTCTCATTATATTTCTAGTGCATATCGGTGGTACCATGCAGAATGATGAATATGATTGCAGTTAATTGTGTAAATATTCTTTTATACCTGAAGTTTTCAAAACAAATAACCCATCTTTTGAGGAGCTGGTTGAGAACTGATGGGCAAGATAGTGCAAAAGAGAATATTGGATGTGAAGTTAAAAGTGCCTCAGAGAAGAGAAAGAGAAGGGGGTGCAAGGGCTAAAGAAGGCAAGAAAACCAGCTACATTCTTAACAATACCACTAACATAAGTGGCACCAATTCTTCTTGAAAAAAACGTTTAAGCTCCAGTAGTTCAAATCCATCTTTGGTGTAACAGCGATGGAATTACACTGGGATCAACATCTTTTCTGGTGTGTAAGTCTTCTAGTGTTACTGAATGCAAATACTACAAATGAGCATGACTTTGTCCAAAATGCATTTGCTGACTGTATTTATCATCTGTCATCTTCACAGTGAACAAGAAGAGACACCTGTGGAGATGGTCTGGTAACCACAGAAAATATTTTGCCTCACAGTGTTTAACTGATGCCATTATGAGCAATTCTCAGCTCAGAGAGCTCTTTAGGGCAGCTGAAACACAAATGTGTATTTGGTGTTTGGGACCCTTTGCAGCCATGCTACATATTTGCAATGCAGGAGGTAAAACACTGGGTGGAAAAGTGCCATTGTGAGAGAACTGTGAGCAATTTTGGAAATTGTGAGTAATGAGATGAGTTTTCTCACAATAACACTCAAGTCTTGCCCTTAATCATAGACTTGAAACGAGTGGGCTCAGACCTTATGAAAGGTGTTTACTTACTCAGCTTTAAGGCACGGGCCAAGAAATAACTTGATCGGATTAGCCGGGTTTGAATAGGAACAGCAGCAAATGGAATCAAATGAGTGTGAATGATGCTGCTGTGCTCTCTATCAGGAAAATATCTGCCAGCTGCCCTTGTCGAGTATAATCCTGCAAGGTGCTGACTCCTCTGGTTCCCATCGCCCGGGGGAGCTGGGCCAGGGCACTTCAGGTCTGTGGCTCCCATGACTCACCTTGGCCAAACAATGTTTTTTCTCTGAAGTCCTTCTTGTCCCTGTTATATAAAGGCTGATTCTTTTCTACCTCCTGTTTCTTGAAAGGCTCTTGAAGCTTACAGGGCCTGGGTGCGTTGCTGGTTATTGTCAGCTGCAAGATTACAGAGATGGCAGGGGTAAGGTCAGTGGGGCATGAACACGGCTCAGCTGGAGAGCAGATGTGAGCAGATCATTTAAGGAAAGCAGCTGAAATTCTCGGAGCCAAATGAGGATAAGGCGAATTTTGAAAAGTAAGGGCTTTGTTTAAATTCCTTTTGACTTATGTGCACATTATACCTGGAATGCTCCAGAATTAAACACACCAAGAGGGTAAAGAAGTTTCTTATGCTTGAACTTGGATGTGTGATGCCAGAGATGTAAAATGAGGTCAGGTAGCTCAGCTGCAGTGAATCCTTTGATATTCATTTAATAGATAAGTAGCTAAAACTCCAAGTAAGCTTGCATGGGAGACTTTGAATTTTGACTACTAAAGCTCTTCATAATTTTCTCACAGGTCTTTTACATAGGCTGGGCATTAAGAAGCATTTCTTTACCAAGAAGGTGGCCGAACACTGGAACAGGCTTCCTAGAGAGGTGGTTGGCACCTCAAGCCTGTCAGTGTTTAAGAGGCAATTGGACAATGCCCTTAGAAACATGCTTCAACTTCTGGTCATCCCTGAAGTGGTCAGGCAGTTGGACTTGGTGATCGTCGTAAGTCCTTCCCAGTTGAAATCATCTATTCTACAGGGCAGTTTAACTGTTCAGACAGTGCTGTTCCACTTCTGCTGCCATACCACTGTGGGTCTCCTCAACCTGTTTTCTCATTCCTTCTGTCTCTGAACCAGAAGGGAGAAGTGGGCTGGTTCTGGGAGATTCCATCATTTTGGCAATCTTTGGGTTTGAGATTTGGGCTGAAGTCAAGATGTTGAACTCTGAATCAGGAGCTGAATTCTCCTCTGGTACAGGGGGTTTGCAATTTGGTTCAGACCTATCTTTAATCCTTTTGTCGTAGTATTTCCTTTTATTGAATAGCTTCCTTATGTATTGAGTTCCAGAAATTCCAGGCTGGTTATACACATGGGAAACAGATTGCAACAGAGAGCAGATTAAATTACTCAGGTCTAGGATTACTGAGGCAGAACATATTATTTTGTTGTTGTTTGAAAATGGAGAAGAATCTTCCAAGTGACTCTGAGCTGCCCTTTCAGTGGTCAATCAGTGATCACTTGAGGAAAATATAATGAACTGGGTTCTTTCTCCCACTCCTTCATTTGAAAATCAGTTCTTACCAGTGCTGAGTACTTAAGGGAGTTCTAAGGCTGTAGTCTGATGCCGCAGGAAGCTTATTTTAGGAGGGAAGACTTGACTGAATGCCAGTAGACAGAGCTAATCATCAGGACATCTGGATTCACTTCTTAACTCTGCTGCATGACCTTGGGTCAATGATTTAGGTTAAGCTTTTCCAAAATGTACATTATTTGTAGGTGCTTATGCTGGGTTTCAGCATTACTGAAAATTAGGTAACTGCATTTACTGTTTCAAATTCAGCTTCCCAAAACTGGGACACTCAGAAAAAGACACAGAAGTAAAATGTGTGCCCCTGTTTCCTCACTTGTACAACTGGGATACAACTGTGTTTATGGAGTGTGCAGAGGCTCCCTGATGTAAAAGCATGAGAGGAGAGAAAGGATGGCAGCCAGCTGCTTGCAAAGCATCAGAAAGTAGATGTTGTTCAGCAGAAATCAAAGGACATTTATCAAGAACCAGGCTTCCCAGACCTCCCACTTTACTAGCTGAAGAGCTCCCCAGACCAAGCAGAGGACCAAGCAGACCTAAGGCAGTGCAGAAGCGGCAGAGCTGAGAGCCTGCTATCCGCAGGCAGCATCCAGCTGCCATCCCACACCTTACCCAACAGAAGCAGAGGAGCAGCTGAGTTGCTGTTTCTTGGAGAGGGGATCCAGAGACGTAGCATTGAGTGTGGACAGGGCAGCATGGGTACAGCAAGCCGTGTGCTTCCAGGAAGCTCTGATTTGTGTCACACGCAGTTCGTCTGTGCGTGTCTCACAGGCGCATCCTGACTCCAAGCTCCACTGTGGTTGCTGCTGGGCTTTGAAGTGAGCTGAGGCACATTTCCAGGGCAATGGCCAGGGGAATACTGTACGTAGACGGAAGATGTTTGAGTTTGAAAGAAAAATCCTCCAGTCCACAAATAGCTTCCACTGTCTGCTGGTTCT
This sequence comes from Aegotheles bennettii, assembly GCA_013398125.1. Taxonomy (NCBI): domain Eukaryota; kingdom Metazoa; phylum Chordata; class Aves; order Caprimulgiformes; family Aegothelidae; genus Aegotheles; species Aegotheles bennettii. The sequence continues at coordinate 1,271,517 of VZRW01002458.1, read as the reverse complement.
GCAGCCTGTGAGCAGATGAACTTAAAAGTCAACTCATACACAATGTTTTTCTTCTCACCGGAGCAGAGCACTTTGGAAGTGTGGTCCTGGAACCCCCTGGGACCCACTCCTGACCCATTTGAAGGCCCCTGATTTTGCTGTGCAAGGCAAACAGCCCTCAGACCTCACATTTATTTCTGCATTATGAGTTCAACCTCCAGCACATGCAAACACAAAGCACAAGTGCTGGTCTCCACTGTCCTCAAGCATCTGAAATGCATTTTATATACAAGACAGAAAGGCAAACAAGAAACAAAGCAAAAAATATATTGTTTGAGGAGAAAAAGAGAACAGCTAAGGACATGAATGCTACTATTACTTCTTTTAATGAACTGGTAGTTGCTGGCGTTGTTCTCTTATTGAGAAAAGTAGAGGAGAAGGTATTTAGTTTAATTAGAGAGCTGAATTTCTTTGTTGCCTACTGATTACATGTATTTTGTGCACAGGCAGAGCATAAGGCATGAAAGTGGGTAGTTTAATGACACATAGACTTTATGTGGCTGTCTGCTTAGTATGAGTTTCACCCGTAGTAAATGGAAGAGAAGAGGAATTACAAGAGGGATTTCAGGGTAACACATCCAAAAAGACAGCTTTGACATGTTTGTCCTAGTATCTACATAGTTGCCAAAACAAACTCCAAACTGAAAAAGGACCCAGTGACCTCAGTTGGTGCCATAAATACAGTCGATGCGAACTGTGTCCCCTCGGTGGGAGTAAGGTACAGCACCTCCCAGGGAGAAGCTCCAGCTGGTGATCCCTGAGAACGGAGCGCGAGGTGTCGGGGTGCCCAGCACCCGCTTCACAGGCAGTTCTGCAGGAGGTGTGGAAGCCAGTGCTGTCGAGTTAGCAGAGAGTGTTGGTTTGTTTTGAAAATGTTCCTAGCTGCTTTGCTCTGATAGTGTTGAAGCTGCTCTGAGTGAAACCCTGAGGTTAGCCAGAGTTTCAGCAGTGGGTTTAGGGTCAGATGTTGTCCATATTTAAGCTGCAGAACCAATACTATTGGGGCTTCTTTTAGCTTGTTGAGCCACTCTTTTAATTGCTGAAATTTATTGGGATGACCTTCCCACACACCCACCATCCTTGGTGATTTGTCAGAGAAGTGAATATCATAGCAAATGGCCTGAGACATGAGAGAGGGAGCTCTGCTCACCTTCCTGTGCATGCACCCAGCAGGGATGTTTACTTAACTTGCAGCATCAGGAGGTGAGCAGTGCAGTGTCACCACTGCTCTCCTTGGGAGAAATTGCTCTTTGTATTTTTTTTGCAAACTGCTCTGAAGTAAAATGTGTGTTTATAGATGTGTGTCTGTGCACCCACCCACACGCATGCATTTGCACCATCAGGATCAGCCCTAAGCAGAAGCAGAGCTTTAAGAGCATTCGTATTTGCTGGAAATTTTGGAGAACATTCTGTTCAAAAGATTTCTGACTGTTAGGTTGCAGTATTTCTGCCTTCTTTGTAGCTCTATATACCTTTCCTGGAAATAGTCTCATGAAAACACACATCTCAATTTCTGCTGAAGGATAAACTGTGGACAACTGCCTTTGCTCCCATCCTACACGAGGGAAAGCTGTTATTATTTGAGGACTATTTGGCTTATGTCTGACTAAGGTGTGTTAAAGAATTGATATCAACATTTCATACTACAGCACACATTTACCTTTCCTGTGGTAACTGAACAGCTACAAATGAATGCAGGTATTCATCCAAGAGTGCAGAAGAAGTGTTATTTGCATTTATGCTTGTATGCATTTTTATCCTACCCTGCTTATGCCAGTTGAAGTACAGTTTTGTATTACTTAGGGCTGTGAATCATTAGTTCTGCCTTTTGCCATGTTTGGAGAATTTTAAGGGGCTATTAGACAAAGTGATAGAATTAATTAAATGCCTGCCCTTCTTGTTACAGAAACCCCGGAGACATTTTAAATATTCTATTCATCATAATCTATGATGTCATATCTTGTACCTGCAAGGTTCAGTAATTTGCTGGAACAGAACAAACTTGGCCAGTTGTTTTCTCCAGGATCTGACAAAGATTCTAGAGAATAAAATGTTCCTGTAATCATCTTTTCATTTCAAGCATCTGCTAGTTTTAATCTTTTCCCCCTTTCTTTTGTCAGAAAAATGGCATATCCTGGTTAAAAAGAAAAAAAACCCACCCCAAAAACACACCACCATTGTTCCTCCCTGTGTCTTTCATTTCATTTCTGTGCTGAATCACAGTGTTCTGATACAGCCTTTTTTATGGTGTAATTGTTTTGTATAATCCATTTTCTTTGGGCACCTCTTAGCTTCTGTCTGAAGCTGTTACTGCTGTAATGAATGCGGTCATAAATCTGTCACAGGTAACAAACTAAATTTAGAGCTCAGTAAGCCAGGGGAGGGTAGGCTGTAGATAAGTGGGTGCATTGAGATGAGATCGTTACAACAGTGGCACAGAAAGTCCCCTTCTGACAGGTTAACAAAGGAGGACAGAATATTTGGTTCCCTTACTGATTCACCACTGTTACCCATGTTCCAGTAATGAAAGATGCTGCTTGAAAATAGGTACAGTCGTGGCACATCACCCTGCTGTGACAGCCCTGAGGAGGGAAGGTGTGTTGAAGTCCACTGCCATAGATGAGTGTGCTGTGCTGTGCTGTCCCCCAGCCCGCCCATGGTGGAGATGCAGGGGGGGTTTCCATAAAGGATGGAGCTGCACAGCTCTACCACTGAGCTAGGGGAGATCCCAGCTCCTCCAAAGAATCTGAAGCTGCAATTAGAAGCTATCGGGCAGGACTGGACGCAGTTTTCCTAGACCTGGCCCAAGGTAGTGTGGGAGCCAGCCATGTTGAAGACACCCATCTGATCCCCACCAGCATGATCCCCAAGGCAGTGTGTCCCTAAACAGAATTTGACAGTTGCACCTGCCTCGGACCTGGGCAAGCCAAGAGTTCCCACAGTTAAATGCCTGATTAATTGTTAGCACTGAGATGGTGATAACATTTTTTCTCTTTTGAGAAGAGGAAAATAAAGAACAGAGAGAAGAAAAAAAACAGTGGAAAGATGAAGTCAGGTGACATAAGAAACAACAAGATGGAGAGAAAACACATTCAAGAAAGATCCAATTCTCTGAATTACAAACCAGTGGACATTAAGGGAGTGGGATAAGTGAAAGAAGAGCAGGAAAGAGTGAAGAACAACAGAAGGCAAGACATGGCAAGAGAGTAGATTTCGATTAGACATTAAGAATAAGTTCTTTACTGTGAGAGTGGTGAAACATTGGCACAGGTTGCCCAGAGAAGTTATGGCTGCCCTATCCCTGTGGAAGTGTTCAAGGCCAGGTTGGATGAGGCTTTGAGCAGCCTGGTCTTGTGGAAGGTGTTGGGGGATTGGACAGAGCAGCTGCTTCTGCTGCTGTTTCCCGTGTGCAGTAGTGCTGGGGCAAAGCCTGTCCAGAAACATTTGTCCCAAAGGTTTGTAAGTTTGTCATCAAGTCTGCTCAGTATAAGAGCAGAGGGCTGTGGGAGCTGCTGTGGCTTCCTTTTGTGCCCTGTGCGGTGGGCGAGTGTCTGGCACAGAAGAGATGGCAGAGTGGAGGTGGTGACCACGTCTGTGTTGAACTGCTGTAAAGAATCAGTGGCACTGTTTGGTTTTTCAAATGCCATTTACATTAGCATCTTATAATTGAATCAGTAGCACTTTACTGAAAAGGTTAAATTCTGCCTTTTAAAAATTAAATCAGCTACTTAGCTGTCAACCACAGTCGTGGCCTCCTGTTGCCTCAGAAAGAATGAAACATTGGCATATTGACATATAAATTGTATTGCTGGAGAATGCATTAACTCTTATTTATGACTGTATTGTGCCACAAAGTGCTGCATCTTGTAATTGAGGGCTCTCTGCTGAATTCATTGCATGTAAGATCTGTGGAAATGATTAGCACAGCACATTTCCATAATTAAAATATTTCCTACAGTGTGGATTTGAAGACTCCCTAACTGCTGTACATTACTCTAGTGCAAAATTTTATGAAAAATTTAAATACAACAAAGTTTTTATGCATGGAGATTATTTTTAATTAGAAAGGTTGGTATAGTTGGGAAAAGCAATCAAATTAGCTGGGTTCAGGGACCCTTTTTAGGTGACCAATGAAAGCTTTATTTGTTGCTCATCACAAAAAAAAATATGCAGGGTTAGAGTTGTAGGGTGATCTTTGCCTCGCCATCAGTGACATAACCAAATAATTAAAATTAAAGCTATAATGAAGCATTCATAGGAACTGTTGGTTTCAGAGGATAATTCTACTAATGTAGTGTTCATTAAGAGTTATCCTAAGGTAATGTTAATATTTTGGTAATTTACAGCAAGCCAATAACCGAGCATTTTCTTTAGTCAAAAGTTTGCAGTTTCAGATAGCTCCTGAAATCACTTCTGCAAAACAAAGAATTTTTTTAAAGTTCCCTCTCCCATTCTCTCTTCAGTAAAAAATGTGCCAGAATATTGCAGATAGCATGAAATAGTGCTCTAACTATTAGCTGTGCATCTGAGAAGTCCGTTTGTCTTGTTAAGGCTGTCATACTGCATTACCTTTTCTGTAATTCTAGGAACAACTTAAAATACTGTGATATTTGAAAAGTCTAAAATATAACTTGCCTTTAAAATGCTGTGAGTGTTTTTTGAGACTCCCTGTGCAAGGGAAGAAAAAAATTTTTTCACTTTACAGAGGTCATTGAGCAATGATGGATGTGCATTTCTTGGTGAGAAAACTGATCCTCACCTCTTGTAGGTGGGCGTGAAAATTTATGCTGGTGTCACTGACAGGTGTCCTCTCTCTTTACCTGCCCATAGAGTTCAGGAATCCTTCTCTCCAAGTGTCGCAGGAGAGGATTTTCAGGGGGCAATAAATAAATTTTGATCCCTCTGGTTAATGCAGTTAAGGTCAAAGAGATTCTATCTGGAGCTACTTAAAATACTATTAACATGCAGACATACTGCTGTCAGTAGGGCTAAGTGCCTTATCTGGCTGAGGACTGTATACAACCCTTATGAAACTATTCTTAAGTATTGTGGTTACTGTATTTAGCTCTGGCTCATAACAGGACAAAAAGCACTTAGCTAAATGTAGTCCTGAAGTGCTTGATCCGGTTAAGAATATTTTGTCCTTAGGTGTCTTCTACTAAGACTTTTTGTAGCTCACCACCTTGGTGCATCATGCAAAAAGCTTCTCTGTGTGCACATACCTGTGAATTCTTTTATGGCTGGTAGAGCCTCGAAGTCGGGTGACTGAGGACATCATAGAGCTGTTGGAGTGAGTCCAGAGGAGGTCACGAAGATGATCAGAGGGCTGGAGCAGCTCTGCTCTGGAGATAGGCTGAGAGAGTTGGGGGTGTTCAGCCTGGAAAAGAGGAGGCTCTGGGAAGACCTCAGAGCACCTTCCGGTGCCTGAAGGGGCTCCAGGAAAGCTGGAGAGGGACTTTTACAAAGGCGTGGAGTGGTAGGACAAAGGGAGAACAGTTTCAAAGAGGGGAGATTTAGATTGGATATTAGGAAGAACTTCTTTGCTGTGAGGGTGGTGAGACACTGGCCCAGGGTGCCCAGAGAAGCTGTGGCTGCCCCTCCCTGGCAGTGTTCAAGGCCAGGTTGGATGTGGTTTAGAGCAACCTGGTCTGGTGGGAGGTGTCCCTGCCCATGGCAGGGGGTTGGGACTGGATGGTCCTTTCCAACCCAAACCAGTCTGTGATTCTATAATCTCTCACTTTCATTGGGGGTGTGCCACTGGGTCTGACCTGGGAAGCTTCATTCCTCTGCCCCTCGCAGCTCACATCGGCTGTACGGCAGCAAGATGTGAGAGCTGCAGGTAGAGAGTGGGCAATCTGGGCTTCGTTTTCCAATTTAGCCTCAGTGAGCATTAGCTGGACTGTTGTCTCTCTCAGTGACCCAACAGCTCCCCTCAGCTTACTGCTATTCAAGCCAGCTGGGAGGGCAATCGTGCACACAAGGCAGGAAACCTGTCAGGCTTCCCAGGAGTTTTCACTTGTTAGACAACCTATGAGCAAGGCAGTGTGCAGGTTCCTGCATAAATCTTTGCACTGTAAGCTCAGGAAGAATCCTTTTGTTTGGCTGAATTTTTGCATACTTAAGCCCGTATAGAAAAAATGTTTCCTGAAAAATCATGGTAGGTCTGTTTGCGTATTCACAAGCATTTTTTATAATTTAACTTGTTAAAAAGAGTTTAAAAATTCTGTAAAAAGAATTTTCTTTATACCTACGTATCTCCAAAATGTTTACAAGTTAGCAAAACTTCTGTGTGGGTCTTTCTCCTAGCTGAGAAACACCTATATGATTTTGATACCACAGCACTGACCAACGAGCAGCAGTGGCTAAGATAAGCACCTTGGTTCTGTGATAACTCAGCAGGGTAACAGATAAGATCACACTCGCCTTTTGAACTAGGATAAAAGCTTGTAACTTGACCAGCATGCAGCAACTGTGAGAACAGAAGCAGAGCAGATCTACCATGCGTGAACTCTTATGTGGGTGGTGGTGTTGCCTGGAAGTTCATGTTCCAAACTGAAAATGATCACTGCATCCCAACTGCACTTTTTGCTGAATCACTTACTGCTGAGACACATGATATGCTACTCCTGTACTTCTGCTGAGTCAGGAGGTTCAAGCCTCTTGCAGCTAACTTCCATATTACTGTTCACGACTGTATCACACTATATCTGAGCCAGTTTCTTAGAGCAAATGGACTGACATAATTTCATTCAGCCTTAATGAGCAGGACTTTGGCCCCTTGTCTCGTGTTACTCACGTAAACATCCCCCACAGCATGGTTTAGTGGTAGACTTGGCAGGGCTAGGTTAATGGTTGGACTTGATGGTCTTAAAGGTCTTTTCCAACCCAAATGATGTGATGATTCTATGATACAAAGCACCCACTGTAGCACTGGTTGGCATCTGTGTTGCTCATGATGTTTAGCAGCAACCCCACAATGCCAGCCCCTGCCCCATCCCAGCTGCCCTGTCTGGTGTGCGTGCCTGATGTCTGTCTCTTGCAGTGATTCTTCAGCCACCTTCTTGTGTTCCCTTCCCTTTGAGGTGTTTTCATTAATTGGAGAAACAGACAAGCTCTTGCTAGTCCTTCAGATGATCAGAAATGTGGGACTGTGTTTCCTTGTTCACCATGGTTACAAATATGTAATCCCTGGTAGGGGCAGTGAGTTTTTTGCAGTGTCTTGAGCTGATGCTGGAACTAATGGTTACAGGAGAAACAGCCATGACTCTGTGCTCCAAGCAGGGAGGTCACTTCACATTAAAAGCTTGTTAAATTTAGAGGCCCAGCACTTGGCTGTTGTTGAAAGTATTACTGCCACTCATGGACAGTCTGGTTGCATCCATATCCTTCCTGAGAATGAGGTTTAGCTGAAGCCAAACAAGTTTCCACAGCAATGGTTTCAGAAAGGCAGGCACTGTGGGGTGGGTGTAGCCAAGAGTTCACAGTGTTCATTAGTAACTGTTTAAATCACAAACAAGAGACGCATGTGTCCCATCAGTAGCAAATCTTAGTGGGAGGCCTTAAATCCATCCCCAGGTAGGTGGTTGTGGCTTGCGCTGACTTTAGCTGATGATGTTCATCTCGAAAGACAGTTTTAGTTACAAGATTGGATAGATGAAGTATGGCTCAAACTCGCTGGTTTTCATAGCACACATGCCAGGCATGTCATGCTTTGGAAGGACTTCAATTGATCCTCAGTGGCCCCAAGCTGCTGGGCCATATGACTTTCTGGACATGAGAGGTCAAGTTGGCCTTCCCAGGCTTCCTCTATGGCAGCTGGTGGTGCACACAGAGCCAAGAGCCCCAGAACATGGTACAGCTCCTATTCCTGTAGACTGTGGTGAGCTTTCACCAGTTATACTTGAGCATCTTTCTAATTTGTGTTGGTAGAGTTTTTCAGCTTGAAGTGATTGCTGCTCTCTTGGCTAAGTCTTGCCTGCCAACTGTGTTTTAACTAGATTTGCTTTTCCTTCCAGGATTAATTTTTCTCCGTCTCTATTTACATGGTGATAAGAAGTGCTAATCCCACTCCGTCAGTCTGGACTGATGAATCTGAGGAATAGAACAGGTAATTTCTAATTTGGCTTGTAGCTGTCAGTGACTCAGGCAGTGAGAACCACTCCCTCCCCATGGAATGCATTCCTGGTTTGGGACAAAAGAAATCATACAGTTTCTTCTGCTCAGGTCGTCTGCAGGGAGGGAGATCCTTGCCCTGGAGCAGGGGAGGGAGGGCACATTTTTGTAACTTTTACTGTGAGCAGCATCTTTGTCTTCTTGTCAGTTGTGGGTGGTTTTATTTTATGTTGCTTTTATAGCTACCAAGCTGTATGAGCACGGAGTAGTCTCAAAGCAGGGGAAACCATGGAAGTATCCATTGAGGAATACCCCTTGGGTGATGGGCAGGGCAGGAGGGTTTTGCCAGTGAAAGTGCTCATGAGAGATGGAGGCAGGTTGGTGCTGATGCTGGGGACAGGTGCCATCTCCTCTTTGGAGGTGTTGGGGGGGGGGGGGGGGTGTGTGCATCCCAGCAGAGCTGACCCAGATGATGTGGCATGGAGTGATGGAAGCTGGTTTGCCTGCATCTGCCTGGCTCCCCATCCTTCAGACTTCGCCTGAGTCACAGAAAGCAAGTCAGCAGTGAAGAAGTTACCCTTGTGTTGAATTTTCCATAATTTCATGAGGCTTGAGAGTACTGTGTCCTTACTGGGAATTGTTGCCAACTGTTCTTCTTACCTGTGCTGCAGGAACATGTAGAACCCAGGGAACCCAGGTCACATTCCGTCCTTTTCCCTGGTTAGTGCCAGGTGAGGAAGTTTTAACTTGAAGTCTTAGGTGTGAATCCCAGTGGTAGGACGCAGCTTAGATGAAGTGATGGAAGTCCACCAGTGCAAGCAGCAGTCGTTGGCTGCAGGGTACTTTGGATGAACCTGTCTGTCACATCTCTTAGATGTTCTGATAGTACCCCACAGTTGCCTAATACTAATCCTTTGGGGGATTAGCACAGTTTCCTTCTTCTTCCTATGGCCTTCCACTGGGAAAGAAAACTCAGATGCTTTTCAAGCATTGCAGTGCTTGGTATCAACCAGCAGCCTGTCTGATTTCCCAAACCAGGACCAGGCACAGTGCTGCCTGGTGCAGACATCAGAGTGAAACTGGCTCTCACATTTGCAGGAGAGATGCTGATTCCTGTGCAGAGTTCAGTGCTTTGGCAGGGTTCCCCATCCTGTGGCAGAGGGATAGCAAAGGCAGGCTGAGGGGCTTCTAGCTCTTAGCTCTTTCCCTCTATGGTCATGTTTATTGTAGCTGTATGTTTGGGTATATAGTAGCGGTTTCACTTCTCAAGCCTCAATAGCTGACAGAACAAGGAATAAACTATCTAACAAGAGTGGAGTTTGGGAAAGGGAGGACTGAGACACCCAGACGGTCATAAAGCACAAACTAGTAATCCCTGTATTCTGACATCCTCAACAAGAGCAGGGAATGTGTCTCAGTAAGTACTTCTGTCTTCTCCTTCCAGAGCACTGTGTCGTGTAAACGAACTGATGGATGAAGATGAGAAGGACAGGGCAAAGAGGTATGAGTGGATGCAGAGAGTACCAACAATGGAAGCTCTCCCGGGGAAGAACTGTAAATTCTGCATTGTCTAATGCTTGAAAAAGTACTTGGGACCACTGGTGTCAGAGGCAAAACCCCCATGCAGTTTATGGGCTGTGTATAGCAGACCACAAACAGCGTAATTAAGTCACCATTGCCAAGCTTCTCATAGTGTGTTTGATCACTCTACGATGGATTAACCATCTGAATCATCCTTAAATTATGTTGTTGTGCCCTCAGAATCTTGTATAATCCCATGGCTATTTATTATCTTGATGCAAAACCCCTGCCCTGTGATTTTATTGACATCATGCAGTGCTACCCACCCAGGGCAGAGTTCCCCATGAAACTTAGAGAGCAGTCCTGCTTTAGCATGGGTGTGAGTTAGTCTCCCTTCAGAGAAGCATTTGGCACAGGTCTAAATAGTCATCATACACAAATGCTAAAACAGAGATGGCTGTGAACATAAAGGCTGGACCTGAGAACCTCCAGATGCTAACCTGAATATGAATGGAAATGTTTTCTGCGTACCACACTTGGTCTGGATCGTAGGAAGCATGTAGTATCATGAATATACTTGTAAAGAAAATTAATTACTACTGGAAGAGATTGTATGAAAATAGGGTTATCTCAGATACGAGCATTGGAAAGAACATTTTGGAAGAAACTGAATGGATTTGCTTTCTCCTTTATTGTTTTTAATGGAGAGGAAAACCCTAATAAAACATTCTTAACTTGTATTAATGAAAGCTGGAAACTAGTCTGTGTTTTCTGCAGCCAGACTCTTAACATTGCCAGTTTCATATCTCATGGCAGCATTTTTTCAAAATCAGATACAAGAGCATGTACTTGACTTCATTCTGCAGTTACCTCTGCACAGTATTCTCTCCCCACAAGGTACTTTAGCAAGAACAAGTCAGGGAATAAGGAATCCTTCACGTTTTAACCTTTATATGTGTGTGTACTAACTGCAAATCAAAGGTTCATAAAAATGAGGTGGGCAAAACATGAGCATGTAGATGCCAGGACCTCTCTTACTGGAGACATTTAGCCCATGACACCTTCACCTCATTATCATTGGGAACTGCTGCTGAAATGTATCTAAGGATTTGGTCTTGGTCAAATGGATGTAAATCATATTTGTTACCTCCAGGTGTTTCTTGCTGATGGTGAGCTCAGTCCTGCTGCAAGGCTTCAAGCACCAGCAAGGCACTTACACCCGAGCCTAATTTTAAACAAATGAGCAGTCCCAGCAGAGTTTACATTCTTGTATTTGAAGTGTTTTGCTGAGGCAGGGCCATTGACTTCTCCCCAGGTGGATCTGTAGGTCCTTCATTTCATGTAGTGGAATTTATCTTTCTCTCACCCAGGGCATCACGCAACAAATCTGAAAAGAAGAGGAGAGACCAGTTCAATGTCCTCATTAAAGAGCTTTGCACGATGCTGCAGGGCCATGGCCACCCTCTCAAGATGGACAAGTCCACAATACTGCAGAGGACCATTGACTTCCTACAGAAACAGAAAGGTACTGGCAGGCACTGGCCTGCTCCCATTGAGGGCCCTGCTCTGTATCTGCCCAGCAGCCAGTTTCCACTCAGAAGATGAAAACTGGTTTTCCCAAGCATCTAAGACCTCCAGAGTGGTCATGAACCTAAACGAGGGGCAGAATAAGGCACAGTGGTTGGCCTCAGGAACCGGGCTAGGTTTGAATACAGTGCTGACCAGTTAACTGTAGATATACTTGAAGAGTTGCAGTGCTGTATGCTTTTTAATATAGTGGCATTGCTCCATTTCCCTCGCTGTCCCCCACATCCCCTGGCATTCTCTGTACGCTCTCAAACAGCACGAGGGAGGAAGAGCTGAGGAACATCACACACTACAAAAGCCAGGGGAAGGGGGCTTCTGTGCCCTGTTCCCAGGTCTCCTGGGGTAGAAGGTGGCTGGGTGCAGCCTGTCCTGCTGCCCACCCAAGCACTCCCAGGAGCCTTCCTGAAATGGCTCCAGAGTCATGGACTCCCTCTGCCCATGGTGATGCTCAGCTAATCTGAAATTAGTCCCCTGATCTTAATTTTTGAAGCATTTTCTCAGACCACCCAAAATGTCTCCTCTTCCTTTTCTTGATTTCTAATGCATTTGTATCATGATGGCGTGGAAAATGACTGTTGCATACAAAAAGGCTTTGTGTGGAGAATGATCTGAGGATGATTCCTCAGAAAGTCTCTTAAAAGAAATCTAGTGTTACTTGAAAATGAGAAAAAAAATCCAACTAACATGAGTCATGTTGCTTTTTTGATGTTTCCTCTTTAAGAAATCACAGCACAGACAGAAGCCTGTGAGATTAGGCAAGACTGGAAGCCTTCATTTCTTAGCAACGAGGAGTTCACCCAGTTGATGTTAGAGGTAAGAAGAAATTAAAGCTGTATAGATTAGTGAGAAGTAATCAGTGCAGTGGAGTAGTTCAGAGATACATAGTTCCTTTTCACCTGTAAGTCAGAATGCTAGTGATTTCTACTCTACTGGCACGCATAATACAAACCTGACAGACAAAAATGCTTTGCAGACACAGAATTAGAAGTATGATTGCTTCCTCTCAAAGGTAAACAGTTTTTCATTTAGGAATTAAGACCAATTTGGCCTGGTGAGAGAGGAGAAAGAGAATTGCCCTTCCCAGAAGAGCCACTAGAGCTAGCAGTTTGAGCAAAAACTTGAAAGGACCTGAAAAAAGCACAGCAGCTCTCTTCCTCCTACATCCCATTAGCCAGGCAGCATTTACTGTGCTGCCTTTGCTGCTGGTAGCTGTGCAGTGCTGGACTTGCGATGTGAAGGCTCTGTCTTTTGCTCCGATTGCCTTTAAGTGCATTTGGGAGAACAGCTCTGGTACTTTCACCTCTGAAATGCTTAGCTGATCTAGAAACACCCCATGAACCTACATTTTTCCTTTCTCAGGGTCATGGCTTTGGGTCTGTGCTGCATGCTCCTCGGGCGAGGATGTCGCCTACCCTGCGTGGGCAGCTGTTGCTCTTCGCCCCACCAAAATAAGGGTGGATGCTGGGCTGAGCTGGGAGGTGCTGCAGTGTCTTCGTTATTCCTTTTCATCAGGATGTCATGACTCACCTCCCTGGAAAAGTCTGTTCATTCTTTCTGGGAATTTCTCTCACCAAACAAGCTGGTTTTGTTCCAGCTGAATCAAAACAAATCTCCTTCCCCCCTTAGAAGTGGCAGGGGAGAGAGAGCCCTTTAATAGCTGTTGGCTTGCTGGACTATGTTAGACTATTGACCAGTTTACCTAAAATCAGTGGGTTTTTTCCAGAGAGGGTTCATTTTCAGCAGAGTATGACAGTGAGGTAGGGAAGATGGTGAATGCTGCACCTTTGGCTCCCTGTAGCTAAGCTGCAGAGCAGCCTAGGAGTCTTTAGAAGGGTTGGCTTTGTGCACGGTGCTCACCAGAGGTTAAGCCTCTCAGATCTTGATTAAGTGTTAGAGAAGAACAGGGACAGACAGTGGGTCAGTGGTACAAGAAGATGTGAAGAACAGGGCGAACACCCACAGAGGAAAGCACATGCAGTGATTTAGAAGGGACTGAGAAATTCAACTCTGGGACAGAAACCGGTGTGAATAAGAAAGGGGAAACAAAACAGACTTCGAATTAGTTGTGTCACTAGCCTAACAAATGGGTGCTTTACACAAAATAAATAAGGCTTTAGATCATGTCCGAATTGTCCATAAATTGCTAAAAATACAGCATTGTCTAATTTTTCTGTCTCTGCTTATACATCCATCCATCCACCCACAATGCTGGGTTTGCCACGGTGATATCTAACATCTCCTTATGCACTGAATTGGTTAACTATTGTGTAATTCAGAACACATAATGAAGTGACTGAAGTCACTGGGATTGTGTGGGTGTAGAAATTTTAACCACCACTGTCTTGCTTCATGTTAAATAAATACTCACTGAGTGAAAAATACAAGTCAATTTAATATTAACGAGCACATAAGAATATAAGAAGAATGTTAAATTAGACAGCATGTGTAATTTTTATTTTTCCTCACTGAACTATCATTTCCATAATTGATTTATGTTAGTTTTATGCTGTTAGAAGCATCACCAAAGTATAAATTAGCCTTATTATATTTTAAGTTGTTCCTTTGCATAATTCTTTTTATTTTTTTTCTTTTTTTGCTTGCGTTTTATCATTAGGCACTAGATGGCTTTATCATTGCTCTTACCACTGATGGGATTATTATTTATGTATCTGATAGTGTTTCATCTCTGCTTGGACACTTACCGGTAAGTTCTGACAATACAATATGTTGAACACTCATTCCCCTGCCTAGCACAGCCCCATCACCTCAGGGCTGGGGTTTGACTTTTTCCAACCAAAAAGACAACTGACTGTTGGTGGGGGATAAACCGACAAACTCTTAGGGAGTTTCTCAAACTCCTGCAAATAACAGATTCTCTCTCAGGGTCTGTGAGTTAGCTGAAAACACCCCAAAGCCTACACAAAACCACTGTACTCGTAGCTCACTGCTTGGCTGCCTGTCTGAAGGAGGGTCTGGGTGGGGTTTATCCCACCAGGTATATGGGAGATCTCATGCTTGGGAAGTCTGTGCATGCTGAATCTCTTCTCAGATAATTTCAAGATGGTTTCAGTCCTGAAACCATGCTCTACTAAAGGCACTGAGATTTTCAACTTTGAGTCTTTAGTAACAAATATGTGGTCTCAGAGTTTTCTGGGAGAATTTCTAGGCAGTTGTTAGCTGTAGGGTGCAGAAGTTTCTGCTGATTCCTCAAAAACATTTTTATTTAGTACCAAGCATGAGGCACCAGTGACGCTATGGGAGGGCAGGTTTGAGCACACAGTTAACCTGGCTGAATGTCCTGGTGTGCAAAGAAACAAATACATGCTGACATTTTGGTAGAACCCCTTTAGTCAGGATGTGTGGGTTTATCAGCACTGAAACATTTGCAGGTCGAGCTGATTTTGCCAGATATTCAGCCTAGAAGACGAATGGAGGATGTGAGGAGAAGCTCTCCCACTTCTGTCTCATGCTTCCAAAGGGAAATGGTTCAAATTTTCATTTTGGTATGATATTTCTCATTGTGTTGTATTCCTGTGGTACCAGGGATTCTCCTCCAGCTTGCATCTGGCTGAACCAAAGGGCAACCTCTGGGACCTGTTCAACCTTTTGCAACTAGATAGCAACCCCGGGGTAAAATAACCAAAGGGTTATATTCTACCCTAGATCCATTTGCAGATTGCTAGGGGTTCCTTGTCTTAAGGGTCTGTGCTCCACTGCAGGATGAAAAGGCGTGTGGTTGTGTCAGGCTGTACTGCTGAACATGACAAAGCATTCTTTTGTATCAGTCAGATTTGGTGGACCAAAATATATTAAACTTTCTGCCTGAGCGGGAGCAGAGCGAGGTGTACAAGCTCCTTTCTCCACACGTGCTCATGACAGATCCTGTTGCAGCTGATTTTCTAAACGGTAAGCTCTGCTCCTGTCTGTCAGTCAGGGAAATTTGCCAAAGGCAAACTGCTCCCAGGGGAGCTTGCACAGGGCTCTCCAGCTATTTAACTCTCCTGCCTGCCACATCTGGTTTGCCGCAGTTAATATTTCTGGTTTTGAATGCAGCACATCATCTGATGTTCCTGCATGCTCCCAGTACTTGGTCTTTGATTTGGACAGTCTTTGTTTTACTGCCTGCTTTGCATCCTAGGACGGTGAAGTTGCCCTCATTAGCTATTTTTCCCAGGGCAAGATGCCGGACTGAGACTGTGAAAGGGGTGAGAGGCTTTGGGGAAGGAAAAGGATAGGAGAAATCCTAAAGGATTTTGGCAGTCTTTGTTCCTTAGGAAGCTTGCATGTCTCAAGACACCCAGGAAACCCTGCATCTAATTTAATCAACAGTCTTCCTATCTAAACAGTCCATCAGGATCTCTACTGCTGGCTGCTGTCCCACCCCCAAACTGTCCCTTTCCTCCAAAAAAGTGTTCCCAACACCAGAGCAGGCAGCAGCATCTTCCTAACAGCCATGTTTTGCCAAGCCCGTTTTGGGAGCCCCCTTTCCCGGTGGGTTTGTCATGACTGGGCAGTGCTGGCCTCCCTTCTCCACTGCCCTGTAAGCAGCAGTGGGAACTGGGCAGCCCTCATGCTGGTGCTCTGCCCTGTAGTTGGTTTCCCTTCAGCTGAAGACCGCATGGTCTAATCCATGGTGTTCAGACCCCAGGCAGAAAACTAAATAAGAGCTTGGCATGGTGCCCTTCACCGTTAATGGAAAGGCTTAGGGTGACTTCAGTGCCCTTTGGATCTGGGTCCTACTGAGCAGTGCCAGAGCAGAGTACTGCAATATCACTTAACAGCTTTGCATGAAGTCATGCATGTACGAGGTCAGGGGAAAATACTGTTGACCGGTTAGCAGCGTGGCTGTAAAGCCATGGCAGAAAGGGTGAGAATACATTTCCTGAAGCAGAACCAGCTGATCACTGCTCCTAGTAGTTATATATTTACTTGTGGATATCAATAGCGTCCCAGCAGGGTGTGCTCAGATAGCACAGCAGCAGGGTGGGGTGAAACACCTAGACAGATGCAATATACGGAGTGTGCTAAAGTGTGGACTTCTAGTGACATTGTGTGTGTCTCCCTCTCTTTCTTCCATTTCAGTGGAAAAACAAATAGAGTTTTGCTGCCATTTAGCAAGAGGCAGCTTAGACCCAAATGAACCCCTGATGTATGAATATGTGAAATTCGTTGTGGATTTTAAATATTTTACTCATGGTAAGTTACTGCTCCAGCCTACCTTTACCCTTCTACCTCTCCTTTACGTTGTGTGATGATCTGTAGCCTCCTAAAGGCCTTGTGTCAGCTGAAAATGCTCCATAATGAGCAGGGATGGAATGAGCTGTGGATATGTTGCAGATTTTTTTCATCTAAAAGTGGTGGGGAGGCTGTTGGTCAGAAGAGTGGACTCTTCTGCATGCTGTGCTTAAAGAAGTAATACCAGACTGATCCTACCTCCGTTTGACCCACTGCCAGTTGTAAAGCAGCCTGCTTATTCAAATAACCAGTAAAATGTGCTATTCTGTTTCACTTGTGGCAATCAAATGACAATTTTTGAAGATTAAATAGTTTGAGAAACCTGTAAAATCTTGAGTCTTGCAAATGTTGAGCTAGAGAAAGGCTGACAGGGAGACTGTAGCTGCACACTGTGAGCTGCTCATAGCTGTCTCGTGAAGCTTCCCTGCAAGCCAGGGGTAGGTGGTTACAGCTGTGTAACTGGGAGCCTAAAGGATCATGCTTTAAATAATATCAGTGTGGCATCACCTTGTGGGTAGGAGGATTTTGTTGCTTGGGTTTCGTCAGTCACTGTACCTGTCTTAACATGAAAAGAAAGCTCTCCTTCCTCTTCGTCTTAAATAAATTGTCTGGTTGTGTCTAGTGCCTACACCCTCCTGTAATGGCTTTGAGTCAGCTATTGCACGAGCTTTCAGGTCAGCCACGGAGGAGCAGATTTGCCTCGTAGCAACTGTTCGTCTCGTCACACCACAGTTCTTAAAGGTGAGATCTCTGTGACTGCATTGTCCCTTCAGCACAGGGACCGGCGGGTGCTGAGCAGCAGAGCTGCTGCTGGGACCACCAGCTCTCAAAGCATGGTTCAGCAGCACAGGCTGTCTGTGCAGAGGGTTGGTAGATGAGAGAGGATGCCACTGGGTTTTTGAGAGGGAGATGACATGTTGGAATGACGAGATATAAAGCAGGAGTTGCTTTTGAGAAGAGGTGGTCGTGTGATGAGGTGTCTCGGAGCACAAAGCACCAGTACAAGGTGGCCAGCTAAACCTCTTGAAAAGTTGCAGCTTATGAAGAAATGCATCCCACTGCTCCTTCATGTAAGAAGGCCACCTGCATCTTGAAACACTGAATGATGTATTTAATGACCTCTTTCTGCTGGTCTGTAAGTGTCCTGTGGCACGGTGCAGTGGTGACAGGGTTAACAACCATGGGTACTTCTTGCCCAAGAGACCATTCGCCAGCTTGGTTTGAGGCTGGACTGGTGCTGTCATCCATCTTCAGATACCAATATTTATCAAAAGCTGGGGATTTTTGCCTACAGACTGTAAGGTGAGACCCTTGAACTATTTATCTTAGCTCTGAAATTCAGCCCAGGGGAATTTATCCAGCCACTTTTCATCAGTTTATGCATTCATAAAACAAGGCTTATACATTCCTTAAAGGAAAATAACTCAAGTGCTTTAAAAACATTGTGTTTTGCTAGGATTTGTTATACCAAGAAGATGCATCCTTGGTCTTGATAGAGGCCTCCTTTTCTCATTTCATAGAATCAAATGTCTGAATGTGCCAACTGTTTTGCAGGAGCTCTGCAATGTTGAAGAGCCATGTGAAGAATTCACATCGAGGCATAGTTTGGAATGGAAGTTTTTATTCTTGGACCACAGGTAAGAGATTTGGTTTTAGTCACTGAAGAATAAACAAACTCTAGTTTAAAAATAAAAAACTTTGTGTAGGTATTGACTGAGATCCCAAGCAGAATAGCTCTAAATGCAGGTGAGTAAGTAATAATACTGTGAACTTACTAGGCATCTTTAGATGCTTTTTTCCATATTTTAGGCAAGTAAGAAACCATATAAAATGCTGGGGAAATGTCTAGAAAAATGTCTAACTTCACCAAGATATTAAGTTATTAAAGCTGAGCAGTGTGGGTCCTGTTCCCAGTATTGGTTTATCTCCACTGTTTTCCAACTGTAGCTTCCAGGAATCCATCCATCTTTTGCTGTGTTGGTAAACTTTTGATTTTCATCTTGATAAATGTTGACATTTATAAAAATATATGAAAAAGTGCTGGATTAGGTGATTTAATTGCAGGTTGGTTTTTAACAATGCCGTATGATGGGCTAGGATTCAGCTCGGTGAATGAAACAGACTGGAATCACTTTATTAAGCTGATTATTATAAGATTCATTTTCTTCAGAAGAAGCTGGAGGTTTTTGTTCACTCTTTTGCTTCTCTGTGTTTGACATGTATGCATAAGCACATTGCAAAATCCTACCCTTTCCATTATGCCTCCCTTTGCAAGCTGTGCAGACATAGTCATTACTAGAAATAGAACACTAGTAAATAAGGCTGTAGGGGAAAAAATATTTGGGAGGAAAACCCCCTAAATATCATCTGCAAATTTAGAGCAAGAAAGAGAGAGAGCAAATATAAATTAATAATAACTTGAATTTATGTAGTAAACAAGATGATGTGTACCTTACACATCATACCTTGACGCATGGAGGAACTGACCCTGTGGCAGCCCTGCAGTTAATACTGTGTGGTCTGGGACAGTCAGCCTATTATTCATGTTGTTGGGATCTTGCTGGAGAGACTTAGGTAGAATTTAATTGGCCTAATAATGCACATTTTTAGAATCAGATGATTAGTGTTAGGAATCATAGGATCACAGAATGGTTTTGGTTGGAAGGGACCTTCTAGATCACCTAGTCCCAACCCCCTGCCATGGGCAGGGACACCTCCCATCAGACTAGGTTGCTCCAAGCCCCATCCAACCTGGCCTTGAACACTTCCAGAGAGGGGGCATCTGCAGCTTCTTTGGGCAACCTGTGCCAATGTCTCACCACCCACACAGGAAAGAATTTCTTCCTAGTATCTGTTCTAAATCTCCCCTCTTTTAGTTTGAACCTGTTCCCCCTCATCCTATCACTCCATGCCCTTGTAAAAAGTCCCTCTCCAGCTTTCCTGTAGTCTTCCTTCATAAAAGATTCGTAAAAGAACCCTAAGACCCTTATTTCACTGCCTGGAGAAGTGAGCTGGTTTTCCAAAGGGCTGTGTCTCAGCAGCTCCTGTGAATAAGGTGAGCAGGGTCTGCTTTGAAACCTATCAAAGGGGCTTTTGATGAATCTTGGTTGTGACTCTGAGAGGAATCTCTCTGTGACGGGTGCTTGCACAGCCCAGAACCAAGAAGGAGCAGGGATCATGTGGATTGTCTCATTTAATCATCAATTCAAACTTTCCTCCAGTAGTCCTCAAGATGCTGTGAAATGTGGGTATTTTGCTGTTTCTTGCTTATTTGTGTCAACTCCCAGCACCTGACACTGAGGTGTACCCTCAGCAGGGGTGGAGGGTACCCAGCATGAGCTGGAATCAGGACCTTTGCTATCATGATGGCAATATAAATTGGAGTAAAGACAGATAGTGCAAAAGCACTCCATAGATCTGGCTGAACATTAAACAACTAGGAAAAATAAGTATTCTGGGTCTACATGCAAATGTGTGGAGAGGAAGAAAACCTGTCAGCTTTGGTAATGATCTATTGCTCTTCTGCATTGTAGTACTCTCCTTATTGTCCCTTCATTTATTAGAAGACTACACTCAAAGGCTCTCTGGAGACTGTGCATTTCCATTTGCACAGTGAGTTGCAGGCCTCAAGACTGGAACTTAAGCTAATAAGACACTTGTAAATTGTTCCATGAGCAAGGCAGGTCCCTGTCAAGTGACAAATGAGGAGCATTTTGTGGTTGCTTTCTCATTTAAAGAATTCTGGTGAAAGTTGGGAAAGCATAATACTTTCCTGATCAGCTTAAATGTTTATCTGATGTGCATCTGAAAGACATCATTGTCTTGGATATAAGCATGTCATTAAAGATATGAGAGATGATAGTGAGTTCTGCCAAAGAGACAGCCAGGAAGGACACTTTATTAAATAAGTGTATTATCATCATTAACAGAAATCTGAGTCACATGAGGAAAAAGGAACACAGCGCTCTATGAAAACTTCTTTAAATAAATAAAGCTGTATTGTGGCAGAGACCACTGTGTACTAAGCGTGCTCTGTTTCAAGAGATTTGCTATCAGAGAGCGTGAAGGACTGGCCCTTCCAGCCAACCCCTTCTTCTGGGACCCAGGAGCTCCTGCTCAGACCTTGACCCTCCTGGGGTTGCTGTTGGGCACATCTCTGCCTGTGCTTCCTCTTCCTTTTGGTGCCAAACTGCTCATGGTTGTGGGGAAGAGAGAGGTTATAGACTTGTCTGGGCTCTTTTCAGCTGAATAATCTATGCCCACCATGTCTCTCGAGAGTACAAATGTGGAGCTGGGTTGCTCAACCAGTACAGGAGAACTTCCCATATTAATATGCAGAAGGGTCAGGATTGATCCATCCAAACCCAAATGTACTTACACTTCAATAATTTTTCGCTCATATTCTTGGCCACTTTCTGGCATTCACGTTCCTGAAGAGGGTCACTGGGCACACCAAGAGAAAGGCAGCGGGAGAGGCACCTTTGGTAGGCAGTGACGCCTTCAGACTGCCCTGGTTTTGAGACTTAACCATTCCTCTAACACACTGCCACCTTGTTCCTAGGAACACGCTGAACTTGGCAGGTGAGCTTCATTCTATCAGCACATCCAGCAGCCAAAACAAATAGGTGGAGCCAAATTAACACAGGTCCTGCCTCACCGAGTAAGTGTGGTGCTTGAGTTGGGGCAAGCAGGAGCATACCTGAGCCAGGGGACAGAAGGAGGCATGCTGATATAGGGATTAGAAGCAAAAATAGTGCTGTTTCATAGTTGTAAGCTAGCAGGCTCCAGTGAAAGCTGTGAATAAGCTCGGTGTGTTTAGGACACCTGCTTAAAAAAATAATTCTCATATTTTGCCTAGAAAATGGCAAGTCTAGAATTGACAGCAGAATGGTCAGGTAAGTCATTGCAATGTGCCCATCTAAATACTTCCTCAATTCCTCCTCTACCTGCCATAGAAATAACAGTCCTTAACATCAATCCATGCCTATTCTTGTCTTTACTACCAGCATAAAAACATTTTTTGCTGGTTATAATTTCCCAGGCTTCTCCATGGGAACAATTTTTCTTTTACCCAGGCTGGTCCTGACACACATTGCAGCTTCCCACTTACTCTTTCTTCTACAGTTACTACCCAGATGACGTTTACATCCAACCTACTGGGTAATTTTACTCGAGCTCCAAGTTATTATGCACATGAAGAGCCATAGCATTTCTCAAGCTGTGTGTCTCACAAGCGTGCTTAATGAATTGAGTCACTTGAGTACGTATGTGCCTTTCTCTACACCCACGTAATGAATAGGCTACGAAACAGTAAACACACAGCTTTTCATTTTCTCAATTTCTACCTCTCCCTCACTGTTGGTTTTTTTTTTACTTGTCTATGAAAGTACATTGTTTTGCATATGAAAATCCACTCCTGATTTCCCTGCCAAGAGAACATACAAGATGGTTTTTGCTCACTAGATCGCAGTGTGTCTGCCAGGATGTCAAAGTGTCAGGTTTTGTGCTCATGCCTTGCCCTTTGCTTCCCTTCTAGGGCTCCGCCTATTATAGGATATTTACCATTTGAGGTTCTGGGAACGTCAGGGTATGATTACTACCACGCAGATGACCTGGAGCTTCTTGCTAGGTGCCATGAACACTGTAAGTACTCTTTGTGCATATTTCCCAAATTGACAGATACCCAGTTTAGCACAGGCTATCTGAGAGTGAAATGAGATTAATAGATAGGAAGTCAGAACTGCACACACTCTGCCCCCAGGTTGTAAGGGCAGCCCCAAACCCTGGAAGTTTTGTCGATTGTCACAGTTCATGGGGTCTTGCCATTCCCCTGGGCACCAGAGTCAGGCAGGAGGCTCAGCTCACCCACATACCTTCTGAAAGCAGCATTTGGATCACTAGCCTTTGCAATTAGATGTTGTGAATCTCACTTAACTATTAATAAAATGCTCCTGGAAATTCAGACTCTTTTTTAAATACAAAAGTACCGAATACAGATTCTCTGTGGGTGAAGGTGGCTCACTTTTGGTCGACCTGAAAGTAAAGCAGAAAAGGCTTCCTGTTGGGCAAACTCTGTTTGTCTCTCTGCTACCTCCATTTGA
The DNA here is from genome assembly GCA_013398125.1 of Aegotheles bennettii. NCBI lineage: Eukaryota > Metazoa > Chordata > Aves > Caprimulgiformes > Aegothelidae > Aegotheles > Aegotheles bennettii. Next base: position 1,248,922 of record VZRW01002458.1, on the reverse strand, counting down.
AAGGAGAGTGTTTTGTCAAAAGGAAGCGAGGACACCCTGGAGGGTGGAGAAAGTGACATGCTGGAATTGCTTTGAGATGCAGAGCAGCACAATGAAGTGGCACCAAGAAACTCCACAGCCCCCAGCACGTTGGAGCTAGACAAGCTGCTTTGACACTGAGTTGCAAACCGCCCCTGTCTCTACCACGTACCCTCTGCCATTTATACGTATAAGATGCTAGAGGATCTGGTAGAGAATAGAGAAAATTACTCCTCTGAATGTCAGGTTTCCCCATTCCCCTTTCCTGCCGACATTTCTGCCCTGCCAAGGCAAAGCGCTGGTACAAAACTGGTGTCGGGGAAGGGGGTTGCCCCGCTGAACACCTGAAGGAATCTGGGAGAGGGGCTAGACACAAGTTGTGTCACAAGTGCAGCAAGCATGTAGGTGGGAATATTAAAGGAATTGCTGCAAGTACAATACTTTTTAGTGCTGTTTGCTTAAAAGGTCATTCAGACAGACGTGAGCTGCTTAACCAGGCGATGATGTCCTTTTGGTAACATGTGCATGCAGTTTGATGTAGCCACTGTACTGAGGGTGGGGTCAGATCCTTCACAGCATCATAGAATCACAGACTGGTTTGGGTTGAAAGGGACCTTCAAGATCATCCAGTCTAAATCTGCCTGCCATGGACAGGGACACCTCCCACCAGACCAGGTTGCTCCAAGCCCCATCCAACCTGGCCTTGAACACTGCCAGGGAGGGGCAGCTTCTCTGGGCAACCTGGGCCAGGGTCTCACCACCCTCACAGCAAAGAATTTCTTCCTAATATCCAATCTAAATCTCCCCTCTTTTAGTTTGAACCTGTTCCCCCTCATCCTCTCACTACATGCCCACTTTTAACACACCCTTCTCCCTGCAGCAGAGAATCTGTTTAGTGATTTATATTCTACATCTCTACTAGCCACAGAACACTTCTTACGTATAAAAGGAGTATTTGCACAACACACCTGAAGGAAAGGGTCTTTTAATCTCGCTGTGCAGGGGGACAAAGTAAGGTGACTTATAGAAGTTGCTTCAGGAAGTCTCTGCCAGGACTAGTTGGTGAGTGATCCCCAGCATGGCATGTTAGCCAAACCTTTGCTAAGTGCTTCTTCATGTAAAGCCCGTTGCTGTTAATGGGGTCTCTAAAGAAGTTAGTCCTGGTATTTAGCAAAGTAGAGGTGTGTGCGTGAGTAAAAATACTTGGGTTAGCGTGGCTTGGTAAGTTCCTGTTCATCAGGTTGACTGCTCTGGGCAGGCTTCTTGCCTACTGTGAAGTGAAATGGGTTTGCTTAAACCACGTTTGTATTTTACTTTGCATTAATTATGGATATTTTAAGTAAGCATGTTTCATTTTGTACTCCCAGCAGTCCAGGAACAATTAATATGGTTATTTAATGTAGTTCCCCTTGTTATGTTCCAGTTGTATTGCACCACTTGGGAGATTTTTTGGACATACCCTGATAATATATACCTGGTCTGATGTATTTAGGTCATCTCTTGGAAGAAAACTCTCAGTTAAACTGCTAAAACTCTACTATCTTGCTGTTTTGTGCCACTATTAGGATCCTGACTTCAAGCTCCCAGTATCTGAAATGCATTCTCATGTACTTGTGAAAGGCCAGTACTTTGTTTAATTAATGCTATTTATGCTTATTTCAGAGGAGCCCAGGAATAAGTTATAAGAATGTAGTTATGCCAATGAACAGTTACAAGAACAATCTCAAAATAGCAAAGTGCACTTTTCAAAATTGGTAGCAGAAGAGAACCTAAATAAAAGCTCTGTATATGGTTGTGTATCATCTGTTGTGTTTATAAAGCTGCAAGAGCCATTTTAGTGCAGAAGCAGACTTCAAGAGGGGGTTGGGACCAAGTAGTTTTTCTAATCATCTTTGCACGGTGAAATCTCTGTTTTCTATAAATTGCTTTCTTTTTTAACAGTGATGCAGTTTGGAAAAGGAAAGTCCTGTTACTATCGGTTCCTGACCAAAGGCCAGCAGTGGATATGGCTGCAGACACACTACTACATCACCTACCACCAGTGGAATTCCAAACCCGAGTTCATCGTTTGCACTCACCTGGTAGTTAGGTAGGAGCAAGCACCAGCACTTCACAATGTGTGTCCCATGGGTTCAGCCATTCTTTTTTTCTAGCCTTGTTCTGTGTTAGCCAAATACTTGCTGTGTGTATTGACACACTAAGATGTATGTAATTCTATAAAACTATTATGACAGGGAACATAGGGAAAAGCGTAATGGGTTGCATTATTTTATTATTTATTTCTTTTTGGCAACCAGGCCAAAAGCCTGGAAGCCACCATTGACCAAGACTATCAGTGTGTTACATTCCCCTTTTATCCGGAGCAATGGCATGGCCATAGGAAGAATTAAAGCTGTTAAGAATCAGATGGCTTTATGGGCATAAATGGGATCGTACATCTCCTACAAAAACTTTTGATCAGAGCTTGAAATGTTTATGACCTGAAGTTAGCTGCTGTCCTGCTAGCCTTATTCCTCACCTGAAATCCAGGCCATCATCCCCCTCTAGTGGGAAGCTGCGTGTGCTGTGTTGCAAGCCTGTGCTGGGAAGTGGTGTGTGTGTGGGATGCTCTGTGATACACACCCTCTGGAGGGGAATCGGCTTGATTACCACTGTCATCTCAAAAAAGATTGTGTTAAAACTGAGAATATATTTACTGAAGGGCTTGAAAAATAGTGGCATACTGGTTTGCTCTGTTAACTCGAGTAAACATATTGCTCTCTGCATCTTTCTTTACTGTCAGAAATCAATTTGTGAATTTTTTTCTGTTCCCCCCTTTTTCTTGTCAAACATCTGGAAGAACAAACACTAATAAACTGGGCTATTCTGAAACACAGACTGAGAACACCTTACACCACTAGGCAGGTGTAAGTGATTTGAGCTGTGTATGCTGACATAAAGTACATGTCAAGTGTTATCGTAAGCCAATGTTAGATGGAGAGATTGCCTCTGAGTTGTGTTGCTTCTGCCATCCTTCAAGGAATTTGGCTTCCCTTTAAGCTCTGACTCTATTGTGCATGGACTTGTTTCTTCTTTCTGCTTCCAGTGCCTCTTAAACCTAAATAGATTTTGAAATTCAATTCTGTCTCGTATAGTTAAAGTTTGGAATGTATTAGTGAAACACACAAGTTAGAGCATGGTTTCAGGAAAATTCATTGCCTACCATGATGTAAGTGAGTTCTGTTCAGCAAATTCTCTTACCTCCCACAAAGGGCCATTATGGGTCATTAATATTTCAGCACCCTGAATTCTGCCACCTTTCAGTGCCCACGATCCATAAGCACCCAGACAGTCTTTAGAACATCCTCTCCAGTGTATCCCAATGACGAATCATGTGGCATTGTTTACTGTAAATATTTTATTATTTAAGAGAAAAAAAAAGTAAGGAAAGCAAATATTCCTGGGGATTCCTGCACCTCGCATTGCACCTGGGCAGCCAGCGGTTTGTTTTTCAAGCTGCCACCCAAGTGAGGGGTGTTACTCTGATGTGGCACACTGCATGACACTGTGGGCACCCTCAGAAGGATGGGACCTGACCCCCTCCTCCCCAGGGCACTGGCTTAGGTCTCCCTGAGCTACTGTACAACGTGCAAGAAAATCGGTTCTTGATCATAAGCAGCTTAGAAAATGAATGTACATCTGCTATGGCAGTTTACCTGCACAGAAGCTGTAGGATCATTTTTCTGACTGATTATGGGAAATGGGAATCTCCTTTATTAGGAAAATTGTACTGAGGAGAAAGACACCCATTTTGTCTTCAATAACCAAGTGCACTTTGGTTTAGATTAGTTTTGCATGAAGGCACCCAGGGCCAAAACTTGCAAAAGAATGTCTATATTTGTGCTTGGAATGATTAGAGCATCTAATCACGTAGGCTCTGCAGTTCCGAGCCCGGTGGGACAGGGACGTTGTCCTGTTGTTTCTAGTCTGTGGATATTCAGCATGTGCAGTTATTCATAGATTGCAAGATGGTATGATGATGTTCCTTGAAGCATCATGTGTGTGTGCTGTGCAAAGTTTGTGACTCAACATGAAAAATCCATAGTGATCTGTATGGTAGGATAGTCACCATGCAGTAAACAATATCCAGACTGAAAAAAAATGGATTTTTATTTATTTTTTTTTTATTAGTTATGCAGAAGTTCGAGCTGAAAGAAGGAGGGATCTTGGCCTTGAAGAGTCATCAATTGAACTGGCATCCTCTTCTGTAAAGGTACTGTGTCCCTTCACAGTTGAATGAGTGTTTAAACCAAACTGAGTAATCCAAACTGAGAAATTATTCTTCTCCTTCTCCTTTACTCCCATCTCCTTCCAAGCCTTCAGCTGAGTTATAACTTGGTCAGACCCTGAGAACTTTTCCACTATATGGCTCTAAACTGCCTGTCTTGGTTCAAGCATATAACTGCAAATTCAGCAGTTGCTTTGCTGCAGTTCTGTTGCTCATTATCTTTCTGAGACCATTACGCAGACAATAGGTCTCAATTCAGAAGCAGAAAAGCAGAGCTGGAGGCAAGATTGCTGGACCTGTCACCATTAGTAAGGCACAGAGGATTTGAGTGCAGGGCAGTACCTGTTTCATTATTGCCAGCTCATCACTGATACTGAAGTGAAGGCTGGAAGTGAAGGGAAAACACTCCAGATTTCAGCTCTGTTTATACCATTGGGCAGGATCACATTAAGTGTAGGACTGTGACTAGAGCAGTCTCCAACACACTCCAACACACCTGCCCAATTAACAAGGTCATTTTAATTACTTTTCAGTCCTTTCTCTCAGTAGTTTAAAAATAAGACCAGTAATCCAAGTAATTTCAAGTGGATTGCTGTGTAATTATTATTCCATTAGTCTCATTGCTCTTCAGACATTATTTCATAAAGCCATTTATGGGATGTATAGAAGAAGCTCTCCCAGAGACTTTTTGCACTTGAGCAAGGACCTTCTGGCAAACAGCTGCTTCTCTGTCACGACAGTACACTCCTGTGTCTTTTTCCCCTTTCCACATGATAGCTGAGATATTTTTTGCAGACCTTAAGCTGCATCTGTTGTTGTAAGGGAGCTGGAGGAGAAGAGTAATCACACCCATTGCTTGATCTTCTGGAGGGGAGTGAGAAGCTTTGCTTGATTAAAAGTTGGGGGACAGCTGGGGAGCTCCATAGAAGGTGTGGGGAGGGTGGTGGGATGGCCAACATGGTCACCCAGGTCCTGCAGATGAAACAGTCTCTTACTACCCAACAGCTATGGGCTGTTCGCCATAAACCATCTGCCAGGTGGCTTCTGTCATTTCGTGTGACAGCTCCATGGTCATTAATATTCAACGCCTGCTGGGAGCAACTGCTCCCCAGGCAGCGACGAGAGGGGTTGCAGCTCTTGGCCTCACCTGGTACCTGTCCCCTGCAGGAGCTGTTTGCTGTAGGTTCTCCGAGGGCTGCAGCTGATGTCCCTGTGCCACTGCTCCGTGTCCTTTCCCAGCCATCTCTCCCCATTTTTGCAATGAACAAAACCATTCCCCAGCCAGCCCCTCCTGTCACCTTCATGTGTCACCTCTGCCAACACTCCCCAGTGTGCCACAGCCAATGAACTGTGGCCTTCCTGAAGAAATCAGGCAGAAGGAAGACAATTCTAAAAGCCTGTTTCCATTTGCACCCAGCTCCACATGCAGGAGGGCAGGAGGGTGTCCTCTCCATCACCACTCGCTGCCCTCAGACGGGTGTCCTGGGACAGGAGCCGGGGGTGCCGGGGCTGTGATCCTGAGGGTCTGCCTGGGGATACCTGAAGGCTTTAGTGTGAACATTGAGAGGGAGACCCAGTCCTGCACCGGGGTTTGGTGCTGTGGTGCTGCAGTTCAGGCCCTCTACGCACCCAGCCCGTTAGTTTTTCCCTGCAAACAAGTGGTCAGGGAGGTGGAGGTCCCCTCCAGCGCTGTCCCCTCCTGGTGACAATCTCACTGCTTGTGCTTCGCTCCCCGCAGAGCCACAGCAGCTACCTGGACGTGGGGCAGTGCGGCAGCAGCCAGGACGCCAGCCGGGAGGGAATATCACTGTCGTCCCACAGCTCCCGGCGCTCCTCACACACCGCCCTCTCCGACTCTGCGTGTAGGTGCCAGCGTGGCGGGGGCGAGGAGCGGGCTGGAGGGCAGAGCAACCTCCAGAATACTGGGGTTTGGCTGGGAGTGACCGAGTCAGAGTGGGAGATGGGTGCTCAGCATCGGGACCGACACACTGTGCCATAACAAGTTCTGGTACGGCAGCAGAGCCACGGCCGCATCTTGCCTTCTCCCTCGAGCCCACTGCCCGTGCGAGAGCAGCTGCCCCAGTTTGCCACCAGCTGAGGGTTGTGGTTGTTTGCTGTGGCTCTGGGGACAGGAGGTGACTCACTAAGCTGAAGCAATTTGATTGAGTCCGAGTCGCTCTGACAAAGCTTTTATTATGGGGTGTCATAGAATCGTAGAATTGTTTTGCTTGCAAAAGACCTTTAAGATCATCAAGTCCAACCATTAACCCAGCACTGCCAAGTCCACCACTAACCCGTGTCCCTAAGCACCACATCTACATGGCTCTTAAATCCCCCTAGGGATGGTGACTGCACCATTGCCCTGGGCAGCCTGTGCCAGGGCCTGACAGCCCTTTCAGTGAAGGAATTTTTCTTAATATCAATCTAAACCTTCCTGGCACAACTTGAGGCCATTTCCTCTGGTGCTATTGCTTGTAACTTAGGAGAAGAGACCGGACCCCACCTTGCTACAGCCTCCTTTCAGGTAGTTGTAGAGAGCACTGAGGTGTCTCCTCAGCCTCCTTTTCTCCAGGGTGAGATTTGGTCCCTGCAGATGAAGTGCAGGCTGCAAGCCTGCCTTGCCTACAGCTTCATGTGAGCTCCCACCAATGCCCCCTCAGCCCTGGGTACAGCAGCGAGGTGACCTCAGTGACTGTGCTGGACCGTGGGCAGGAGCTGACTCAGGGGCTTTTCTTGAAATGCTTGCTGGGGGAGAGTGGGAAAGCTCATCAGGGGACACCCGTGGAGGGACGGCTGAGACGGGGCGTTAGCATCGGAAGGGAACCCCACGAGTCAGGCAGGAAGCCAGAGGGACCATGGAGGGGCAGTTTGGGGACCCGGTTTGGCAGCACTGGGGCTTAGCCAGGGTACCCAGGCACGGGTCTGCCATGTCACAGTCAGCCATCTGTTTTCCAGCCACCTCGTCCATGCGCCACACGGACACCAGCACGCCCACCCGGCCACCGGTGCCGGGGGGGCAGGCAGAGAAGGGCGCCCTGCGGCTGGCACCGGCTGGAAGCGCTCAGGTCAGTGGGCCCTGCGAACAAAGGCCATTTGGATACCATAAAGAAATGAGTTTAACAAACCTTGATCTTGCCCTCAGAGAGGCTGGATCCCCCCCTCTGGGTGTGCTGGGCCCGAGTGTGGGATGTCCCGGGGCTGTGGGGCACGGTGCTGGCCGGCAGAGCCGGTACAGAGCTGCTCGAGGCTCCTCTGCTGCCTTCTTTCCAGATTTACTGTGACCAAGCACCTTCCCACACTGTGAGCCTGCTTTTCCTGGGGTTTGTACACATGAAATGGCCTTTATCCAAAAATGTGTGCTGACACCAAGGACTTGCAATTAGCAGGGGGCGTGCAAAGCTTAAATTCTCCCTTCAGACTCATCTTCGGGTCTCCACATGGAGTTGTCTAATTCCCTGCACTCGTTCCTCACCGCCATGAGCTGGTATCACACCAACTCTGCGCTGGAGGTGCTATGGACCCACAGTAAGGCAAAGTTTTCATTTCTAGGTCATAGCAACTCCTCAAGCCCCTGGTGAACCCCTCCCTCAGCACCCCGTGGCTCAGCCGGCAGTGCCCTCCCAGCATGCTGTGATGGTACGTGGTTTATTTTTGCTAAACACACTGGTGTGGGCAGTCAGCAGGGCAGCCTTGGTGGCTCTGGTTCTCTGCTCTTACCTCCTTGCTGGCTGGTCCCTGCATGAGGGCAAGGTTTCAGTGCCCTTTCTGTTGCTGTTACTGAGATTTACCTGCAACCAAATTTTTGCAACCACTTATTTCAGCAAGGAGACAGAGCAGGTAGGACACCCAAGGAAATAACTTAGAAGAACGTTTATACTTCTCAAAACCTTGGGAGGCTGCTGAAGGCTCTGAATTGCTAGCAACTAACTACAGGCTGATGTGTTGCTGGAGTTTTATTGCCTTGGTAGAGGGAGGGAATGTCATGGGAGTTAAGCCAGAAAAAGAAAAAAATACACAAGAAAAACATGGGAGTCGTTAACTATAACTGTGAGATGGTTCTCACAGAGCTTTGAGGTCAGTGTAGTAAACATTCAGACTATAATACAAGGACTGAAGATGGCCAGCGTAGGTGTAGAGGATAGGTCCCAGGGTGGGATTACAACCTGCCTTGGGCCTGGCATTTGGCGTAAGTAATTAGCAACACAACTGAAAGCCCAGCCTGGAAATGTGGCAAGGGTTTGCATGCAGTGCCTGCCACAAACCACAAGTGTTCTGAAATCAGCAGGGTGTCACACTAAAGGGACAGAGGAGTCCTGTGCACAGACCCTACATCAGCACAGAAATTTAACAGACCGAGGTCTGGATGGGGCACTGAGTACGAGCCAGTCGTGCTGCTGCTCTGGCACTACAGTGGTACTTTGATTAGACAGGCAATTGCCATTTTTTGTCAGCGTCATATTTTCTATGGCAAAAGCTGAAAAGCAGTTGTTTTTCTGAAGCCAGCATCACTGTGAATGGGAGTAGCAAGACTGGTCCTACCCCACGATCTTGTTCTCTGCAGCCAGTGTACCATTTCCCAACCCAGCTGGGGATGATGCATCAGCTGAAAGAGCAGCTGGAGGAGAGGACTCGCATACTGCAAGCTGACATCAAGACGCAGCAAGAAGAGCTCCACGTCATCAAGGAGCAGCTCCAGCTAGTGCAGGACTCCAACCTCCAGGTACCCACTGCCCCCAGGGTTCCCAAACCCACAAACCATTTGCTTTTCCTTTAAGCACACAGACCAATAATTGTCAGTGGCAAAAGCATTTAGCTCTGGATAAATGTGTACGTTGGTTTCCCAAGAGATGAGTGGTGTCAGTATCTGCTTAAGTATTGAATCATAGAGTCATAGAATTGTTTTGGTTGGATAAAGACCTTTAAGATCATCAAGTCCAACCGGTAACCCAGCACTGCCAAGTCCACCACTAAACCATGGCCCTAAGCACCACATCTACATGGCTCTGAAATCCCCCCAGGGATGGTGACTCCATCACTGCCCTGGGCAGCCTGTGCCAGGGCCTGACAGCCCTTTTAGGGAAGCAATTTTTCCTAATATCCAATCTAAACCTTCCCTGGCACAAGTTGAGGCCATTTCCTCTTGTTCTATCACTTGTTACTTAGGAGAATAGACCAACACCCTTTCAGGTAGTTGTAGAGAGTGATAGGGTCTCTCCACAGCCTCCTTTTCTTCAAACTAAACAGCCCTGGTTCCCTCAGCCACTCCTCATAAGACTTTTTGAATCAGGAATTTTCATGATTTAGAAAAAAGTTGTCCCAAGCTAATCCGAAGTGCCCCCTGCACAAAGAGCTCAGTGGTTCGGTGGCTGGTTGGTGCTGCTGGATCCCCAGTGGTGTTCCTGCAAGATGCAACAGGCATAATGGGGCTGTAGCGCTGAATAAATATTTGGGCACAAGCTAACATCTGATTTTCCTACTATTCATGGTTCAGTTTGCTCCTGGATTCAGAGATACTGCTGCTGCAGTGTTACACGTGTTGATAAAGACAGCCTGGGAGCCAGAGATGGGATCTCCCAGGCAGTGCAACTGCCATATGAGCTGTGATAACTCAGGTGTCTCTTTCATTTAAAGATGCTGATGCAGCAGCCGATCCCTGTCGTGTTTAACAACCTGCAGCACCCAAGCCCCAGGAGGCCGTCAGCACCGGCGGGGACCCCCAGGCAGACAACAGCCAAGAAGTCACAACAGCAAGGCCTTATGGGGACAAAGCACTACTGCAGCACCCACCTGCCGTCACCACGCCAATTCCTCAGGGACCCCTGTGGCACAGCCACCCAGGTCGCTGGCTGCTTTGGTGTCATCATTGTCCCCTTTCCTGGCTTTTAAATGCTGATCTGCTGTGTGCCCACTCCCTGCGGTCCCGCACATCCCCTCTGTGCTGATTTTACTCCCTAGCTGGCATTGCAAATCTGCACTGAGAGTCAGCCGTGAGTGATGGCATTCAGCTGTAAAAATAAAAGCCAGGTAGCCCAAAGGCATTAAACCCTGGAGACTGCTGGTGCCGTCCTGGTGACCAGAGAGGAACTGAGTGGGGGGTGTGGGCTCTCAGTCACTTCTGTTTGCACCTGCAACATGGTGCTCGTTCATAGGCAGTGAGAGCTGTCACTTCGTAACACGGGGAAGTAGGCATCATTTTAAAAGATTATTTTTATTCTACTTGAAAAGTTTTGGAAGGCAGCTTTGAAAAACACTAGGTCATCACTAGACCTAAATCGACTATATAGATGGTCACATCTCCTTGGGAAAGAATTGAGGTGTCCAAAAGCAAAAGAGACCTAAACTACTGCTTTAAAGGAAGGATGAGACACTCCCCTTGCAGACTTCAGATTTCCACTCCCCTCTTAAGCTGGTCTCTCTTCGAGCCTTGTGTGCCTTTACCCTTGTACTCTGGTTTCTCAAGAGCTGACCGCTGGAGAACCCAGCCCCTGCTGTGCAAGGGCAATAAATGCAGATGGGTTGGTTGTCTTGAATAGATACAGTGTTCCTACTTCTGTGTTCTGGGAGAATGTCCTGCTGTTCCTTCTCCTGGAAGCAGTTATTTTAACCTTCTATTGAAGAGCTTGAAAAACTTACGTGGGTATCGGTGTCTTCATTTCAGGTACAGCAGCAGCAGCAGCACCTAATGAGAGGAAACCAAGCCCAGCAAACGTGTCTGCAGGGGCAGACAAGCATTTCAGTGCCCCTCTACAACAACCCCATGGTGTTTTCACAAACACATCCCATTACAGTGGCTGCACAGATGCCAACGGACGGCAGCGACAGGCAACCACAGTCTGACTACAGCCAGGACAGGAGCCTCAGGTAGGAACCATCCTGACGGTGGTGTTAGAAAATGGCAATTCCTGGGGGCAGGGGGGGCAGGCATGTCTGGGCTCAGGGGGGTGGTGGTCCAGGGGTGCCACAGGGGGAATATAGGGATGTTCCCTCCTGCAGAGATGTGGCTAGTCAGGAGCCCGGTGTGCATGCAGGCAGGGTGCTGTGCACACCGTGCCATGCCTTCAAGGGCCTGAAATCTTTTTCTCTTCATATTTCCATAAATTGTCCATGTAGCTCAGTAACCCTTGGACATCAGATGCTGTCAGAGGGAGTGAATAGGAAAACCCATCAGGGACAGCCTTTCCCAAACCTATGTCTGTGTGCTCTGAAGCTCCAGAGTGTCTTTTCACCAGCCAGGACAAGTGCCATAGCAAAGCCATTTTTATTTTATACAACGCTGAAAATGTATAAAACACACACAACTGCCCCAAACTATTCAACCACCTTTCAGGGAGGTATCTGCAGACACTCCAGCCGTTTCAAAATATTGTGTAAGGAAATCAGATAAACCCTAGAGGTCTCACCATCTATAAAACACATTCCTTACATGAAAGATTTAGCAAATTTCAGCTCACGTCTGCGAGTACATTAGGCAGGGTGATAGTGAGCATCCTGGTTCATTAGCGTTTTTTCAGGGTGATGGTTTGCATGCTTTCAAGGGAGGATTTCCAGGGATTTGGTTTTGGAGTCGGGCAGTCAGCAGTTTGCACCTCTCCCTTCCCTGACTGTCCTGTTTTTCCTCCACTGCAGGATGCTGTTGGATCAGTCTATCCAAGCCATGATGCCCGCAGCCAACGGCAGCAGCCAGTCCACGCAGAGCACTGCCAGCCGGCAGCAAGGAAAGTGAGTCTTTGCTGGCCCTTGTTTTCACTCAGTGTTCTAGCAGGGCACTTTATGACCCTGAAAATTACTTTGAAAAACTTGTACTTGATCATGCAAACACAGTCTCAGTCTTAAAAGAAACAACAGGTTAGGAGGAAAAGTAATGATAATATTTTTTTCATTACAAATAACTCTATGATAAGTAAAATGCTCTGAAAAATATTTTTAAACAGTTTTCTGGCTTTTGCAAAGCTTAAAATGTCTAATCAAGTCATGGAGGAGATGTGCAGCCTTAAAAACCTTAATTGCCTGCAGTTCAAGCCCATACTTAATGGGAGGGGGGGGGGCGAAATCTGGGGCCTGCTTTTGCCAGGCTCTGTGTTTGCCAGGCTCTTCTGCCAGGTTTGACAAACCCTGCTCCAGTCTGGTTCCTGCAGCACCTGGGCTGCCCAAGGCCTGTGCCGGTGGTGGGTCTGGGTTTGGGTTCTCATGCCTTATTTTCCTCCTCGTGGCAGATTCGTTGCAGAGCAGCAGGTCTTGCCTCCCCCAATACAGATGCAACCGATTACCTGTAGCACCGTCCGACCTCCAGCCCCATCACCCATTTTCTCCCCATCTGTGATGATCCCACACACCAGCTTCACATCCCACCAGGCAAACACACCGGTTCATCTCCACCAGTGGCCACAGCAACAAGTTCAGCAGCACCGTCTCTACCTTCAGGTAATGGAGCTGGAACAGGTTTGCAAGGATGCCCAGGGGTGGCTTTGGGGTCGGATTGGGTTTTTTGAAGCAACGGGGCTTACCTGGCTAATCAGTCCTGGTCAGTGCACTCGCACGTCCTCCATGCTCATTGTATCTGCAGGTACCCAAGTGCTTAGCCTTTCCAGGCTGGTTTTGCACTATATTTTCCAACTAACTCAGTTATCACTTAGTGTCCAGAAGAAATACCCAGTTCTTCAAACACAGCTTGTCATCCAGAGGAGCTCTGATGGGAATCTTGCTGTAGATGTGAAACTTGATAAGGGATAAGCCCTTTTGAAAGCAAGCCTCCTGCTGTTATGTCTCAGCACAGCAAGCTTTCTGTGAGCTGCTGTCACTGCTTCCTTTTAATAAATGGATGTTTCACAACACCAATATCTGGAGAAGGTGATTTTGGTTTTTCAAAGCTTCGTCAGTGCATGCCAAACCAATGACCAAGGTGTTGCTGAAACTAATAATTAACTGCCAATACACTCTCCAAGACTTGCCTGGTTGGCAGAGATAAGTCATGGTCCTCCAGGCAAAGATGGTAGAAAATGAAGCAGGAAGAGTAGGTACAGCTGAAAGTAGCTATGCAGCAGGACTGGATTTAGAGTAAGAAATGAATTGCTGTGGTCAGCAAATGTGGACATGACCATCCCTGCTTTTGGTTTGTGTGCTCGTGGGCTGCACTGGGGTCCTGAGGATTAGCAGTAAGGGCAGCAGAATGATGATAAAGAAGGAGATAAATAGCTCCAGGGCATCAGAAACCAGGCTTTGGTGCCTCAGTGACTTTAATGTGGGGTGAATCAGTAAGTCCAGGTCTTTGGGGTACCAGGCATGGGGTGGTACATGGACAAGGTGGCTCTACAACCTGTTCATTGATTGCCTGAAGGTCCTTCCCATGGAAGATAGAAGTTGCACATCCTGCAGATTTTACCTCTCATCCAAGTAGCTTTTGAAGTCTCCATTCCTGCTGGGCTGCCGTGGGGCTGGTAGGATGGATGGTTCTGCTTCCCCTCCATACTCTCCTGGCATTGCTAGTCATGCTTATAGCACCAGCATCCCAAGCTGCTTGTCCACAACTCTCACTCTCGATGGGGAGGGGTTACCTTTAGGATTTGGTACTTGCACTCCTGGCTATGAGCCTCAGCATCAGCCTTGCAGCAAGAAAGGGAGCAGATGGGCAATGGGGCAGGGCTGACTTGTTGGATTTCTGTCTCCCAACAGATGCAAGGTCCTGAGCCAGTGCCTGGGGGTCCAATGCAGCGCATTTTCCAGCCGCCCCACACCCCACAGCAGAACCCCCTGAGCTACTTCCTCCACCCACAGCAGCAGAGCCGCCATGGGCAGGGCCAGGCCTGCAACCTGCCCGACCTGCCCGAGATGCAGCTGCCCTGAACACCGGCTCCAGGAGGCAGGGACCAGCTTGGCTGCAGCCGCTCGGGAACCCGGGCACACGCAGAGGGAGAGGACGTGGCCGTCAGAGCACGGGATGGGTGAGGTTGGGCCCCACGCAGAAGGTGGTGGCTGGGGGGACGGTCCCCGTTGGGGTTGGATGGCTCTGGGGGCACCTCGTTGGTTGGGATTTCCATGCAGCCACTCCTTGCCCTTGCCCAGCACCGCAGTACAACTGGAAGGCGATGGCTTCTGGCAGCAGGGAGGTCAGTTATCAGGTCGCCACGAAGATTGCTTTGCAGCAGAGAAAACCCTTTTTCCATTCAGGGCTTCAATGCTGAAAGTCACTGTGAATTTAAGCCCAGCATTTGGAGCACACACACAGACTGTACTGGTCCCCCGGACACCATTGGATTACCATGTACATAACTCGTTTCGCTGTAGTAGGTCCATTGTGGATTTTTTTTCCTTTTTTCTATACCTCAGTACCGTATTTCTTTTGTTTTCCAGGAGATTGGATAATGCTGCTAATTTACATAACACCACTTTTGCCTGAATTTCTTACTGTTGTTATACCAGCTCACATCGCAGCTAGTAAGATATTTGTCGTGTTTCATTTTGGTTAACAAGTGCAGATAAATTTATATGGTTTTTACTCCCTGTAGCCAAATATTTTTCAGGTTACAGACAAAGAATCCCTACTCGTTCTTTTTATGGTAGTTTTGTTTCAAGTGATGTAGTTGTATATGTTTCTGTACGTGAAAACAAGCGAACAAGCCTAGAGGAGCATATGACAGCAAACTTTGTGGTTTTGCTAGGTCATGTTTCAATTTGGTGAACCTGAAACGTACGCTTACAATGACACAGGCTATGTTACAAGCCCGTAGGGTCAGCAATAAATTGTATTTTTGTAAATTGTCACTTTTTAACTATATGTTTATATTTATTAATTGAAAAAACAGTTTATTCCTCAGTGGGTGTAGAGGTAATTGTCCCTACTGTCTGTGTCTTTCCAAAGGAAAAATGAAAATGTACATTTTTGAGGAGTTAGTAGCTGATTACTGACTTTGGGCACTCTTCGAGCCCAGACACGGGAGGTGGGTTAGGCCATTACTAGAAGCTTTGCAAGAAAATGGTTAGTTAGGACCAGGTCCCTCTAGCAGCAGAGCTCCATTTGGCAGTCAGAGCAGGGTTTAGGGATGAGTCAGTTGGTAACCTCTGTTGAGTCCAAGCAAGGCGTGCTCTTTTTCTTGCCTTTTTCTTCTTTTGGCATTTGGTTTTTTTCCCTTGTGCAAGCTGCTTTCTTGGTTCTTTCCACCACCACAACAGCTGGACACCGGTGCTTACTGATGGAGCAGCCTTTGGCACAAACAACCCCCAGGAGCCCTGTGTTTCAAGGAAAGGGGGAAAGTCATGATGCAAAAAACCCACATAGGTAGAGCTGGTACCTATAGGCAGAGATATCTCATCCTGTAGATACAGTGACAGCGATGATAGCTGGCTTGCTTTCCCCCAGCCACACACACTTTCTGCATTGTAGCACAGGGAGGATTTGGTGAGCTTTGAAGCCAGGCAGCAGCACTGGGGCAGAGAAACCCAAATGTTCCAGCCTGGCTGAAACAGGTCAGAGCAAGCCGAGGTTCCCAGAGAGCTCGGGAGCAAAATAGGGAGTGTGAGAGATGGCACAGGCACAGCGTGGCTCACCGCCTGCTTCCCACCCACCAGGTTTGTCCTGGGGAAGGGGACAGGGTTGTGATGTGCAGCATTGCCCGTGGTGGGGGCTCCGGAGCAGGGGACACCCACAGGTGTGTCCATGGGGCTGCTGCAAGGCACAGGGCTGCTTTGGTGTTTCAGCAAGGGCAGGGGTGGGCACGCAGACAAAACCTGTGCAAGTCCTCGGCTTCCCACAGGGCCCCTCCCTTGGCAAAAGCATTGGCAGGAGTTGGGCAGGCACCTCCCAGGGATGCCAGCAGTGACAGATTGCAGAGCAGGCGGAGGGGAAGTGCAGCCTCCTGGCCACAAGCAGCGTTTTGGGGAGCACAGTGGGCCACAGCACGGAGCCGTGGAGGTGCTCAGCAGCCCTTCTTACCCGTGGGGGTACAAAACTGGGGCTGGTGCCTTGCGAGCGCAGCCCCTGGGGCCTGGCCGACCCCTGGGCACAGCCTGAGCTGCCCCCCTCCATTTCAAACACCTACAAATAACTGTGGCTACAGCAGAGCCTTGGGCTGGGGCCACCTCCCTGCTGGCACGGGCCTTTGCCCTACAGTCTGGAGCTGAGCTAACAGCCTCAGCCCTTGGGTCTCAGAGCCCAAGCCCAGGATGGGGGGAGCACAGGGTCCTTCCTGCCCTTGGGGGGGGGGGTGTCTGTGTCACAAGGGTCAGCACAGAGCCTCCGAGGGAAGAAAGAAATATTTTTATTTTTTTAAAGCACTATTACCTCTAGGGTCCCCCCCTCCCCATCCCGAGACAGTAGGATTGCTCATGAGGTTGGGGCAGGAGGAGCTGCTGGGTTTTTGGGGGTGTTGGTTGTGGGGTTGGGATATATTTTTTTTTGTACACAGTAATTTGTGGCCTGGTGTGGTGGCAGGAGGGAAAGGCAGGGCAGTTTTGCCCATTCAGCCTGCATTGCCCCAGCACCCCACCATGGCTGCTCTGCAGTGTCCCATCACTGGACACGAGCCCAGAGGTGGCAGGGGGCAACCAGCTGTAGCTCAGGTGGTGGTGGTTGGGTCAGAGGGAGTGGATGGCTTTAACAGGGCATGGTAGGCAGGTAGCTGAGGCAGTCGTTTTCTGGCATTGTGGTGGCTTTGAAAGTAAGTAAAAGTCCATCAAAAGAGGGTTGGGAAGGGGTTTGCGGAGGGATGGGGTGGTGGTGGTGGGGGTGTGCCAGATGATGGGGCTGTGCCATGGATGCAGCCTTTCTGCTGGCAGTGTTGGGCTGGGGTGGGATGGGGAAGTGGCACTGCCACTCCTGCTTGCAGCCTCTCAGCGAGGCACACAGGAGGTTTGCAAGGATGTTTACATGTTAGATTGGCCTTGCTAAAACAAGAGACCTAAAAAAAATGCACTTTATCATGTGTCTCCCCCCCCTGGCTGCTGGTGGGAGGTGGGTGGCTGCACAGTCCCCAGCGCTGCCCCACGGGTAGAGCTGTGTTTTCCAGACATGCTCCAAAAGGACAAAAATCCACAGTCCCTTCCTAGGGCTTGCTTGGTCCCTGCTCGGTCTGCCTCCAGGCTGGGGGAAGGCTGAGTCAGGGCCACAGGATTTTTGCCTTATCTTATCACTCACTTTCAAAACTATATAAATAAATAAAGCGCTTTATTCAGGTTGATTTGTATTTGTTTACCTCGGTGTTAGCTATGACCTGTGTTTTTGGGACCCCTTTGGAATTGAGGGTTGCTGGTGTGTTTTGTTCACACACCTCAGGTACTTAGTGACTTGGTGACAAGCAGAGGGTAGGAATGTGACCAATGCCACCTGCATCGGGGTTGGGCTTCAGTGGCAGTGTGGACCTATTAGTCATTAATGTTCTGAGGATTTCCAGTACACAAGCATCTATGTACTATCATCTCTCTATATATATCTATATATAGATATACAGATATATGTATTTTTAATATACATATATATATATATGCATGTACATGTATATCTATATATAGGCCACACAATTCCAGACCTCTGAAAACACAGGCAGCTTTAATTAATAAAGTCTTGCACTTTTAGCATATTTGTACATATAAGCTAAAGCCTGGTGGGTATAATCAGGCTGGTTTGACAAACACAGTGGAAAGTTACTGTATATATTGTATATACTCTAAGAAAAAAAAAAGGAAGAAAATAAGAAAAAAATCTTAAGAGTTGAGTATAAATCTTGGTTTATTTTATATGATGTTGAATATAGATACATTTATAAATGTTACTGTTCTTAAAAGTATTTTGTAATGGGAAAAAGGAAGTGTCTTATGAAGATGAACAGTAAAGATTTTATTCTTGTCTTGAATTATGTCCCTGCATAGCTCCATTGAATGGGAGCCTGTGCATTTTGACAAGCTTTAAACAGATTGTACATAGTATTTTGAAAACAAAAAAAAAATAAAAATAAAAGAATACTTGTAAGACCTCTTACCCCATATGTGCTGTTGTTATTCCCTAGGTGATACGGGTCCATCAGGGATCAGAATCTGCTGCTTGCTCTCCAGGAGGCACACGAGCAGCAGACATGGCATATACACATGTATAAACAGCTGAAGGGATGGGGCCCAAGATGGAGACTGAGCTTCCCCTGACCAGTGCCAGAAGCAATAGGGGCAATGCATCAATCAGAAAGAACAAGGCATCAGAACCAGCACAGGCATGTCTGCGCACTGCAAATGTTTTAATTTGGATGTAAAAAACAAGTAAGGGTACTCTTCCTGGGCTAACTCACGTGCCCTCTTGGCACTGTGGGCCCAGGCTAAACTAGTCCCAACCTTTTTCCTCCACGGCTGGGGAGGTCAGCATCCTAGCATGGTTTGGAAAGCACTGACAAAACGTGGCTTTAACATGACCTTTGTCTTGAAGGAACTTCTGAAAGAGTCATCCTGAGAAATCATAGTAACTCAAACACAGATATTTTTATTTTTTTTCCTTAAGTAAGTGAAACATTTTTATTTAACACCTCATTTGTCTTATAGTACTTCTGCATACAATACATTGTATAAAAAGCCAACCTGTCAACACAAACGTGTTGCCTTCTTAGTAAAGTGACAAAGCTATAGCAAAAAAGACAAAATAGCCTATTATTTTTCTGGAAACAAACTGGAATAGTTCATTTTGTTTTAGTCCAGATAATAACTGCAATCACAATCAACAACCTTCTATGGTACCACTGAGAAACTTCTAGTAAAATCATCACACAGCTATTTCTTAGTCACTATGGTAGCAAACTTTTCTAAAAATACATTATTATCGAGCCATTAGAGGGATGCACAAGTGGCTTCTTTTAGGAATGGATGGAAAGAGTGTTTTTACTGAATCACATGGCAGCGACCCTTTCCACACTCTGGGAAATGCTACCAGTTGAATTACAAGCCATTCTCCCTCCTGGTGGAAAGGGCTTATATTTTTATTATTAGTTGACCTATTTCCTCATGGGGTGAGTTCAAGCCCTGAACTCGGCCCACAAAGAGGTCAAGCAGCCAGTTCCTCATGGTGGTCAGGGGCTGCCACTGTTCACCTGGAGCATAAGGAAGGGCAACAGGTTCCCCTAGCAGCATGCAAGACCGAGGGACCATCACAGCTCTGCTGGCCACCCCCCTGGGCTGATGAGCGCTAAAGGCCTCCAGCAGCAAGGACTGTGCAGTGTACACCAACAGCCACGGAGAATGTTTCAGGGTAAATATAACCATGACAGCTGCCAAGTCACACTGGTGACACTGCAGCAGGTAGTGCAATTTTAAAACTGTATAAACAGCATCACTAGTTTTTAGCAATCTATATCCTAAAGCTATCTATTCTGAATGATGCACATTCATTTATTTCCTATGACTGAACCAAAAAAAAATAAAAGGACAAATAACTTCATGAAAAGTGTTACAGGAAAAAAGTAACATAGATCTATGGCTTGACACATCAGTACTCACTTACTTAACCACGCTGCTTCCTGTTCGTGAATGAATTGTTTAAAGGTCAAAAACACTTCTAAAAACTTCCAAGTTACAAGTTGAATGGAAAGTCCCCCCTTGGGAAGTAGCTGAGTAATTCTGGGTCAGACGCTCTGCAACCACCCGATGCCTTGCGAGCACTTCTGCTTAACCCCCAGCTACATGTGGCAGCTGACCTGCAACAGAAGCGTGTGCACCCGCAGCATCCTAACGCAATGTGAGGTGAGGCTGGGTTCATCTTTGCATCACCCAGAGCTTCAGATGACCAAAACAGCATGGGGATCTCCACCCGTCCTGACTGTGTAGGACTTTAAAAGTCAAGGCATCACCCTTTGGGACTGAAGATAGGGAAAGAGCTTCTATTGCACGAGCTCCTCCAGCCCCAACTAACCCCATATACAGTTGTTGGTCAGCCTTTCTCCACAGTAGGAAAGGGAAGGGCAGGAAAGGAGCTGGACATGAACTCCAGAGTTACTCTGTCACAAGCAAAGCACACATGTCCCTCACTGTTAGGGCACACTGTAGAAGCAGCCCAGCAAATACACGCTCCTTGGAAATAGCTGGAATTTGCTACATCTAGACCTTGCCAAAGGATCACCCTGTGATCCACACACTCCAAAAGGAAGAACCTGCCAGTTAGGCAGCTGCTGGACTGCTGCCAGCCTGCTGGAAGCGACCTTGCTCCACCCTGCCAAGTCTGATGCTTGGCCACCCTGCCTCGTCTTGCTGCAACAACCTACAGGTGTATTACAGGAATGATTCAAAGACATTACCCTTTTTGGGAAAAAAAAATATTAAAAAACTGAACAGAAAATCCATGAAGTTAATAAAAGTTAGTGTTCCCCTACATATCCTAACTTCTCACCTTAAATTTATTTATATATATATATACACACACACATATATGCTGGTAATCTCTCTTTATACAGAGATATGAATGCTGACGAGCTACTAAATAACTGGTAACGGGTCGACACTCTCTTGGATTGACACTAATAGAAAAATGGTATTTTAAAAAGGTGCTCAGTTTTGCATACCCAAACCAGGTAATGTCACAAGGCTACTGTATTGTGCAGGTTCCTTCCGTATGCTCTTCTGTACTTAGATCTTAACATCTTGGCTCTCAACCAAAAAATTGTCATTGAGTTTTAAGACTTCCAGATCTCTGTGCTACCTTGCTTAGCAAATAGTTCATAGTTTTGACTACTTCTTGAAATTAACAATATCTGCCATAACCTTACAAAAGCTTTTTGGATGGGCAGCTGCATCTATTTTCATGGGGCTCCATTAATTTCAGCACAGCTATTTGCAGAAGAATTACTCACTGAGCAAACCTTATCTGAGTACATCCTGGACTAGAACAACGGTATTATCTGCTTTGTGTTTCTACAACAATATTAGGAAAACAGTGAGTAAATACATTTTAAAAGTAACACAGTGTTGCCCTACTTTGCCTCAGAAACATATCCATTGGAATGGATAAAATAGTTCTTATATTTTATGCATAAAAATACAAATCAGTATTATATTGTATCAAGTGTAACTACTCTGTGAAGGCTTCTGAAAAAAAGCATTCTCATTCATCACAGATATGATATAGTTTTTGAAGTTACTGTTCATTCAATAAAACTTTTACATTAATACCTGAGAGTATGGGGGAGAGTAGAAGAAATAATTCATAAATTCATTGCTTCTGATCAAAACTGTAGTCTTCAGAAGCAGCATGGGAACTTTAACACCAAGTGCAATGATGGCATTTTGTAACAATTCAGAATTTTATTTTATTCTTCATTCATCTTAGTATTGCAAAAGCCTCAGTGAATGATACCATTCCCATTCTGCGTCTTTACAAAGAAACATGCACAATATAAAAATAATGCTGCTCTGCAAAGAGAGATTGTCATACAGGCTTTAGAAACAGCCATTTTTAACTAGTCAAGCAGAGTCCTAGTTTACTTTGTTGTTGTTGTTAAAATACAAGCTCTTCCCCTCTTTCTCTAAAGCCATCCTAGCACCAGCTACCAAAGGTTCAAGGTCAATATTTATCAGCATTAACACTGGCAGAGCTTGCTTCCACAGGACCTTTACTATATCATTTTTTTATATATTAAAAAATTCAAGTCAGATTCCAAAGGATTTTCTTGTTGTGATGAATCCTAGCAGAGAGAAAAATAATACAACAGCAATAATCTAGAGAACTACAAGAGAAGAAAGACTAATCACTAGGTTGAAGTATGGACTCAGGGTAGGCAAAGGAGCAACTGCAATCTGTCCCTGGCAGTTCAATAGTCACCATGCAGCTAAAGATGGCCTGTGCTTGGGCTTTCCAAACACAAGCGAAACTATAGATTTCATCAACATGCTCCTACGAAGCCAACAATGGCTCCTCTTGAAAGAGGAATGGCAACCACCACATTTAACCACTGCTTTCCCTTGATAGTAGCAATCTATCCCAGCATCCATGTGAAGCCTGAGTGACCAAACAAGCTTCCATCCTCTTCACCTGTATTGTAGGAGGATTGGTATGAAATTGGGAAAGAAAACTCAAATATAAGCTGAGCTAGAAAAGCAGGAAACCAGTTTGTTGCAAAAACTGAGACGTGGGCTGGGAGAATGCAGTCTGCAAACTGCTGACAAGGGTCTGGAATCTGCAAGAGCCCAGGACCGCTGGTAACACCAAAGCAGAGGAATTGAGAACAGGGCAACTTTCTTCTCTAACCTCATGCTCTTGTGCCTACCATAACCTCTGTTCTTAAGTCTTCACCCTGCTTTGATCGCAGTCCACATTCAAGTTTGGAAATAACTAATTAAATTAAACTGGAAGACAACCTCTAAGCTGTCGATACTCCTTTTAAGTGAAAAAGGCTGGAAATCATTCCTTTTATCACAGTAACAGAAATGAGCCTGGAGAGCACACACTGTAACAGCTGGCATTCAGATAGCTTTGCAACAGGTCACATCCAGTATTTCCAAGCAACATTGCATATTTTAATAACATGGTAAAGACAGTTTACTATTCAGTCCTTTTTTTGGAGTGAAACTTAGGAACAATGAAATAAAGTGATTGTGCTTCAAACTATTTTTATTTACATTACATACCAGTAATCTGGTATTTAAAGCTAACTCTTCAAACTCTATTCCCTATGTAAACACCAGACTCAATTGCCATAGTAATAATCTTCATTTGTAAGCACTTTATGTGGTTAATTCAGAGCCAAAGGTAAAGAAAGTTACATTCTGGTTCTTACTTTAAGTTGTAAATTTTTAGCACTCTCTATTTTAACTTTTATGTCATGAGGTTTCTCAAAAAATCTCACAAGGGCTGGCTCATTTAATAAGGATGCCAGAATCTGTTCAAAGGCAAAAGACCATTCATGGCTCCCTTTCAAACTCTGTGCTCTACTGCCTTCAGTCTGCTCAGAGCTGCTTTCCTCCTGCCCTTGTCTGGGGATTTCAGCAGGCACCTCCGTCACAGCAACAGGACTTTTGACTGGTGATGTGGGATTCTGCAGTCTTCTCCCAACTTCTTCCATTTTCAAGAGGAGGCTGGTAACCACTGCTATAGCCCGATATAACAGTTCCTCCTCAGGATCCCCATGGAACAGATTGTACAGAGTTTTTGAGAACTGGATGAACTGAGACTACAGAGAGATATGGAGAAGACTATTCAGAGATCAGCAACACAACTGTTGTTTCACTATACACTGTGATCTCAATCCAGTGCCTGCTGCTGCCAGGCACCTGGTACAACAACTGCTTTAATAACAATATGGGCATGGGCCAGCCCTGATAAACCTAATTAGGTGTGTCTGAAAGTCCCTCTCTTCATAAGCTTACAGTTACAGTTTAAAAAACACAGTCTAATGATTAATGTGAAGATCTGAAATTTAAGGGTTCCTGCAAATCCCTTAGAAAACTACTGATAGGATTTAAAGGTTAAACAGCAATCAAAAATAGCCTAAAATATGACTCAGACAGATGGTTTACCTGATTCATTCTTGGCAAATCTTTAATGTTTTCTTCTTTTTTAAGAAGTTCATCTTGCCATTGCTTCAGATATGCCTGAATATCAACCTTCCCCTTCACTACTTGACAAAAAAGGGGGGGAGAGGGGAGGGGAGGAAAGAGAGAAGTGAACAAACAAGAACTAAGAGCTTCCCATGAAGGATGATGAGCAAAAGAATTGGCATCCTCAGTGTCATTCCTTTTCAACAGAGTGGTGAGGCCAAGGACTGCACAGGACCAGAGTTTACATTACCCTCTTTGTCTCCCAGGACTATACTTATAAAAGTGAAGATAATGTTAGCACTGCACTAGAGATGATGTTACTTAGAATTACTTCGTCATCACACATTTTCCCAGCTCTAAACCCCCAAAAAATCATACAGTTACCAAGTGTGTTTCCAGGATTCTTTACCTTTTTCTGGGCTGCTCTTCAAAGAATCACTTTCAAGACTATCCCCAACATAGGAAACTACAGTTTAGGAGGAGAAAAAGAAGAGTTATTTACCTGAGAAACGAGGACCAATTGTCCATTCCTTTTATCAAAAATTCCTTCCTTAAGGAGCAAGACCCTCATTGACCCCTATGTTCTCAACACAGATTAGGCCAAGAAGAACGCACGGTAAGATGTGTATACATTCTATAAAAATAGAAGTCAGCATGAAGCTAGAGATCATAAAAGAAGCTGCAATCAGTTTTATCAAACAAATAATCTTCCTAATGTTCATGTCTTGAAGAGTAGTGAGAACTGTACCCATATATTACAGATTTGGATAGTTTTTTAAAAACAGAAACTTCTGTCTTCCAAAGAAGTAAAACCACACAGTGTTCCAAACAATATTTTATCAACTCCACAGACTCAGACCCCACTGAATTTTTTTCAGCTTATTTGGTTTAAATGGAAGCAAAGGATTTTGAAACACTTGCTTATGTGCCTCAAAATTATGGACTTGTACATTTTATTTCTGGAGGCATCCCTTTATGCCTTGAATGCATAAGTGAAATGGCCATCACTTCAACAACAACTGCAGCAGGTTGCCTCTCGTGCTGAAAAATGCTGACCAAATACACTCCCTTATTTCCATGTAAACACCCGTGGCCTTTGAATTCAATCATCAGACTAGCTAGCCACAAATTCTGCACTGCTTCATGAAAACATAACTATCTACAGAAGACCTTCGCTGAGGACTCTTGTTAACAGTGATACAATTTACTGGATTTACTAGCTTTCAGAAGAGAGCTCCTCATTTTTCACCAAGAGATAATTCATACATTCCCTTTAATATTCTGCAGGCAAAGTCTCACTCTGGAGCTTACCACCAAGTTGGCTGAAGTGGATCAGTTCTTCTTTTGAAAGATCACCACCTTTGGAAGGGCTTAGAGATTCTACTTCAGTAAAAGCTGCAATAAATAAATTAATAAAGTGGTTCTGGGGCTCCCAAGCATTACCAAAGCAGTGACAAAAAGCAGAAGCTTTGTACAAGACAAAGGGCCCTATGAAGGGAAATGGTGCTAGAGCAAATTAAGTCCTTCCCAAAGACTTCATCACTCTGGAAGAAATACACATCTGTATTACAGCTATTGGACTGTCCTGTAGCCAGGACTGGAAGAAAAGTAAAGCTAAGAGACCACTGCCTTTCACTTACCTGGAGGGATGTGCAACTTAAAAAGAAGCTTGAGTTTATCAGTTAGACTTCCGTTATACATGGTATCTGTTAGAGGAAAGAGGCAAGACAGTCTGTTCAACTGAACCAAACTCCAAAACACCACCTTAACCTAAACAAATACAACCCAGGGAGGCATGGAACTGGACCCCAGGATGAGCCTGGGGTTTGCCTACACTGAGGAAAGAACACTATGGCTATGATTTACTAAAATGAAACCACAGCACCAAAGAAATGTAGCACTAATGTCCCTTTTTCCCTTACATTTTTGTTTCCTGTACAATAACACTTTAAAAACAAGATGAAAGGAACAGAGTAGTAGGTCAACAAAACTTTCAGTTCCCCAGAGATACAAGGCATTGGTCATCTTGCACTATCTGTGTATGAGATGACTTAATATGAGGAAACATTTATCATCAACCAAACAGGCTGGGCAATGAGATCATACCATTTCCTCATTTTCTGATATTTTGATGGTGATTTAAACAATCTCAAATAGGAGATTATTCGCCAGAGGATTAACATCTCAGAAAAATTAATAGTTTGTAAAGCCTTGTGTTAGCTATTTCATGGTGAAATACAGACAAGAAAATGAGAACACAGTTCCCTAACTTTAAGCCTTTATCACTCACCTAAATAGTGTAGTTCCCACTCTCAAGCTTATTAATATATTTTGAACATCTGACTTGCCATGTAAACAGTCTTTGCTTTTAATGTCACGTGATAAAATCAGACTATTTGACCCTCAGTTAAGAAGGTAGTCTCCTTAGGCTCTTTATATAGTGTATGGAAGGTGATGCACCCCAGCACTACTCCCAGGATGGAGTTCCCTTGTGAATGTGCCACATATATAGAATCATAGAATCATCAAGGTTGGAAGAGACCTTCAAGCTCATCCAGTCCAACCACCTACCTACATCACCACTCACCCACATTACCCAGGGCCACATCCAGATACCTCTTGAACACCTCCAGGGACAGCAACTCCATCACCTCCCCGGGCAACCTATTCCAATACCCAATCACCCTCACAGTGACGAAATTTTTCCTAATGTCCAATCTGAATCTCCCCTGCTACAATTTAAAGCCGTATGTGTTGTTCTCATACCAAGAACACAGGCAAATTGTTTGAAGTTTATGAGGCAATTGGAGCTCTCATCCATCAGTCTGAATGTCCATAATGCAAGTGAGTCTCTGTTTGCACAGTGTGACCAGGGGCTCAGGAGATGACAGAGAACCCGGAATTGCTGGCAATCAATCCGATACTGCTCAAGATAGGGCAGACTGGCATCATGATGTTGCAAGACAGGACTATTTACATTCCAGTAACAGGAAAGAAAGTGCTCCTTCTGCAAAGGAAATATAAAATGTTAGATTTTCTGAAATAACAACTCCCTCTGGGAGAAAGATGTAGAAAGTTAGCTATGTAATTTGATTTAAAGATGACATGTAAAACATATGTTGAATCTAGCTTTTACCTCAATTTGTTAAAACTGTTTCACACCTATTACACAGTCCACCATTAAGGTGGCTGTTTGATAAGTGAGAAAAATGGCACATTACCTTGAATAATTCATAAAGCTCTTCCAGATCACTTGGACTGAATTTTACATCCTGGGACACAACACGAAGCTGAAACAAGTTTAAGAGAAATTAATTAATGAGCCTTCCTTCTTTGGAATAAGCTTGTAGAATAAAGTTATGGGAGACTTAAACTTACATTAAAAGACACTGTTTGAATAATCCACGTTTTAGCATGTTATAATTAGGAGTAAGAACAGAATTTCTTTTTAAAAGCAATCAGAAGATTATAGACTGAAAGAAATAATTTCACCTAAAAAAACAGGGAGCTTAAAGCTAGTCACATTACTTGCATACATGGAGATATGTATGCATATCTCCAACAACCCAGGAGATAAAACTCAATTATTTATAACGATACAACATAAAGATTCCTTTATAATTGGCAAATGCATGCTCAGCTCTCAACAGTGAAGGCAAATACTCATTTTTTAAATTAAAAAAGTAAAATTCATAGCTTTTTAAAAACAAAGTTAGCTACAAGACTAGGTTCCATCTTCACAATATGTATGTTTTGTAAAATGAAATACAACAGTTATCACCTTAGCACAAGCAACAGCATTTAGTATCCGTTGCTACAAGCCACATTTACTACAGAAAGAAGCACTGCTTGTTAGATAGACTAGTATTATCATCAGCTATTGGAAATGATCCAGTGAAGAAAATAGGCAAACAAAGGAAGCACCTTGCAACCTCCACCTTCATTCAGGAGTCTGAATTCAAAGGATGGCAGCTGAAGAGCTACCACACCATGCACGCATTACTGGACATACACACACACCACAGACAAAAAGCAACCTTTGTTGAATGCAGTACAACAATCTCCTCAGTGACATCTGGGATTGCTTCCCAGAGTAAAAATGCAGGTGAATAATTGTTTTACTGCAGCACTATGAACATTTTACAGTGCTCTATGCCTCCAACAGAAACGTATTAATGATTTAACAAAAGCGTACAGGAATATAGGTCAGCCTGTTCCAATCAGTGCAAAGCATCAGAGATATGCCAGCCTTTAGGAGTTGTCTGCAATGGTGTTACTGGTAACGAGACCAGAAGGTCATGCTGTGAGTCAGAGACTGAAAACATCACAGGCCAAACCTCAGTTAACAGGCACCCTGCAGACGAGTGGAATTTCAGTGTATAAAATCATATATTTGCCCCTGGAAAATGTAGCTCTTCTCAGAATTTTCCAAAAGGGAATGAATTTTATTGGAGGGAAGGGTTTGCTCTTCCAAGTCACTCACCACATTCTGCTTGGTCGTAGATTCTAAAGCCTGGATCACATAGAGCCTGTTCCTGCAGCGCATGCTCTCAACATCCTCATACCGAATATCACCGTATCTCTGAGAAGAAAAGCATCATTCCATTAAACCATCTGTTGCTAGACATATCTAAGTAAATATTTTTGTCTTTCTTGCATCTAAGTACAATATAGGTATGGACAAAAGGAAGGTCCCCAAAACTGTAAGCAAAAAATCATTTATTAGAGCAGCAATATTCTCCCTAAACAGTGTAACTTTTAAAGGGGCAAGTGTTTAAAAGAGTGATGGGAGAAAGAAGAAACTGGAGTAGTTTACTGTGTAGGAGACAAAGTAAGGGATTGTACCACGAGTCAGCTCTGTATTCACTCTGCTATCACATGGTGACTACTACAGCAGGGTAGCAAAGTCTAAGATACGTATGTTGGCAGGGCTTGAAATTCAGTCTAGTGAACTTTAGAAATTAGCTGAAGTCATTTCTGAACCGTTCCTGGCTACTCTGGAATTTCTGAAGGACAAGGAAGGTGTCTTCCCTTTATAGTAAAATAAATGCCTTTAAAGCATATAACCTTTAAAGAAAAGTGGGACAGTAGGCAAAGAAATCACAGAACAAATTAATAAACAATTAAAATCTAAATAGAAATAGATAAATCAAAACAGGCCAACATTCTTTCTCAAGATCATGCCAAATCAATTCAATTTCCTCCTATGAGGAAATTCAGCCTAGTGTGTAGAACTGAAACAGCACGTTCGATACATCTTTACTTCTTTAAGTTCTTTAAAGCATATAAGCAACATGCCACCATGAAGACATGGCCAAACCATGATCACCATGCACCACATGCACAAGTGTAACATGTACCAGTTCTAATAACAATCTCTGAGAACAAATGAGTGATAAAAGACCAAACTAGGCAGGACTTTCAGAAGTCTGCAGTTTCTGCAGTGTGTTTTGTTCCCATTTTCAGCAATGCACTTTGAACAGGCTATGAAAAACTGCAACACAGCCATAAACAGCCTGAACACATAAACTCTGAGGAAAGGTTAGAGGAACTGATGGTGCTGAATCTATGAAAAACAAAAGATCAGAATTGAAAGGGTAAGTGATGAACTAAAACCTAATAGCAACAAGGAATTGCAGAGAAAACTGCAGAGAAAACCCTCAATAGCACTTTATGAGCACGCAAGAGGAACTGTACTGGCTACTAGGATATTTTCTGGCAAAGGCAGAGAAACCCTGCAATGGGCTAAAGTTTTTGCAGATTCTCTTTTGTTGAAGAGTTTTAACAGCATTAGACATGCTTAAGGATGATCTGGGTGTATGCTGGACAGGGAGCTGAACTGGAGTTCTTTTCCAGAACCGTATTTCTGTGTTCCTGTGAAGACCACTACGAGCATGCATCTGACTTGGAACAAGGAGGAAGCAGAAAGAAATTGCATCTCTGAATCATAACTCATTTACTGGTCTGGCTTCTGGGCACTGATATTATGCAATGGCTTCAGTAAGAATATAAACAAGATGTATAATCTAACTCTAAATTAGAGTGGTGTGAGAAAATGTTACACGTTCTTCCATTCACTAAACATGACTTCTTCATACCTGATTAGACTGCCAAAGAACGAGCCTTGCATTTGTGCCCGAGTCATAAAGGCATGAAACTGAACATCATTTTAAAATTCAAGTCTATATCTTTTCACTTAATCTCATTTATCTTGTGAACACCCATGCGAAGCAACAGTATCACAAAGAACATCTCTCTTCACTTATTCATGATTTGTAACCAGATCTATCTGCAGAATGACAACTCTCCATTGCAGCAATCCCCATTTCGAAATTTGCTTTAGATTATTTCCACAGTGATAGGAAAATAAAACCCTTCACTGGAACAGAACTGTGTTGAAATTAACTGTCTGGGTAAAATGGGAAGCGGGAAATTGACTCTCATTTTGTATCAGCAGTTCCCAAAACAGGGGTTGTGCACTTACCAGCATTGAATAAATTCTGTTTCAACTGAAGATAAAAATTTGCATGCAAAAAGGGGGTCTATGAGATAGAAATGAGGATAATGGCCTAGGAACAGGGCTGTTAACTTGGGAGATTCAGGTTCGAGGATCTGCCCAAATCAATGTTCAGGTGGGCTGAGCAGAAACCTATCTACAAATGGATTAATACCCTGATACAAATCACGCCAACGAAGGAAACGTCTCATGAAAATCTGAAGAGAAAAGGAGAAGAAGCTAGACCTATTTCCTCCCCAGCAGAGAGCTGCAAGGCTAGATGCTGCAGAAATCAAACTTGCAAGTTGAAAGAAAGTGCTAAAAGATCGTAACTGGTCTTCTGCACCCAACACATCTCTAAACAGTCATCTAACCTATACAATAAACTACTCAAGTACAGGGTTCCTTGCACGGGTTGTTATGTCGCACGTTACCACTATCTGCAATGTGCAGTAATCAGTCTCAAATTACTAAATGCAAGGGAGGCATTTCTGCTGTACTTTATCATTTAATTGACATATTAATAAAGTGAATTAGGAATGGCAATATATGACCTGTGGTGAACCTAGGGAACTTCACTCAGGACAGCCTAGCAAGCACATTCCAGGCATTTAAAAAAACAAAACAATACAAACCTAAATCTATTTCATAGCCTAGAAGGTTTTCAGTGAGACTCAACAAAATACAGAGCCCAATTTCTACCAATCCAGACAGATTTTTCTACTCTAGTTTGTACAATTCACCTGCACTATTTTTAAATTAGCCCACGCAGCATAAACACTGCATGGGATGTGAAAACATACCCACAAGAACACATACTTCATTAGACTCTCGGATCAAATCAGTAATGTCCACTTTTGGATGGTCACTCTTTGTATCGCCGAGGTTGGAGCCCTGCTGCACAGCTGGAGGCAAAGGACTGTCTTTGTTAGTGACACTGTCAAAAAATCTGCACAAAGCAAACACACGAGAGATCAGCAGGAACCAGTTCATGACAACAAAATGATAACAATGGCATCTACCGAAGAAAAAGTGTGCAGAGAATGGGAAATAGCAAAGAATATCAGCATGAGTAGCACAAATATGCTGTAATAATAACAAAGATACATAAACATGGGAACTGGCTACCCAGAGAAGGTTGTAGAGCTCCTAGCCTTGGAGTTTTTAAAACTCAGAAACTCAGCTAGACAATAACACGGCTGATGTGATCTAGTGCTAATATTCTAGTAATCCTCTTCTAAGTGGGAAGTTAGCCAGAGACTTGCCAAGATCCCATCCACTTGGCATTCCCCTGGTTCTCTAATCCATCTAGCAAGGTTATACCACAAAACTGGGAGAGGGGAAAAGAGGCTTGTCCTGAATCATGGCAATCTTAATTCCCTCAGACGCATAAGCCAAGACAGGCCTGGGTAGCATCTATTCATCATGTCTACATAATCAGCCTAAACAGATCCATTACAAAGGCTGGTCAATTCCTTCATCAACATCAAGGAACACAGATGGACTGATAGCTTCCTTTTTCTTGAGAAGAGGCAAACTACTGTAATCATTTTTAATAAATACCAGCAAGCTGCAGGCAGGAGTAACTGTGCAACGGAAGTGTTACAGCCAGATAAAATGTTCAAAGCGAGAATTCAAAAGGAGTTTGTAATAATCATCTAAATCTTGGGTGTCAAGTGGAAACAGCAGCTTGTTTGGTTCAAGTGAAAATTAAAATTTCACCACACTTCTAGATTTTAAATTTTAATATATTTAAAGTGGCTGAATGTGCTCTTACTGTTGGGGTTTTTTTAAGTGTTAAAATATTAAATGGATACAGCTAGGTTTTACAATAAACACCAAGCTGCATGGTCTCTTATAATAAAGATTACATTTTCTTAATTAATTCTGTAGCTCCTCCTATTCAAACATGCAACATCCAAAAGTCTCACTAAAAGGAAATTCTAATTATCAGTTCTTAACAGTCATAACTTGATGACTCTCACAGCACAGTCATTTTGCTGTTTTAATACTCCATGATACATAATTACTGCAGCAACAACAGAATTTAGGTAGGTAGTGAACAAAAACTGTGCAAGCTTTGCTTGCAATACATCAGTTTAAAATGCACTTTGTTAAATATTTGAATTTATTCTTCAAATGCTAATACAGACCAATCATCTGGTCATGATTGTCCCCATCACATTTTTTGTGTCGTTTCTACTTTAAGCCATTAAGCAGAGGAGCCAGTAGCCTAAACTACAAGAACTGAGCTGTAGAATATGTTGTCAGTAAGTAGATGCCCAAATTGTTTGGAACAACCTTGGTATGCTCTAGAGTATCATCATTAAGAAAAGCCACCTTCTGTAAGTGATACAAATTCCAGGCAAAAACCACACTGCTTTTACTTTAAAATACACAAAATGGCAATGGTTTGATAAGAATTTTAATGGAGGATGAGATTTTCAGAGGATCCAGGCACACCTTCCAGCCACCCCTTCTAGAATCTTGGCCTGAGATGAACACTTGATTCCTCTGAAGCCTTTGGAAGTCTTGAAGAGATGTCTTCTCAACTGCCCCAGAATGACTTATCTATTTGCAATTATAGCAGCTGCTATGCAGCCTGTAAGAATAACAGTTACACCAATACCTGTTGAGAACAGTGACTGCTTCTGCATCATCCTTACAAGTCAGCAACTTCTCCATGTTGTATTCCAGCACTGCGAGACCCAGCTGCAAGACTGCCTTTATTCCATCATAGAAGAAACAGTCCACCACATTGACTGCACTTTCAATAGGCAGCACACTGATAAAAAGGGTAAGGAACCAGGAGAGAGAGACCGAGGAGAAAAAAGTCATGTCCGTCATGTGGTCTGTCAACTGAGGCAGATGAACCCTGATGAGCTCCTCAAACACTGCCTGATCTACCAAGGCACCTGCAGGGAAAGGATAACAAAACCACCACCCAAATCTTAATACAGAGAAGCACACTTTTCTCAGAGCACCGGCCAGAAATCAAGCCCCTGTCCTAACACAACACTGCTGTAAAAGCAATCACAGGCCCAGCTGCATGGAACCCTTGGCACCATTCCCTATGCTGGAAGCTGCACACTCTGTGCCTGGCTCCAGAGCCTTGCTGCATGCTGTAAAGTGTGTTAGCACTTTTATGGGTGTGAGGCTACTTCCAGTGATTTTCTTGACAGCCCATACACCCCCTCTGCAATTAGAGAGAAACTTCACATCCGATTTTTCTTCTAGTACATACAGCTGCAAGTACCAAGTATGAGATCAAACACTAAGCCTGGACCTGGAGTAACTTTTTTTCCATAATTGAAGCTAAGTTTCAAATAAACAGTATGAATTCAGTTATGATTCCAAAAGAACAGTATAATAGTTTAACTGACTACTTCCTAAGTAGTTATGCCTAGAGTAGTGACAATACCTGAAAATCATATCCACTGCTGCTTAAGTAGGAGTCTTGGGACATCCCCTGTAACTTCCATTTTCTACTTCACAATACTGAACCAAATGCAACATTTTCTCTCCACTGTTCATCCTCCAGCTCATTCCTTACATTTGTTCTTAATGAATGATCATTCACATACAATTCTAGACAGATAAAAAGACAGACGGATGTTACCAATGATACGACGGTTGAAATAATCGGGCAGCATCCTCTCGCACACAGCAACCAAGAGCCAGAATGCTTCCTCCTCTTTAGCATACAGCAGAAGTACCGATGTCAAAATATTCATAGCCTGTAACATTTAAACAGGAAAGGAAGCATTTACAAGGAAAGATGGTGAAAACACAACTGTTGTCATTTGTCAAGATTTATATTTCTGAAAGCACTCCACAGCACGTTTTTAGAGTGTTAGGATAACCTACAGCCGTACCCAGTATAAGACTTTTACCTCGATATAATTAAATACAGAGCATAGTATTTAAACAACATAAAAATATTTTTAGGTGCTAAAAGTCTGGTGAGAATGCAAAGGCAGATATGAAGCATTTATCAACAAATTGAAGTACAACATAAAAACTCATGTTACATAGTGGGATGAAATAAGCAAAGTAAGTGACCCACTGAGCAAGAAACCATTACATATTTGTGTGACTGATTTGATAAGGTGCCACCATACTAACCATCATGAGCTAATATTTAGACAACCAACACTATGAGTCTCAAAACTGCTGTACCTGACAATATCCAATTTGGGGATTCCTGTACGCATAAGCTGTAAGAACTCTCCTGAGTGCAGAAATTCCCGTGTCACTTTGAAAAGCAGGGTGCTCGGGTAATGAGCGACGTAAATCTCGTTCGATTTCATCAGTAGCTAAAGTGCACGTTCCTAAGGACTTTTCCACCAACTCAGTGTAATAACCAGGGTTGGATGCCATATCATTTACAGCACCTGCCAATACATTAGATTGCAACACTGTTAGACAATAACAGTAAAGTATCTACACGATTGTCTGCACTTCGTATAAAAATTTTTGGTGACTACTAAGGTATGTTATGAATCTCCAGATGTTACTGCAGTAATTCTACTGAAATTAACTGAATTACTCTGAAATAAATAACAGAAAAGTGAAATAAAATAAGGCTTGAAGAAAACCTAAGTCGCTTTCCAGTATGAAGTTGATTTTTACTTACTTCTTTGTTTCACTGGGGAGAAAAAAAGTGCCCTTCCTTTCACCTACCCTTTTGCCCAAGTTTTCTGGCAAACATACACGCTTCCATTTGTAGAGCTGGGACCAGGTTAGAAAAACTACGCACAAGACTGATATTTACCTAATTAATTCCCTAACTTTTATGTCAAAACCTTCCAAGACAGAGATATTGGTCTGGTAACAGAAGCATAAATGCCTATGTAAATGCTCAAAGAAGAATAGCAAAAATAAATCCATGTTCACATGCCCTCAAGAGGAACTACCATACAGTAAGCTGAATGAAGAGTATAAATTTGTTATGATAAACAGATCCTCTGGAACAACAGAAAGGGTGACTCCTCAAAATCTGCAGCTCATTTTCTGAATCTGACACAGGCTTTCTGTATTACCCTGATCAAGTCAGTGGTTGCTGCTTTTCTAGGTGTTTCAGTGAAGGGGAATAGAAAGTGCACTGAGGTGGTGTAAAGCAGTGCCTTAATTCCCTGGGCCTCCATTTCCTCAAGTTAAGTGCTCTGACACAGGTGTGTTCTGTAGAAGAAAGACACAAAAGTATGCTAAGAGCTTTGGCAAGAGATCCCATATGTGTAAGAAAGTCCACAATTTCTGTACATCTCACTCTAAACCAAGCAACAGCGTGTAACAAAGAGCTGCCGATAATGGGGGCCAAATTTCTGCCAGGAAAACATATTTTGTGTGTCTGGTAATGCTGTCCTCTCAGAATGCTTAAACCAGCTGAAACACAGTCCCACAAACGTGCTTTGCTTTTTAGCAAGAGGCTTTGCTGAAACTGATTGTCCCCTGAAACAGCATGTATTCTTACAGTTATTTTTCAACTGAGTTTACTGTAAGAGAAGCAGATGCAGGTTTAGTTTGAATTAATGCAAAACAAAATAGTAGACAAAATTATCCTGTTCATCATTTTGAAGTGCCTTTCTTCAGAAAGATTTGGATAAATTGTGAGAGGTAAGAGCATTTTTTGTCAGACTACATTCAGTCAGTAACTAGAATATCCATACAGTAGAGTCCACAAAAGGAATTAATTATATATGCTATGCAATACCTGAGAAGAGCAGCCAGAGCTCTCCTCTTAATGCCTCTGGGATCCCTCTTACAACTAGGTCTCGAGTCTTCTTTGTCCGAAACATGCTCACACCATGTCCCCGTTCGACAAAGAGGATGTGCCAGGACTGTTCTTTCATTTTTTCTTTCAACTGTGAAAAGCAGAAAACGACAAACATTAGGTATCCTGATTCTCCTCATATTTCAGAGAACACAACCAAATTTTGCTATCAGTTATATTCATATAAACTGGAAATGACAGCATTGGCATCCATATTGATATGTGAAATGAATGCTGATGCAAATCAGAGTAAAATCTAACCTGCATATAGTATGTTTGGCACACAATGCAATCTTCTACCTATTATTCTTTAAAGTATATTATTACAAGAATGACTATACCAGATCAGACAAAAGGTAAACCTAAGCCAGTATCCCATCTGACAGAAACCAACAGCAAGTGAGACAGGACAGTAAGGTCAAGCAAACATCTACAAAATCCTCCTCCATAGCAATAATCAGGAAAATATGCAAGAGAATGAAGTCTAGTTGGGTTAAGAAAGGGAACTAATACCTGAAAACGCTTATGCCCATATAGGTTTTACATTTAATCAAATATTTGTCATCAACCAGATAAGACATTTTTACAAACTAGCATTTTCTGCCAAAATAGAAGATAACAGTGTATGCACCTGAATTTCAGTAGGACCAGCCATGTAAGTAAAACCCACTTCACAGAATGAAAACTGGCAAAAATTCCCTCTTCAGACAAAATTGAAGTTACAGGCATTTGGCCTGTAGAGCGGAAGGAGGCAGAGATAGTAGAAACAGTGAAACAGATCCTTTGTAAAGTACAAGGTTACTAATAAACTATTGATTATGCATCTAAAATGCAATTCCATTTCTCGGAAGCAAAGTAACTGCTGATCAGGTGCTCCAACTCATGAGAGGCTCCAGGGCTGAGGCAGGGTGAACACTGCCACATTTTCTGTGTGTGCAGCAGTAATATTTAACATTGTCAAGACAATTAAAGGTGCTGAAGGGAAAAGTAGATTTTGTCCACTTCTGTTCAACATACTATAAAAACCGAAACTTAAAAATCTGGATTCCTTTTTCTCCTGCCCAAAGACGTGTATTTTCTGATATTTCTAATATCAAAAAATTCCATATCTTAATTTACCCAGTTCTGCTGAAAGTCTTAATTTTAAATTAAACATTTCTGTCTTCTTGCACACGCTATGGAGAAGCAAAAATAGGATGTCCTACTGCAAAAACAATGACAGAAACATCCAGAGCATACTGTTAGACAGAAGTGCAAAAGAATGAAGCAACAAAGAAATTAAGTCAATTTCTTGATAACATCCTCCTTGCTCCCAAAGAGTTTGTAGTGACTTTGTATCTTGACAATTCAGACAGATATGAAAACAGACAGATATGAAACATGATCACTATCATAGAACAAACAGCCAGCTCTTCCCTGAGGGGTGCAAGAGCAGGAGGAACTAGCTACATGAAGATAAGGCTTATCGTTATTAAACAAGATGAGCAGAAAATTGAATGGAGCTATGAAGAAGCATCCTGTGGACTTCAAATACAGAAAATGTGGATTAAAGAAGATTGGCAAAGCCCCAGAGGAAATTAGTAGCCTTGCTGGAATACATTTTGAATATACTTCAGTCCTTCCCAATTAGATTCCAAAAACTGTTGGCTATTTTATCCCTTACCATTTTAGAGTCTAGATTCTCAGCATCCTGAGGATGGTAGACAGTCATTAGGGCTTCTGTACTGACAGTTTTGCTGTTATCTCTCTGACCCATCTTTGACAGTCCCACATCAACATCCTTTGTGCTGTCAGAGGCAGAACCAGCTGCAACCTTGAAAAAAAAACAATTAACAGTGGTAGTTATAAATGCCAAACAATGCTTCAAGAAGCAGCACTGATATCAGAAACCGTTTTACTTCTAGGCTATCACTGTTTATTATATTATGGGTACCAGATACAGATTTCCAAAATAAACTAAAACCAACACTCCCTGCTCTGCACAGCTGGGCTTTCAGGAGGCTGCACTTGAAAAAAAATCCACCTCTACAGCCAAAAAGGTAATTATAAAAGGACAAATATTCATAATGAGAACTGTAGTAGATAGGAAGGCCTGACCATCCATCACTGCTGAAGTCAAAAGAAAAACATTAATTTAAATAGAGCCATACACTGAACTATACAGAAAAGCTGAGAACATTTTAAAATGAGCATTAGAACCTGTTTTTCAAAACCTGATTGAAAACAAAGTAAAAGAAGCCGAATCAGAATATATTCACAGTAGCACCACTGTTTAACATACTCTCTTTCATATGGGCAGAGAGTTATTTATTTTTCCACACCTTAAAACCAGAGGTACGTGACTTAACATGGTACATCAAAATATTGCACATATAATCCGAAATAAGATAATCTAAAAGGGAATGTCCCTGAGTAGCAGACTTTATCACTCACGTCTCCCAGGGCTGTGCTGCACCCTTATCAGCCGAGTATTTCTGCTGACCTCAAACTATCTTGCTTTTATTACTCATTTCTGCCTTTTAACCCTTAAAAATCAAAATCTCAACGCAGATATTTTGCTGATACACTGATTATTTTCTACCAAAACGCATTTATTTGTGCGCTTGTCCACTCTTACAACTGTCACTTTTGAGGCTACTCCAGCTGATTCTATTTTATTCTTTTTCCCAGGGAAAAATCTTCAGGGAAAAGCTAAAGCAAATATAATAAATAATGCTTGTTAGGGATGTTTTGTCATTGCTTTTTTATTTCCCATGCACGAAACCACACATACAGTTTTCTTCACATATAGAAACAGCCTTAGAATCATTCCATCAGCTTCCTGAGTCAAACAGTCAGCTGGCAAAACCCAACACAGTTACACATAATTCTACATCAGACTGTTTTAATGTGAAGGGTCTGAAGGTAAGAGATGGGAACAGTACAGTAGACCCCACTGTTAACCATCTTGTGTCTAGATTCAGGCTTAAATACTAATTAATACTAACTAATGCTACAGTGTTGCACTACAGAGCAAAACACTCATAACAATATGTAAACTCTTAGTAAGACAACACAACCTTATTCCTAGGAACAGGTACTAAGACATTAGAATTAAGAGAGCAGTTACCTCTGTATTTATGATGTGTTGTGGACTTGAAGTTGCATTACATTTCATTCTGAGCTTTGCCACAAGCTGTTCGAAATCCCTAACCTCCGTAAAACGAAAGGCTGTTTTGCCTTTGGTACTAATGCTGACTCCTCTGTTGGCTGGATCTGCCTTATCCACCCCTGTGACCTACAGAAACAAGGATACATAAATTAGGCAAGAAATTTTACCACCTTACTTCTAAAAGACAAAACCTCTTTGAAATACATGCATACATGAAACAGTAGTATGAAGCACCACACAAGCAGAATTAGTAACTACTTTGAAGCTCAGTGACTGAGCTGTTTTAGCACAAGGTAAAAAGTATTATGCGATAGATTTTCGACAGAGTACCAAAAATCTTTGAAAATGGTTTTCCCAGCTGCGAGTGCTCAGCTTATCTAAAAATCTTGCCACCTACCTGCTGAAGCTGTTACTCTTTTCTTACCACCCAAAAGCAGACAAAATACGGCTTTTGAAAGTAATCAAATGGAACAAGTTTCACAAGACTGAATTTCCACTGAGAATACCCACTCAAAGACAGCTGTCATAACACATGACAGCTGGAGCTGATTTTAATTGCCATGACAGAACAGTTACAGATTAGAGTAGTTAATACACTTTAATAATGCAAGTACAAGTGGGACAATAATGAATAGCTAGACTGACTGCCATTGCTGACGCTTTTATTTGTTATAGGTAAAGAATGAAAGAGCACTGAAATAAAGTAACTCTGTAGTAATGTAGAGCACGTAATGAAGGCCTGACAATCCCCAAGGATAAATTTAGAATTAGGTCCTTTAACACTTTAGCCTCTTCTTGCTTTTCACAGGTTCTGGAAATTTCTATTGTTTACTGGACTATTTATAGATAATTATAAATTGCTTTATCTGGGCAGGGAACACCAAGTGTATTGAAATAGCTCAGGTCACCCCCCTTGTCAGGTATCTTATATCAGGTAGTGTGTACACAGAGTATGTAGAGCAATTAGGGACCCTGGCTAATTTTTAGGCTATTGTAAAGTATGTCTGGGTGCTGATGAAAGGCTTTTAACACTGGAAGACTGAAATGTGGTAATGTTCCAGATCATATGAAGTCAAGAGAGGGATGGAGAAGGGTTGTTTTTTCCAGAAGTTATTCCACAGTCTAGCTATACTACTCTATATAAATATGAATGCTGTGTCCTTTCTCAGTCTGTTGAGACTACCAGCTGTAATGGCATTAATACTTGTTCACTGACAACTGTGAATGGATTTTCTATAGTCTTTTGAACAGACAGCACTGCTTAACTGCTGCAAAAAGAATTGCACTACCAACCTAAGAAAGAAACACGGCAGAACAATTACTGATCTTCAAGATGTTCTACCCTCTCCAATTTTTCACTTTTTATCTTGAGAAACTCTCATTAACTTCA
The DNA here is from genome assembly GCA_013398125.1 of Aegotheles bennettii. Taxonomy (NCBI): domain Eukaryota; kingdom Metazoa; phylum Chordata; class Aves; order Caprimulgiformes; family Aegothelidae; genus Aegotheles; species Aegotheles bennettii. The sequence goes on along the minus strand of VZRW01002458.1, from coordinate 1,208,336 downwards.
AGAATTAAGCATAAGGTTTTTCATTTAAACAAAAAAGTATTAAATAATTTGGAGCTACAGAAATCCAAGTAAATAGAAAAGGGAAATAGGATACAGTGGACAAAGCTGAAACAGGAAAGCAGTTCTATAAACCCACAAACAGAACTGCTACATGCAGTAGCCAAAGTAGGGGGAAATGTATGGTGCCATGTAAAGTAAGCAGATTCTAATGAAAATCTACTTAGCTGGCATTAAACTACACACGTGCAAAATTTCTGGTATAACTGGCCCTGACTTACAGCTTGCATTACCTCTCTTAATGGAATGATTACACTGCACAGGCTGCCATCCTGGCTAGCAAAGCAGATGTAGTTTTCTGAAATGCACATTTTCCCATGGGTGTTGTAATGACTGAAAGGAACCCATAAGAAGCACTCGTGAACTTCCTTCAGGGTCTCTTCTTTGGGTAGCCTGAAGAATGCACTAAACTGCTCACTGTGGGCCCGGCTCTCTAGGCCTCTAGATTAAAAACAAAACAAAAAACAAGGTAGGAGAGAGAAAAGAAAAATTAAATAAGTTTAAAATGTCTTTACAATCATGGTCTCCCATAATCCATGGGGTCGATCTGGAAGGTTCAGTGTTTTGCTTGAAGAGGCGACAAAGGGCAGGACCACACCTATCTATATACACCCCCTTACAAAATACTTAAATACTCAATAAACAGGAATAGATTCAAGCATGTTCTTACACAGCAAAGCACTTTGCTGAATCAGGGCCTACAGAGAGAGCAGAAAAACATCCTAACAGCCTAATCTGCTTGGTTTCCCTACCCATCAGAATAGTCCATTTAAACCTAAAACAAGTTTTGGCTTCACAGAGGGTTAATTAGTTAGAAATGTAGCACATGTAAACATCTGCCACAGGCTAATTCTTCACAGTAACTGTAGGCAGAAACAATGTTTTGGTTGTAGAGCATCATTGCTACCGAACTGAGTTATCAATTACCCCAGGAAACACAACCTAAAACTAAATAGGGGGTTTGGGTTTTGTTTGGTTGGTTTTTGTTTTTTTTTAAATCATGGGCACACAGTGCTTTAAGTAGGAACAATTACTAGAAAAATGCTTTATCATAACTTCTGATTTGCAGATAGGTAAATTTTCCAACAAAGATTTAGTCCCTTTATGTGAATTTAAATTACCTAACAACAGGCTTGCTTTTCCTGGTTACTTTTCACAGTAAATAGCTGCGGTCCACAGATCAAAACCTGAACATTTGAGTGAGCATTTGAAGAGCTCTGAGGAAAAGGCAACATTTGCTTCAACAGAAACCAGAACTGAAGAGAAACCATAAAATTACTACAAGGAGTAATCATACACCTTCCTTGAGAAGTAAGGACCCTAACCATCAGGTTATTTACTTACACGTCTTTTCCACTGCCTATAATACTGTTGTAAATAAGGAAAGCCATGCACCCATCTGCAACTCATTGATTTTATCACCCATCTCCAGCAGCAGAAAAGCCATACATTTATTATTTGCACACGTTCATTAAATGATTTATTTTCCACCTTATCCTTCCTCATCAGGTCTCTTTAGAGACACTGCAGCTCTATTCTTAATTTTCTAATCCTAAATGCTGCTAGGACAACTTTTAAAAATCCAAATTACTATAAACACTTTAGCTGAAGACCAGCTCTGAAGTCTGATCAACTCCTGCTTTCATACAGACTTTTGATACTGTAAAGTAACAATAAATTACAATGCCTCACATTGCTTTGATCCCAAATTTTAACGAGACAATTGTTTAAGAGAACACTAGCTTTGGTGACATTTACGTATCTCCTTGACACCAGGATTCTCTTCTCCTTTGTTTAAAAAAGTACTGGGCCCAGAGCAGATAGACTCTAAGTAATCTATTACCTCTTGGTGATCTGCAGGGGGTCATGAAGGACTAGGTCATTTTCAAATGTCTCCTTGTCAAAAAGTCTCTTAACAGCATAGTTTGCCAGCTGCTCCATGAGAAGGAATGTTTCACTAATGTGCAAAAACATGGAAAAATAGTGATCTTCCCCACGGGAGCACACATGGATGCTCTCTGTCAGAATCACATTGGAAGTCTTCTCAAGTTTTGAAATTTCATCCCAGGAGATAATAAGTTTTACTGAAAATACAAATATTAGCAGACATGAGTAACTTCTCATTAGCTGCTACCCTTGTATTAAAAAAAGGAGTAATAGTCAACAGCAATATGAAATATAATATATTTAAGCAATTATAATTAAGCAATACAGTTTAATGATGGAAAGGGCTACAAACTCACAAGCACAAAAACCACTTCACAATTCCTATAAAATAATTCCATTAGAAATATTTTTTTAGAAAGAGAAACATTGAAAGACACACCACGTATGAAAATAAGTCTTTGTGTGTGAAGAAATAACCGTAATCCTCACAGACTGAATTAATATGCAGCATGAATGAATGATGACAGACAACTTTTAGGTACAGTCAACAGCAACAGGTCTGCCTTCTCTCCAAAGCTTATAGAGAGGAAGAAAACTAATGGACATTGTGTAGTACGTTACATAAATGTATTAATGTCCATAAAATATTTTACGTTTTCAGTTTTTTCTGTCCTGTGTTGACATCTGCTCACAAGGCAAAACAGCTCGCTTAGAACACAGTAAGAACTCTGAAAGATAAACAGTAAAATGTGAAGGGACTAGGCTTACATCGAGGCTTACTTACTTTCTGCTCCCAGCAAGAACGAGTAAAAGCTAAGGAAATTGGTACTAAGATAAAGCCATCCTTGACAGGGCACTCTGCCCTTCCAGTAACTGCATGAGTAATAGGTAACTAACTTCTCCTGCTCTGGTAATCCAAAACACTTTTCAAACTTCATAAGACCTTCACGGAACTTCTCAGGATCATCTTCCTTTACAAAAGAACCTTTTCCCTCTTCGGCAATCAAACCCTAAAACCAAAGAACCAGTTACTTTACATTTGCATCCATGTGGGTGAGTGACACATATGCACCTGCATACATACAGCACAGCTTTCTCCTAACAGGATAGTAAGTTTTAGGACAGGAAGAACAGTCTGAGGATCAAAACACAGGTCACAAATCAAATGTACTATTTCAGACTCATCCACCAAGTTTCCCACATAACTTAAGCAAGACACATTCCCAAGTCTCTTCTGAAATGGATGTATTTTCCTCACTTAATCATGAGAATTCCTGGGCTAAATATTTAGCATATATAAAGCAAACTGTTGCACCTTCAAATAAATATACCATATATTTCTCAGGCATTATTAAAATTATTGGTGAAATAATTTATCAACTGTTTTAGACCACTACATAAAGGCATCTGATGTATCATTTACCAACAAAAGTTTACGTCAAACAACGTTATTTAACTGTGTGGCAGGTAAACAGGAACAATAGAGTGTGTTGAAGTTAACAGTCACCTACTACTCAGTCATACGTATACACATAACAGCCACATACATATTCAGAAGTATGCAGCATTATGATGCTGTCCTTTGACATTCTAAAGACACACTATTTGTGTATGTTTATAGGAAAAATATACTTAGCCTTTCCCAATTATGTCATCTGCCTGTTACTTACTCTTATCTTTCCCTGAACAAAGCTCGTAATATCTTCATTTGAATCAAATACTGATAAAGTGTTCATAACATTGTGTTCTAACCAGTTCCAGTGTTCTGTTATTTCTTCTCTGCTGGATCCTGATTGAAACAGAAAGTTAGTATTACTTAAAATTAGAACAGACTTTAATCATTTCACTAAAAATATTAATCAAGAGAATACTCAGCAAATTCCTGATTCACAGAGTAATTTAGATACACAAGTCTAAACCACAAGTCTCAAATTTATTGTCCCACTCTTGTGTACACCTTTAACAATTTTTTTTTCTCAATTTACTTTGTAAAGACTAATTAAACAACTTTCAATGGACTCCAGAGAACAAGTTGCCTTGGGAGTGAATAGAAATTGTTATAAATATGGTTAATAGTTAAGACTGCACTACACAGAGTAGATTTGCAACAAAACTTTAAAAAAATATGTGAAGAGTAATTAATATAGCAATTAAATTGTAAACTAATTATTCTTCTCAGACTACACACGTAGACCAATTATTTGAGTCACAGACCATGCCTCAGAAGAAAAAACAATGATGCATATGAAGAATAAGAGAGTCCTCTCAGCTTTTCTGACCATGATTGGAAACCTGCCTCATTTTAACAATAGAAAAATAGAAAAAGATAGAAAAATAGAAAAAAAAAATTAGGATAAGCAGTTCCCGTTATTCCTACCTACAGCACACTTAGCACTCCCAAGGGTCAATTTATCCCCAGCATCCTGAACTGTGCCAAGTTACACTTGCAGCTTACGGAAGAAAAGATTGTGCCTCTGTTAGCCTAAGAGAGCACCAAAGTTTCAGTACCTGATGGACTACTGCAGAAAGCAGGCAACTGGAAGCTGTAATATGAAGAGCCCATAGATACGTTCTAAAAAACTGGAACCACACACTACTGTCAGGCACAGGTTTGCAAATAATTTAAAACCATTTAGAGGTCGTGGGAATGAATAATGTGAGAGGATTAACCCAAAAATGGATCCCATGCTTTGTACCCTCACTTTTCACTTTACAAATGCAGTTAGCTTCTAAATCATCGTACATACCACATGCAATGGACCAGTAGACTTGAGAGTCTGGTGTCTGATGCAGGATGCGAAATGGGGCGACTTTTGATGTAGAATCCAACACTGCATCTAATGTTCCCACGAGAAGACCTGTTGCATTTAAGAAAATGTATACAGCATAGTGAAACTAAGGTTTTGAAATGTACACTCACTTCCGATTCCATCTCAGTGAATAGGAATGCTACCTACATAAGGGCTGACGAATCCTGAGAAAGTAAGAAGCACAAATGAGTAAAGCAGAAAGCGCTCCCAGAGGACCCAATTTGGGAAGTGATGATATTTTGATCCAGTAAAAGCCATTATAAACACAAAATGGGAGTGAAGACATTCTTGAGATGACCCCCTTGGAAGCAACAGACACGTAGTGTGGTAACCCAGAGGACAACCTGAAACATAACATGGTAGTTCCCAATTCAACGGGCACAAGCAGTAATCGAATTACCTCTTGTGTAGTCATTTATTGTTCTGTTTTCCAGTCACAGCAAACAGCCCTTAGGAGACTGTAATTCCATTATGTCTGATTTTTATTAAAAGCTCACCATTTTTACATGAGAACACCATATCAGACTTTCTATATGAGCAAAAGTTTTGCTGCTCATACCACACTGTAGCTAGAAAATGCCTGCCATTCTTCATAAACAGGCTAGCAGATGACTCCTACATAAAGTATGGAATGCTAATATTTCATCTTACTATTGCACATATGTTACATAGACTGCATTATTCCCATATACACCCAAGATACAATGGCCATGTCACCTCCCTGCCCCTGAATATTCAATTAGCTTCTATTAAACAGAGTTTAGATCAAAATACACTGATTTCATTCACGAGACATACTTCACCTCTCCATGATTTTGGATACACTTTGAGCACAGAACCTGTATGACTACCTGACTGTGCCTATTCAAGATTCAGAATGCTTTTGCTTCTCTTCATAAAATGGAAGTGAGTAATAATGAAAAACACACCAAAAAAATTCCCAAAGACACATTACAAGATTGCAAGTTACTGTTGGAAAGTACAAATGTTTTGTAGTTTCTAACTGAAGTCAGACATTGACTGATAACATTTATGTCTGCCTGAAGAGCACTGGCTTGCTGAATGAGTCATAACACTGAGCTCATCTCAAAGTTGGCTTTGCTTCAGGAAATGTTTTAGTATTTCATTCACAATTCTCCTCACGTCATTTTCTGTTATGATACACAGTGCAAGGATAGCAGTCACCATTTGTAAGGTTGATGCGACTGCTCAGCTTGAGAGAATGACAGCAGTGCATTAGACAGCAGCACTCCTCAAAATGCCCTAACCGTTTCCATCTACTTGGAAGGTCATTAGACACAATAAACTGCATCAGGTTAGTATCAATCACTTCAACAGTCCCACTAGTCAATACTGCTTTGCCCATGAATGTGATACAAACCACAGGTTTGCACTCAAACCCATAAATACTCGATATATTACGAACTAATTCCATGGCTGTGGTCACTGGCACAATTGCAAGGAATCAGCAGTCTCACCTTCTCTACCCTAGTCCTGAAAGTGCTCTATGAGCTGTGAATTTTTTGACTGCTGTATTATCAGTCAGGGTTTCCATAACTACAGGTTGTTGGGTGCTTCTCAGCAAGCACTCCCTTTCATTGCTGTTTCCCAATGGGAAATCAAGGACCACATTCCCCAAGCGAGACCACTGCTGAGCAGTTTGATGGCACTCTGCTGACTCCATTCACAGAAGCCCACTGAAGAATGATTCACTTCCAGGGCTGCAGAGATTTAAAATTCACCTGTATAATGGCAAGGATACTAATTGTATAATAAAGGAGTAGGTAACAAAAGAATCAGTAACTACTCAGCACTATCTCTGTAAGAGAGGCAAGGGGAAAAGCAGCTCAGGCCATACTTGCCAATCCCTCGCTAATAAAATGCAGCGCATGTTGCTCTGGAACAATTTCAGGGATAATCTACAAAAGACCATCTACTCTCATCTCTGCTCAGAGCTAGACCCCACGGTTTCTACTGGAGATTTCACCGAAATCATCCTCTCGCCTCACTTGGGGAATGACTGCAGCTGTAGATGTGGAAGGTGACACACACTGGCAAAGAGAAAGAGCTCTGCTTTTAGAAAATACTTCCTATTTCATAGCTACTTGAGTAAAACTACTGGGAAATACCCTAGATACTTCAATAAATAAGGTGAAATACCCTATAAAATAAAGGGCAAGCAATCCAGAATAGCTTCGAAATAAGGATGTGTTCTTCCCAAATGTCTCTAAAACACTTGGTTAACAAAATGTCAACATCAGCTGCAGAGACAGGCACCAAAACATGTCAGCAAGGAATTTTCTTCTCAGTTGTACCAATTTATAGCAATGAAGCCAATGTCACATGAAAATAACTACCCAGCATTTTGGCACTTAAGGGCCACACCACTTTGTTCTTCTACATTTATTTCACCAAGTACATCAAGGGAGCACTAATAGTTGCTTTTTTTGTTTGGTTGTTTTGGTTTTGGGTTTTTTTGTTCTTTTCAACCCACAGAGATGTATTTTTTTTTCCCAGAATAGCCATCAGTTACATCTTTTTCACTGCTGACAATCTTTATTTTAAATACGTGTATCACACCCAGCAATCTGACTACTTCCTACCCTTTGCAGGACTCGTGTGATGCAAACAGAATAATCTAAGTTCCATTTTTACTGATGAATCAGAAAACATGTTGTCTTTTTTTTAAGAGCACCATTGTTCTGAAGCAAAGCTAGTACCAGCCTATTCCCTCCTCTAATGCATAACAGTACCTTGGAGGTCAATAATTAATTATATTAAAACTGGATCAGACAGCCTCCTGATTTGCTGCATTAGAAGTGTTAAGGGACATAAAATATTTATAAGACTGTAAGATTTCCTTACAAACAATAACGTTCTATTAGCACAACACTGGTCAGCCCCATTACACTAAGGATTTGAAAAGCAGACACTTTGATGTATAATTGAGCTCTGGCTCCTCGTTTATCTACATCATCATGAAAAGGAGCTGATTGAAAGTACTGTAAAAGCTTTCCCTGAGTGGCAACAACTGCAGAAAGTGATGTTCTGCAGCTACAGTCAGCTTCATTTTAGCAGCAACTGCTCACTTCTACAGTCTGAAGAATTCAAAGGCTAATCAGAGCAGAGTCAGAGGGGGGAAAATACTGTAAAACAAGTGAGTTTGTGATAGATAGCTGTGGTGGGCTGACCCTGGCCAGACATCAGGTGCCCACCAAAGCCACTCTACCGCCCCGCCTCCTCATCTGGACAGGGAAGAAAAGATATGACAGGCTTGTGGGTCAAGATAAGGACAGGGAGATCGCTCACCAATTACCATCAAGGGCAAAACAGACTCTAGTCAGGGAAATTAATTTAATTTCTTGACAATAAAATCAGAGTATTATTTGGACAAAGCAGGATAATGAGAAATAAAATTAAATCTTAAAATACCTTCCCACCACCCCTCCCTTCTTCCCAGGCTCAACTTCACTCACAATTTTTCTTTCTCCTCCCCCCCAGGAGCACAAGGGGACAGGGAATGGGGGTTGTGGTCAGTTCAGCACATGTTGTCTCAGCTGCTCCTCCTTCCTCACACTTTTCCCCAGCTCCAGCACGGGGTCCCTCCCATGGCAGACAGTCCTCCATGAACTTCTTCAACATGAGTCCTTCCCACAGACTGCACTTCTTCATGAACTGCTTCAGTGTGAGCCCCTTCCATGGGGTGCAGTCCTTCAGGAACAGACTGCTCTACAGTGGGTCCCCCATGGGGTCACAAGTCCTGTGAGCAAACCTGCTCTAGCATGGGTTTCTCCCTCCATGGGTCCACAGGTCCTGCCAGGAGCCTGCTCCAGTGCAGGCTTCCTACAGGATCACAGCCTCCTTTGGGCATCCACCTGCTCTGGCATGGTGTCCTCCACAGGCTGCAGGTGGGTATCTGCTCCACTGTTAACCCCTATGGCTTGCAGGTGGACAGCCTGCCCCTCCATGGTCTTCACCACGGGCTGCAGGGGACCCTTTGCTCCTGGAGCACCTCCTCCGCCTTCTTCACTGACCTTGGTGTCAGCAGAGTTGTTTCTCTCACATATTCTCACTCCTCCGCTCAGCTGCTGCTGTGCAGCAGTTTTTTCCCCTTCTTAAATGTTATCCCAGAGGTGCTACCACCATCACTGGTGGGCTCAGCTTTGGCCAGCAGCAGGTCTGTTTTGGAGCCAGCTGGCACTGGCTCTGTCAGACATGGAGGAAGCTTCTGGCATCTTCTTACACAAACCAGCCCTGCAGTCACCCCACTATCAAAACCTTGCCATGCAAACCCAGTAGTTTTCCAGAGCGTTTTGGTTCATTTTTTTTTTTTAAAAAAGAATGATGTCCTGGTTTTCACCAGAAAAACTAAGGTACAAATACATACCACATACACCCCAAAGAGCCATCCTCTCTGTGTATTTGACTTAAACACGTGAATGTCAACTTGTGAATAAGACCATTCTTTGTTTCTTCAAATTAAGCACAGAATATTTTTTTTCCTTTATTTCCCAAGTGAACTTGATATCATGACTAAGAAATCTCAGCTTAATGAAATACTGAGCACGGGCTGTGCTGCAAATGTCCTTAGTCAATTGAGATATAAAACAGGTTAGTTTAAGCCTTCAGTGAAAAAAGGCTTCATCTCCCTTTACAATAACTCGAGTGCATTATGGTCAGTAGTTATGACGTGGGTAAGACAACAGTAAGTCATTAAACTACAGTGGGTACACAAGCCCTTGTGTAAAACTATCTGGCAATAAAGATATCCTTGAAGGAAGGAGAAATTGGAAGCACAACTCTGAAAAAGGTCTCCTTGGTAGGTACAGAGAAAAGTACCACAAATAATACAGCTCCTCCTTATCTTTGATTTTGTACAGCTAAAGTGCTGTATAACACAAATTGGGAAGTGTGTGCCGGTCATTTCCTACCTGCCATCCCCAGAGGTAAACACGGTTCCTAACAGAGTGGTGTTATTTGTCTCACAAATACATGCGCTGCAAAATAATCTTTGCCACAGCTGCTAGAAAAATACGCAGGAGAGCTCATTTCAGATCTTATTAACCAGCAAGTTTTCCTTTTGATTCCTATCAGCTGAGGACCTGCAGCAAGCAAGCCACCCCAGAAGCTCAGTGTGCTAACACACCAGTAGATGATGTCCCTGCCCGTGGCAGGGGAGTTGGACTAAATGACCTTTAAGGTCCCTTCCAACTCGAGCTATTCTGTGATTCTGTATAAATGATTTCTGCCATTTATTCTACTACTGGATATTTAGTGATGTCACAGCACAGACCTTTTAAGTTCTGAGAAGGGAGCACCTGCTTTGCTGCACACTGAGTCTAGCTACGGCGCAGGTTTCCTCTGCCGTCCTGCACTCCGAACAGACTTAAATCATTTTGTTTTGGTAGGAAGATCACCAAGTACATATTTAATTGGTCACCCATGAAATCCTGTTAGACAAGGTCCTTGCTATTGACACCCACTACTTGATAATACTTTACCATTATTCCTTTTGACAGATACCAGATAAGGAAAGTTTCCACAGAGCACACATACAAGCTTGGCTCTGTCTCACCTTCCTCCATGTTGTGACCAACATGCTTAACCTCACTAGACCTTGGTTATGGCACCTGCTTTCACAACACCGGTTTTGTGTCACCATAACCGTGCTTCAGCACATGGGCCATTTTGCCTAGCTACATTCTTAACAACAGACCCCAGAAAAACTGAGTAGCTCTCCCATAGGAGCTCTGCAGAAGACAGAAGGACCAGTGGTCACATCGTTGCACTGTCAGACATACAGCAACATACTTCCTGAATTACCAGGAAGCAGAACCAGACAAACCAGTTACAGCATCTGTATCCTTAGGTGAGGTCTAAATAAAGAAAGAGAATGAAATGTAAAGCTAAGCAGGTGCACGCTGCAGGAAAAGAGCCAAGGCTAAGCAAAACCAGCACAAGATCTTTCTGTCCATTTTTACCCACACTAGCCAACTCAGAACTATGCTGTATGTGGACACTAGCCATGAGAGCAAACTGTACCATCTGCAGATCAGAAATTGGTCCTGCTGTAACTGTCAGTCCAGAAGGGTCATACAAACACATCCAACCACAGCCTTCTTTCTAACCCTAGGACAGCACCAGAAGTCCCAGCCTCCCTTCAGGTAAGTGTCTCTGCTGTCATCTATCTTCTCCTCCTTGGTCTGTTCCTTCTCCAGCTATTGGCCGCTTCCTCAAAACTCACATCTCCCCTCCTCAAAGTCTGATTTACCAAGGGTACTCCTGTATTCTTGGGAATCCTTTGCTACTGCCTCCTCAGCTAGTTCCTACTACCACTATTCACCCATCCTTCTCCCCATTCCTGCCTTGAGCATTGCCCCTCTCTTCCCTCCAGACTTCGTCTTGCCCTGCCCCCTGCCTCTAACTTGCAAAACCCCAGATCCTCAGTGCTGCCAGTCACCTCTAACCTTGTCTCACCAGCTGAAAAACACTGTTCAAGAGAATGAGATTTGACTTGGCACATTTGTGATGACTTCATAAAATAATAGCTGCTCACTGTTTTTTTCTAAAATAATTCTCTTGAGTGACACATAGCAATACAAAATTAAAATCAGGCATAGCAAATTATGCTAGTTTATAACTCGGAGGCTGGAATATTTTCAAACCTGCAAACACAAATGTAACTGCATTTATTCCAATTTTCTTGCTAATCTTTCTGATTCACAATTTTACTTCAATCACATCTCACTCTCACTGCTTCTGTCCAGAGGAAAAAATAACTTGTACAGAGAAAATCTGTATGAACCTAACATTATGCAAAAAGCTACAGAAATAAAATGTGCAGTGCCACATACAAAAAAGCATACTACAGGAACTATCCCATTCAAGTGTTTTTCCATGCTGACAAATGCCATCAGGGACAGAAGACAACTAATGGAAGCCTCACCTTCAATAAAAACCGAAGGGCACAGGCAGCACCCAGCTGTCTGTCCAGCTGCAGGCCTATGAGGATGCTTTTAAGCTAACACCTAATTATAGTTCTTATTGTTTCACTTTAGTCACAGTTCTTATATGGATTTTATCACACAGAAAGACAAGCTTCATATCAACTCTGCTTCCTTGGCTTCCAAAGACACCAGGGCAAAGAATGGCCCACCTAGCTTGATGACTATAAGACTTCCAAGGTTGAAAAGTATCACTTATAGCTCTAAGCTTTCCAATAACATTATCTATCTATCTATCTATGATATGCCTAGAAGAGAATCTGGCATTTTGTGATGCTTTCTTTTGGCACTTTCCTTGCACCCAGTGAGTGGTTCAGGTGCAATGAATAATGCTGCACCTCCAGCTGGGAGGGCTGCTTCTACACCTGAACTTCATCAGGGTAAATTTTGGACTTTGCATTTTTTTCCTGGTAGAATGAATAAATGTTTCAAAATGACAATTATTGCCTCATGTTTAATATAGCTTGCTTTATGATTACACAACTAGAGAAAGCCTAGAAAACCCAGTGAGATACAACTTGCGAAGAACACCCAAGAACCATATCTCACCCAGGAACAACTTCACTTTGCTTCCCTGTAGCATTTCTCCTTGACAGGGTCAAGGCCAGACACCACCAGTCTATGAAGGAGTCAGTTCTAGAATAGCTACCACCACAACAGAGGTCTCAGTGGTAGCTGGGGTCCCTGCACTGCACAAGGATACAAACAGACAAGAATTAAAAATAGACACTCAGTTCCATACCTTTAAGATCTCATGACATAAAGTTTATTATACAGTAGCCAATGCCCTGTCATTGTCATGACCCATCCTCCCTGAAAAGCTCCATCAAACCACATGCTTGTTTTTAAAATGGGAAATGCCTTAGCAGGAGCTCATGTCAAGCAGCCTCAGGTGCCTGCAGGAGAAGGGTTGGACACGAGCATCTCACCAAAGCAAGGCAGATCGGTCACTCCTTCTCATGCCTCCTCTTCCAACGAGCTACAGATGTGACTCTGCCAGGGTGCCCGCCGGAGCCAAGGGCTCTCAGCTGGTACCGAGTGTTGGGCTACGCTGGCCCGGCTTCCCACAACAGCCCGGGGGGGGCAGCTGGTCCAGGGCTGTCCCCAGCCCTGCGGGGACACACAGCCCTGCGGGGACACAGACACACGCAGCCCTGTGGGGACACAGCCCTGTGGGGGACAGGGTCACACACAGCCCTGCTGGGGCACACGGCCCTGCTGGGGCACACAGCCCTGCGGGGACACAGCCCTGTGGGGGACAGGGTCACACACGGCCCTGTGGGGGACAGGGTCACACA